>JAINUG010000363.1:0-282500 GCA_029706075.1 Aldrovandia affinis | reverse complement strand
CACCAATGGAGCGAAACCCAGGTGCTAGTCAAGATAAATATCATTAGCCACTCTGTCATTTGGAGTAGAACTTGATGTGCCCTAAGCCAGTTTTGCTGGGCATATAAGCTAGAACATACTGTGGACCCATGCATTCAGCTTATGAATGATTCTACTGGACTTTAGCCAGACTTATTCTACCAAGGCAAGGCAAGGCAAGTTTATTTATATAGCGCATTTCATACAACAATGGCAATTCAAAGTGCTTTACACAGAGCATAGAAAATACAGAACAAGGAGAATGGGTAAGAAAATACAAATAAGTGAATATATAATAAAAATAAGAATAAAAATAATAATAATAAAAAAAATAAGATATAAAAAGTAATAAGAATAGATAAAACATAAAATATATAGAGTAAAAAATACAAATAAATAATTAAAAGAGTAAATCAAAGTGCTAGTGTTTAGTCATAGAACATGAAGAACATGAAGGTTTTTAGCCTAGTTTTGAATATATTTAGACTTTCGGTACCAGACATATTAGCCCGTATTCCTCCTGCAGGAAATGCACTGAGCATCTCAGTGGGGAAGGAGTGCGGACGGTCATGTTGACAGGCAGGACGATCGGACCAATACCCGTCCGTGAATCATTCTCCCAGCAGCGCTGCAGCAGGACGGAGGGGCCTGCGCACACCACACCCGTTCCTGCGGAGGACCCAATTTCCAGCCTGTGCTTTTTGGGGCCTCCAGACAGAAGGTCACGCGTGTGGTATAAAGATCGTATCTCAGGTCTGACCACACTTGATCGCGGTTGCGTCGCTGTGTGAACGGCCTCTCCGCGCGCGCCTCTTATCTCCTCTCCTCTCCGCGGCTCTGCGGTCTCACGACTCCCCGCAGCAACCGCTCTGAACTCGCTCTCCCGGAGAAACATTAATAAATAATCACAAAGTGAACAGCCCACAAGACTCACTGCTTTTTTCCCCCCCTGACTTGAAAGTCACTGAGCGGGGTTGATCGCGAGCGTTGATGGAAGACATAAAGACGAGTCCGGGAAGGCTCCTTGCCCCTCCTTCTGGGTTTCGACTTATTCGTTAGTGTTTCGTGCGGTGGGCTTATCGGTTTGCGGAAAGCGGTACGCAGGTGGAGCTCAGGAGAGGCTGGCCCGTGATGGGTCACCTTGTTGCAGAACGCTTCGTTCTGCTTCGAAACGCTGCCGCAACAGGAGAGAGACTCCATGGCTTCGGCAGCTCTGGTGGAGAGGAATATTCCACCCTAGCGCAGGGCACAGTGGGCTGGGAGCAGGCAGCCTCAGATGTGGGGGGAAAACGGCTGTTTCTGGGAGAGGGGAGATCTCCCTGTCACTGCCGGGCCATCTGAATGCGTAGCGGCAGGTGTGGTGCAGTGTTGGATTCGGCCATAGCGCCCTGGTCCACCACTGCACCGAGGAGAAAATGGGCGAAGCCAAAAGATGGAGCAAAAAAAGATGGAGTTCCACAGGGGCGCATAAAACCATTTTGGTGCACACAGATTACATCCGACAAAGCCCTGCATGTGTCGTCTCGCTGTGTTGATTTAATGAATGTAAGCACAGGGGAACAACCTGCACAGACACGTGACATCGGTCTCTTACACAGACACAAGCACACACTCTCTCTTTCTCTCTCTTACACAACATTCACACACACACACACACACACACATTCACACACACACGCACATGCACACACACACTCACTCCCTTTCTCATATACACTTGCCCCTTCTTTCTCTCTCTCATGATCACAAACATTAAACACACGCTCTATGCCTTCAAGTATTACACATGGCTTCATGCTCCATGCACACTCTACCACGATTGGCCGAAGATTTCCCATGTGGCATGCCTGTGCCAATCACAGAGGAGCGCACATTGTAAGCTAAAATAAACAAAACAAAAGCCCATGTCGTTGATTTAGCACCAGAGGCTTTGGTCATGACGTCAGCACACATCAAATAGTGCATGAACTAAGATCATGAATTAAGATCAGCCCACCACAAGTAAAGGTGGAAGGTGAACCAAGATATTTTGTTCCATTTCTCCATCTCTGTGACAGAAGGGCATTTGATTTCATGTGAATATATTACTGCACAGGGAACTACATTTGCGTTATATTGCAAAACATTTTGTATTTATTTTTAAATCATTTTTGCTGCTTTTCCCCATTTTCCCCCCCACATTTTTAGCATCCAATTCCCTCTCTCTCTTTTTTCGTGCCAATTATCCCCGTATGAGAACTTGCTGCCGTAGTCCGGCCAGTAGCGAGTGCTGCACTGCCTCCTTTGAGCCAGTGCCCGCCTAGGCTGAAGCCTGTCACCGATGCACGACCACTCATATATGCAGCGAGTCTTTCCTTCTGCTTTTTATCCCTCCCCCCTCCCTGGGACAGACAGCCAATTGCTGCCCCCTAGTGGCACTCCCAGCCAGAGCCGAAACTGGCGCGACCGGTGGAATCGAACCCCGGTCGCCGTGGCCAGCGTCGAACGCTCTTACTGCTAGACACGCAGGAGGCCATCCCAACCAGGTTCTCTCATTTCACAAGGTCCACTAGGAATTCTCCAATACCCACTGTGGGAGGGGGGCTGTTTGATTGTTTGATTGTTTGATGCCCCCACACTGTCAGGAATATGCTGACTTCAGCAGGAGAGAGAGAGAGAGAGAGAGAGAGAGAGAGAGAGAGAGAGAGAGAGAGAGAGAGAGAGAGAGAGAGAGAGAGAGAGAGAGAGAGAGAGAGAAAGAGAAAGAGAAAGAGAGAGAGAGAGAGAGAGAGAGAGAGAGAGAGAGAGAGAGAGAGAGAGAGAGAGAGAAGCAGTGTTAGTTTCCCCCCTTACTACCTCCAGCAGAGGAGGAAGGGGTGCAGAGGACCCTTAAAGTCGACCAACGCTTGACCTGAACAAATGCCATTCAACCGCCCATTGGAAAAGGAAGGGAGTGGAGGAGGAGTAGAGAAGGGGGTGAGAAATCCGCTGGCCACTGCCTAGCAGAGGTAGTCAATACAGCAAATGAAAAACAGTATGTCAATACGATAAGGGGATTAGCACTCACTGAGACAGTCTGCTCACTGGCACAGGCCAACAGCATCACCCAATACTGGGCCAGTCACTCTACACCGAGCGTGAGAGATGGGAGAGCCAGGCTTCACAAAACCCCCATCATGGGCAGCGCTACTATTCACTGCCAATTCACTGACATGTTACAGCCAATCAAAAGACATTGCACTCTGCAACAAAACACTTTGATTGGTTCAAATGTGTGAGTCACTCATACTGTAACAGAGTTGGTTCTGCCTGCAGCGAGTTTCAAACCGAGGATCTCGACACGACAAGAGAGCGATTTAGCCCGCTGAGCTAAAGACTCAAGTCCCCAACTCGGGGAACTAATCACACTCTTGTGAACACTCTTGATCGGACGCTCGCGTGTTAATCCCGCGTGCCGGAGCCCCACCGATACGATAGCACATAATAGCTCCACCATTTGTGGGTTGCTGAGCACCCATCTCAACCGCTCCAGAACTTTGTCATCAGCCTTTCACAAAACAGCGAGGCTCTTGCGCCACGTTCACTAGGCAGCACATTTAATCGTATAATTACACCCACTTACACAAGGTGTTATAATATATATTTTTTTGATTAAAATCAACAACAAAAAAACTAAAAGAGCCTTAAGAAACACACAAGAATTCACACCTTTCTAAGTTTACGATACAGTGTCAAAGACTGGATTCCTGTGGGACGACCCACACCTGCGGGACAAATGGGAAATCAATCCACGCTGGGCTCTGGAAGATCAAAGCATTTTTTTGTTTTACATCGTTTGTTGATTATGATTCAAATCTAATATCTGAAGGTTTTTACACACAGTAATTAATAGGATGAGCTCCATTGCATTTCTATACCAGGAAATCACAGCTGCGAGGGCGGCAAAGGGCAGCAAAGTCATTAATTCGAAACACAAACTACAATGTAAATCACCTACTGGGACACAGGTTATTATTGCATAATTATTATATTAGGCGGCGGACTGCATTAGAGGAACCTTCTGCCGTTAAAACAATTCTGTTTGTTCGCAGCTGGCAGTAAGGGCAGCGTAGGGGAGTCCTGTCTGCATCAGGACAGCGTGCGTCAGACAGGAGATATGCCCCCCCAAGGCCTGACCTACGCTTAATGAAGACAGAATGCTGTCTTTACATGTCAAGGCACAGTCCGGGGGAAGAATAAAAGCCTGTCTGCCAAAACAGAAAGAGCCGCAACCTTTTTAACGTGACTGAGGCCTTCTCCTGACGCTGAGGAACCTGGCCTTAAGCCTCATCATTGACACGATGAGATACACTTTCAGACATGCACAAACCCCTCCCGTAGGAGAAACAGACCTTACCTGCCACCCCAGGATTCGTTTGGACAAATCTTGTCAGACAGATACTGTATTCAACTTGCTTTCAGGTAAAGAGATTGTTTCATGTGCCTGGTCAAGAACACCAACCGTTCGCAGAGTAACCGATACAACTGGATTGCTAAGGTGCAAACAGGATCTGCAATTGCTCTAGTTGAAATACTTAAGTGCTCAACAGATGCCCTTTAATGGGGTGATTATGCATTTTGCAGCTTGCATTTTACACATTATTCATTCATACAGATGGATATATCTGTATTATTATAGCAAAATTGAAGCTTACTGCCTACCAAATAATTGTAAATATGTCAAATCTGAATATTAGGATGCTACAATACTAAAGCATCTCATGTTAATGTAACCCACCTACATTTACATTTACATTTTACATTTTAGCAGACACTCTTATCCAGAGCGACTTACACAGTTTACATTTCTTTACATACAATCCATTTATACAGCTGGATATTTTACTGAAGCAATTCAGGTTAAGTACCTTGCTCAAGGGTACAACAGCAGTGCCCCACCTGGGAATTGAACCTGCAACCTCTGAGTTACAAGCCCAGCTCTCTAACCATTACACTACACTGCCAGACACTTAAGGAAGTGTCGTAAATCCTCCTATGTGAACCTAGGGAGTGTGCATTATTTCTCCTTGATGCTGAGCCCAATATATTTACAATTTAGAGTTTATAATTCTGCACACAAGAGTGTTACATTAAGTTGCCAATTTGCTTTATTCTGTGTTCAGTGGCTCATGCACTGTATAGAGGGTCTATTGCTGCTTTTCACTGCAAGAGCAAAAGGTGTACCACATGTTGTAGTTTAAAGTTCAGTAAAACCAATCCTTTTCTTGAAATTGACTGAATACCTAGATATTTTGTAGAACTGAAATCCCACAGGAAAGTAAGTCTAAAGATTGTATTTGTTGTGCTCAGCAACTGTTGTCCTCGGATACTTGCAGAGGCTCATGTTGGAATCGCTGAGGATAAATAGGGAACAAATGTGTCCCTGGTTTAACTTCATTCCCGGGGGAACTGGATAATGCTTCCAGCCACAACAGTATCTACTGCACTGTTCACTTGAAAGGCAGAAACTTTCACAAAACGAGGACTGAGCATTGCAAACAACAGGTGTCAGACATGAGATGACGAGAAAGCCTCCAGCTCAATGCTGTCTGCTGCAGTGCTACTGAGCTGTGATTTGGGCTCTGTTTGGACCAGGCTGTTTTCATCAAAGCACATTTGCATTTTAAGACAAGATTGCGGGCTACCTGTGATCAGAGGCAACAACAGCAGCACTTCCTGTCTGGGCTCGTGCTATCCAGAACTCTCTGAGCAATCCCAGGACCTGCACGATGGCTCTAGAGTCACAATCAATTCTCAGATACCTCAACCTCCAACAGCCTGCTTCAGGCGAATGGCAATCTGATCTGACACTGGTCTCGAGTTGCTATCATAAGAAAAACAAAGTACCGTGGTCCAATGGGAAACCATTTTATCGCCATTTCAACTCAAGGATTCAGTCAAGACCTGCTTATTTACAATAAACTAGTCACACGCCTTATGTAATTTGGCATTAAAACAGCAATAAGAGGTCTCCTTCCTGTAAAGCATTTGTCCCAGTTAAGGTGCTATCCTCATGGCCTAACCATGACCCTTACATGCTTCCTTATTACATGCGTCTCTACATTGGAAGCATGTAACCGCCTGGAACACAGGAAGTCCTGAAACAGTCCATCACCACCAGTGAGAGGAATGTCAGGACTTTGCAGCAGATTTACAGCAGTGGTCCAGTTCCCTTTGAAGCCTCTTACAGCAGACCTGGCTGCTGAGCTGGCCGGGGGGGCAGAGCAGCCCACAGACACACACACAGCTAAGGCAATGCTCAGTGATGCTACGAGAGATACTAACATGCCGGCATACTTAATATACGTATATATACACTAGCGGTCAAAAGTTTGAGTACACCTGCTGGAAACTAGGTTTATCTCATAATTGACCATGCTTTACACCATACACATTTCTGTAAATACTTTAAAATGACAAAAAACACATGTAACAATGAACAAAATGAACATCAAAGAAATGTTCAAGAAAATTATATTGAAAATTGAATCTTGGATTCCTCAAAATAGCCAACCTTTGCCGTGATAACAGCCTCACAAACACGGGCCATTCGGTTAATAAGTTTCAGCAGGAAATCACCCGATATGTCTTCCCAGCTCTCCTGCAGCAATTCCCAGAGAAACTTGTGGGTTGCTTTGCTTTGACCCTTCTGTCCAGTTTGTCGCATACAATTTCTATGGGATTGAGGTCTGGACACTGGGCAGGCCAGGTCATCAGTTTGAGTTGTCCTTCACGTTCCTCCTTCACCAGGTAGTTCTTGCACAACTTCAAGGTGCGTTTCGGGTCGTTATCTTGCTGAAGAATGAAGGAGTGCCCGATTAGCCATAGTCCAGATGGAAGGTGTACTCAAACTTTTGACCGGTAGTGTACGTATATGTGTGTGTGTGTGTGTGGCTCACTCTACAACTATGATTGTAAATGCTTCCCCTGAAAGATGATGCTGCCCATTCTGTACTCATTTGCACACATAATATGTGTAACTATATCTTAGATGGGAGGGCTGCAAATGATTTGCCTGGAGGCTATACACAACAATTAAGTCATGAAGTTATACAGATGCAACCACCCCTGACAGACTGCTTTCTAAATGCACTTTGAGCCGTTTCACATCAGTGAAATATCCATTCCATGCCAGCCCCAACCACCTGGTATGAGAACATTCTGCAGTGTCGTATTGCAGCCTTACTGTCAAAACCATGATGCAGAGGCAGAGTTGTTCAGGCATATAATAGGGATAAATGATTCCTGATACCAGCACCATTCACTCCTGAAATCACATTTTTCACATGTCACATCCAAGGTTCTGTCCCTGCATTCTTTATGCTTAAGAGTGGTCAGAAGAAGGTGGGTACTTATGAATATTTTTAAACGGTCAGAATAATATGTGATGATATTTTGATGTCTGAATCTGCCAATCGTTTAATCGAGTGTAAGGACCGCCCAGGCCTGCCTGCTCAAGAATATTCATGAACATAGATTGTGAGCTTGTCTTCAATGGAAACCTTTAGCAGACACAAGGATACTTAAGTACAAACAGGGAGGAAATTTGAGTGTTACTTCATATTCTTATTTTTTCAAAATTCCTTACCAATATCAATATCACTGCTTCCACTTTACAAATGATACCCAGGCTACAATGGTAACAATTCTTCACAAATAATATCACAACTCATTTTCTTCCATTTTAAATTACCGTTGAACTCTGAGGATATTGTATGTGATCTGTGGAGGGGCCCAGTGCATGTTCTGAGACACAGAGGCGAAGGTGAAGGGTTTTTTTTAGATGAAAGGCTGTGGTTCACTGAGACAGGTGCGGCGAATCTGACACCTGTCTGCCGAATGGAGCAGCAGCGTCAGGAACGCCAGAATCTCACGGAAGTGTGAGTGATGGATAAGGCTGCCGTCTCACACCGGCGGCAGTGAGACAACACGCCTTGCTGAATAACCGAACCTGTGCTCTACTAACCTCTGCTCCTGGGGGGGTTTAAGGACGATGGTGCAGGGGCAGCCCACCATCATCACTAAAGAGTGGTTCTGTTTCTTTTTCCATTGTTACATCATGTCGATAAGGAAATATCAATCTACCCTGATGTTCAATTGGAAGAAGTATGACAGTATGACAGTATGGAAAAAGAAGCATTCTTTAGGGGGTGGCAGTGGCTCCCTGGTTAGGGACACGGGCTGGCAAGCGGAGGGTTGCTAGTTCAAATCCCAGGAAAGGCCAAAAATGGAGAAAAAAACAATGAGCTGGAAACCAGAGGGATACTAGTTCACTTCCAGGGGCACTGCTGATGTGCCCTTGAGCAAGGCACTGAACCCCTAACTGCTCCAGGGACGCTGTACTATGGCTGACCCTGCGCTCAGACCTCTCTTAGGAGAGATACATGAAAAGACACATTCCGATTACCTTGTGTAACATGGCAAATAAAGAATATTCTATTCTATTCTTAAGTACACTTGAATTGTTGCCTTTTGGCAGTGTGTCTACATTGTTTTGGGTTCTTTGGCTGACAGATGGGTTTAACTTCACCTTGGGATTTGGAACTCAACCTGGCAACCCTGTTAATCAGCTGTGGACAAAAATGTACCTCAGTGCAGGAATTTGCGTTCTATTATTGGCCACCCCTGACATGGTGCATATCAACTGAAGCACATATCTTACAACTGACAGGTTTACAGACCAAAATTAATTCACATTTACCAATTAAAATACATACCAGTATTCAGCTTAAACTTAACCAGTTATTATTTTCAAAAGCTTTTTTAACGGTTGCATACGCATTGCATTTCTCATGTCACCTCAAGTTTCACCTCATTGTTTAAGTTATCCTGGATTGCATAAGTAGACAATTATACAAAAACAAGTGATAGAAATGATGAAAATGAGTCTATTACATATTAAACGAGAAATAGCCCTTCTGATCATATTATTGGCATATGATGGTGAAAAAACTAAACTGGTAATGACCTGAGGTGGGTGGAGGTGCATCTGTGGAAATCACAAACACCTAAACCTGAAACAAAACAAGAAAAGATTTCTAGCCTCTCACCTCACCAATAAAAAAGTGATATGTTTATTCAGAAGATTGCAAATACAACTGTACACAAGACCCCCGGACATAGCAGATCAAAGCAGGAAAGGAAAGGCTGCCATCTTATATTTCCATGGGTTTTTCAGCATTACATGGACACTCAGCTAGGTGGAAGACCTGCCAACTTACCTTGGTGTGGAGCTTGGCCAGCTGCTTGTCGTCTACGTAAGTCTCTGTGTACACACGTCTCTTATAACGGAACTGAAACAAATAAAATAAAATAGAATTTAGCCACAAATGCACTCATCCCAAACACACTCATCCCATTTTATCATGAGTCCCTCATTCCCAAAGTCTCTCCCATAAACTATATTCATTCTCAAGTGTTGACGAAATCATACAAAGAATCTTCTAACCTCTCTAAAACATTCATAGTTAATGCATGTGCTCCATAAGACATAACTATTTCAAAGAATATCCAAAAAGACCCATGGAGGGGGAGCAAAACCGATATGAAGTTTGCTGCGTACAGGAATGGCTCTGGAGTACCAGAGTTACGGTCGACAGCCTGGCGAGTGCCGTCTCGGAGGAGACGATACTTCACCCATGCCACTGCCGGTCACAGGGCTACGGGGCAAACTCACAATGATCCACTGTAAAATTGTGAAAATCAAAAACAAAGAGAAAAAAAATAAAAATAAAAATATATATATATAATAATAAACACAGCAAGAGGAAGGTGATCATTTGCAATGAAGTCGCACTCTAAGCCCCAATGCTTAGGGAAAGGGAAACGGAGGGAACAAGTACAGTATACAGAGAAAAGCAACACCCCACTCAGCCACCATGTCACTGAAGCACACTGCAGCACTGCACACACACATGTAACTCCACAGAGGCTGTGCTTCTCCATCACATTTCAGGCTATATTACTTCCTGAAAGGGAACCTGGGGCTTAAATAATCTGTACAATCAATAGTTCATGTTATAATTATTATTTAACATTTATCTACCTGGAGCTTGAAATTAATTTTCAGTTTTCTGGAAAAAAATGAAAATTATAAGTGAACTCTAGGGAAACTGCTTTGTTGGAACTCACAAGTCAATGGATGGATAATTTATTTTTAAAAAAAATGTTATCCATCCAAACTATTTCCCTGGGTATATGTATAAGTAGACGTAATCCGTGCTCTCACCCCACTCCTGCAGAAATAGAGCCCAGGGCGAGATGCATCGATTCTGCTGTAAAGATCAGTTCCAAAAGCCCTGCCACCAAGCATGTTCTCTCTGAATGTACACAAACCCTGACGTCCCGTGGGGACACAGTGAGACAAACGGCACACTGAGAACATTGGAACCTGAGCTTGTGAACAGGTGAAAGTTAAAACGCCCCCTCTGTAAAATACGTACAACCAAAATCGATTGTCGAGTTGTCAGCAAGCCGATCAATTGCCCAGCCAATGCAGGGTTTTTCATGCACAGAAAATTATATAGATAAAATATATGAAACCTCAGGGCCTCCCGGGTGGTCTAGCAGTCACAACATTCGACGCTGGCCACTTCGACTGGGGTTTGATTCCACCGGCCGCACCAGAGTCGGCTCTGGCCGGGAGTGCCACCAGGGGGTGGATATTGGCTGTCTGCCCCAGGGAGGGGGGAGGGAGGGAAGCCCACACGAAGTTTTCTGCATACAAGAGTGGCCCTGGAGTACCAGAGTTATGGTCGACAGCTTGGTGAGTGCCGTCTCTGAGGAGACGATACTTCGCCCGTGTCACTGCCAGTCACAGAGCTACGGCAGCAAGCTCACAATACGAGGGGGTGATTGACATGAGGGTGTAATTGGCTACTAAACTGGGGGAAAATGGGAGAAAATCTGAAAGAATTTAGTAAAAAAAAATATATACATATCTGAAACCTCTACACATTTCATAAGGTTAAAGGAGATATTCCTAAATGCAGAAATGTAGGTGGTAGGAGTGTCCCTTCCTGTCCGTAGTGTAACTATATCATTTGGACAGTAGTGAACAGGATCTGCAGGTGCATCCAGAGATGTTCATCATTTCGATCAATGCTGGCAGTAGCCTCCATATTTTATGACCATCGCTCTGTTACCCACAGATAGGTAGCCGAGCTCGAGTATAAAACTGGCCAATGGAAAATTGCTTTAATTGGCTACTGACTTGCTACAGTGACTATAGGTTAAGTGACTTGGTCAATGGCATGGATCCAGTTATTTTCTGCACTTAATTGCAGATGTAGATTCGGCCTACCTTTGCAAAACTGCTTCTGGACGTGCGGCTATGTGTGGAAAGTGCAAACCTACATCAAAGGTGAGCTATACACAAACAAACTGTAGACCAGCTGCTGATGTGATAGGAAATATTAATATTTTCATTATAATACTCATTATTTTAGGATAACAACAACTTAACTACTTAAATATTATTTGTCTTAATATTTCATATTTGTATATAAAGTAATATTTATTTGTTGACTATCAATCAAATCAGTCTCCAATTTAACACATTTTTATGCCATTAATTTCTATCAATTTTGCAATTATTTGCATGACCCTTTGTAAACGGTTACTTATTTTAGTTAAAAAAAAATAGTCTCTTTAAAAGTGGACTGCTACATGGTAACTGGTAACACTATTCTTGTTATGATTTAGAACAGAGAGGTCTAAATCACCAAAAAATAAGAGGATTGCAGAGTTGAATCAATGTTTATATATATGTAAATACTTATAAGTGTTCTGGTGTTAACGTCTAGATCAGGAACTTTAGGTATATATATTTCATAACATTGTCCTCCTCGCTGTTCCAACATTGTGGAAGAGCATCGTTGAGTCCCGCATCCTTCCTGCGTTGCTAACACTACACTACGGATAGCCAACTTTACAGCGAGGACAGAATGGAATTTTCATTTAGCTAGTGCAGTGTTTCTCAATCCATTCCTACAGGGCACACAGCGCTGCATGTTTTCATTCCAACCACCACTTAATCATGCTCAAGTGATCATTGACAGACGAGCGATGCAGATGATAGGTTGGGAGCGGAGGTTGGAATTTTAATTTCCAGGTGCCCTGTAGGAATGGATTGAGAAACACTGAGCTAGAGAATTTAGTTTAGATGTATACATTTTTGTTTGTTTGTGGGGGTGAAGAGGACATTAAGGAAAGGAAATTCCTTTTCACTATGAACTATGCCACATTTTCCAAAGCACTCGGGTCAGTCCGTTCCTCAGTTCCGTTCCTCTGGGACACTTTGCATCTGCGGAGCGGATATATATAATCGTTGCCTTGACGACCGGTGAAAATAACAGGCTTGGGGATCCCCATTAGCTACACTATTAACGTGAGCTCTCTTTTGGCATTTCATGAACATTTAAAATTGTATATACAGTGGGTATAAAAAGTATTCACCCCATTTTTCACATTTTATTTTCTTACTTCATGGAATCATAATGGATTTAATTGCTTTCCACTGAGCAACACAAAATACTCTATAATGTCAAAAAAAGAAACAACTCCAAAGCTTTTTCTTAATTAATTATAAATAAAAAACAGACAATAATTGATGAGATAAGTATTCACCCCCCTTGACTTAATACTTCCCAGAAGCACCTTTTTTTTCTTTTTAAAAGATTTTGTTTCTGATTTTGTTCCCAATTTAGTAGCCAATTACACCCGCTATTTTATGTCAATCCCCCCCCTAGTAATGTGAGTTTGCTGCCATAGTCCTGTGACCGGTAGTGACGAAGGCGAAGCATCGTCTCCTCCGAGACGGCACTCGCCAGGCCATCGACCGTAACCCGGTACTACAGGGCCACTCTTATGCGCAGCGAACATCCTGTCGGCTTCCCTCCCCCCTCCCTGGGGCGGACAGCCAATCGCCACCCCTGGTGGCACTCCCGGCCAGAGCCGACTCTGGCGAGACGGGGAATCGAACCTCGGTCGCCGTGGCCAGCGCGGACGTTGAAAACACTAGACCACGCGGGGGGCCCCCCTATTCTCTGGGTTTTTACATGTAGAACTCATTATTTGAGTACAAGTACTCCTTGGCTGAGCTTTTAAAAGGAGGACTGAAAATATAACTTAATTTAGTTTCTGATAGTGCTGTGTCCAAATAACTGGCTAGCTACATGATCCATGGCAACTTTTATTAATGACACACTCCAACAAACTGACGTCTAGCTAGTCAGTGAGGTATTTTATGTTTACAAAAGGTAGATAGGACCTTAAAATAGCATGTCTTCATCCCATGTTAAAGCATGTCTTTCCTGCAGAGAGGGGTGTCTTTCATGGCGACAGTGCCTTCATCCACAGGGCACAAGTAGTGGCCCAGGGTTTTGAGGATTATGACACTGACATTACCAGAGGCTCTATCAGTCAACAGATCTGAACCAAATCAAGCATTTCTAAAATATTGTGGAATGACACCTCAGACAGCGTTTTCCACTTCCATCAACTAAGCTTATGTTTTTTTAATTGTTTCATTTTGTTTCAGATTTTCTCCCAATTTAGTAGACGGCTGGTCGACTCTGTGCCACGGTGCACACAGGCTGTGCCAGCCACACATGGAAGCCCAACACCTTATTAAGTGACTTTACATTGCGTGCTTACATTTAAGATTCTCTACTGATATTACCACTTTGTGATAAATGATTGAGCAGTTTTGGTGCAATGGTTCCAGGGGTACAGCTCATTGTGCACAGGGAACAGAAACAACTTTTAGGAGAAAATACAATGCACCATTTCTCCTTTTCGTCAACACCATCTATCAGTGTCAGGGCTGCCGTTCTCCTGCCTGTCACAGCGAGCCTGTGAGAAAGGGGAGCTGAGGCCTACCTCTAGGTACGGGATGGGGGCGATGGCGGGGAGAGGGTAGTCCTTTAGCAGTCGCTCCTCGTCCAGAAATTTTCCGGCTTTTCCGTTGTAGGCTGGCTGGAAGAGGCCGTAGTTGAGCACATCCTTCAGGCTCTGATTCAGAGTACATAGGATGTGCTGCTTGGAGGACCAGATCGGGGCTTCTGTGTTGAACTTCATGCATTTCTGAAACAGAGAATTACAGAGAGATTTTATTATCTATTTATTCTTATCTTTTCCTGTCAAAGGGCCACCACCGCTCTAACGTTTAACGTTGTCTATAAACCTGCTAGAGCTAAAGACTCAAGTCGCCATCTGCAGAACTTCTACTTGTATCGATTGTGTTTTGTAGCCTACAAAACCACATAAATAAGTAGGGCAGTCTAGTTTATATATAAATTAGCCAAACAAAGGCTATGGTGTACATGGTCTGCCGGCTCGCTTGCCTAGACAACAAAGACCTCAGTATTCCATTGTTATTATACCATAGGATAAGACTAAATCTAAGGTATGGTTGTGGCGGTGGGTTGGTTCAGATATATTTTGAATAAAACTAACAGAGTCAATAATAGCTGCAAAAGCCAGTCCTAAAGGGTCACTGTCATTATCAACATGTATGTTGAAATCTCCAACAATCACAACTTTATCTGCCGTAGTTGCCAAGCTTGATAAAAACTCTGCAAACTCAGAAAGAAAGACAGTATACGGTCCAGGTGGTCTATAAATAGTTACTAAGAGGAAGGATTGCACTGAGGTAACTTTATCTTTTGACCGTCCAGAAGGCATAACAAGCGATTCAAAAGAGGATAACTTATCCCCACATTTAGGTGTGAAACTACATTTTGTCGAAAAAATCACAGCAACGCCGCCCCCTCTACCGGACAGACATGGCGCTTGGCAGCTGGCATAACCATCAGGAGACGCCTCATTGAGTGCACTGTATTCGTCAGGCCTAAACCAGGTTTCAGTTAAACTAATCCGGTCAAAACTATGGTCCGTGATTAGTTCGTTCAAAAGAACCCCCTTGGGGGAAAGTGATCTAACATTTAACAATCCACATTTAAGATGCGTCTTATTACAAGCAACACTTACTGCAGGCTGAGAGGTTTTAATATATATAAGATTATGTAGCTACACAAATGCCATGACAGCCAGTGTGCTCAGATAGCTTTTTATTTCTAAAACCATTTCCAAAACAAGGGACAGACAGTCTCAATAGCTAAGCTAGTCATGGGTTTTTAGCAGACAGTAGTTTAAGACCAGAAGTCTGCGGCCTGGCTAGCGCTCTGAGAGGTCATACATTTTGCGAGATTACACTACGGGAAAAATGTCTAGATAATAGAAGAGCACCTCTCCAGCTCGGGTGGAATCCGTCTCTCTTCAGTAAGCCAGGCTTTCCCCAAAAAGTGGGCCAATTGTTTATGAAGCCCAGGTCGTTGTCAGTACACCAGTTAGCCATCCAGCGATTTAGCGACGTGAGTCTACTGTAGACTTTGTCACTCCTACGGGCTGGGATAGGGCCAGAGATAATTACTTCCCAACTGAGTGTTTTAGCGAGCTTACACACCGAAACAAAATTATTTGTAGTGATCTCCGACTGCCTAAGTCGAACATCGTTGGTGCCAGCGTGGATAATAATTTTAGAATATTTACGATTATTCTTAGCTAGCACCTTTAAGTTTGCCTCCACGTCGGTAACTCTGGCCCCAGGCAAACATTGGACTATGGTCACTGGTGACTCTATCCTCACATTTCGTAAAATGGAATCGCCAACAATCAGAGCTTTCTCAGTAGGTGTATTACTGAGTGGGGAAAAACGATTAGAGACGTGAGTTTGGTGTATGACCTCCTTGGGACGGCGACTATGCCTCCTTGAAAATTTAAGTTTTGCTGCCAATATATTTGGTATTTTACGTGCAAAAGTTATTTCGAAGTAGCAGTAGTAGAAAGTAGAAAGCGCGCTATCATTTCAAACAACGCGTGTTCTCAGCTGGTTAGCATTGATTTCTCTGAAGCTATCTGCCTTTATTATATTGGAGCAACAATAGACAGCTAATACGAGAAGACAAAGATAGCTATCTAGCTTAACTGCAACTACAGTTTGAATACTTCCCCCTAAACATACGACGTCACATAGACGTCACTCTCTGGTCTTTTTCTGGTCGGTCCGTCGCCGACCATTATATGACGTCAATACGACCTCCTAAACGGATCCAATATTTAGACGTAGAAAGTTGACCCCTCCTAGACAATGAACTTCTGGTATGGGTCATTTTTTGACCAATTGTCGACGTCTCATATATATATACACACACACACACACACACACACACACATGAGACGTCGACATATATATATATATGTATATAAAACATCATGCAGCATGTATATCAACATGTATATTAGCATGTATATATAGCATCAACATGTATATTAAAACATCAAGCAGACGCAAGGCGATCAGAGCCCCAGTGAACGTTATCATGATTGGCTGAGGCATCACCCGATCGACCTAGTGAACGCCACTCTTATTGGCTGATGCAGTTCTCGGCTGTGAAGGACCACGCGGGCGAATTTCAAAACGTTTGGAGGTAACGCGAACCTTTGTTCTATATGACGGTTTTCTGCTATTTCTGTGCTGTTGTGTTAACATGCTAAATTTGCTTGCCTGCCGTGTTTCGCTAGCTACGTTTGTATTTACTCCACAACGAACCTTTGTTCTGTGTGAGCCGGCTAACCTAACGTTAGCTAGTGCTAGCTAACACTAGCTAGCTATCTCACGTTAGCTGGCTAGCAATATCATTTTAACGTTAGCTAGCTCTGTCTAGCAAATAACGTTCATGTTATGTTATTTAATATAATATAATATAAAAACTGATAATACAAATTTGGGCTATTTACTCATGTTGATATAGCTAGCTAACGTTAGCTCTCGGTAGCTTGATGTACGCGTGTTTTGAGGTAACTAACCTAGATAGCTAAATGTTACTCCACATAATTCGAACCTTTGCTTTGTTCTATGTGGAATGTTGTGCAGCCTAACGTGTATATGACGGTTTTCAAGCCATTTCTGTGTTGTGTTAACATGCTAAATGCTTGCCTGCCGTTTTCGCTAGCTACGTTTGTAGAGAGTAAGTCAACAAACTTTTGTTCTGTGTGCTAGCTGAGCCGGCTAACCTAACGTTTACAGTTGGATATCATAACATTTTAAATGACTGCATGTGGTGGAGGTGTAGAACTATTGGATGTACAAGCAGCATGTTTTTATATCAATATGGAGACTTGTATGACATGTTGCCTTTGCACATTTTTTTTCTTCTACTATGCAGCAGCTGTAATGAAGTTTAACGCAGAAGCCACGGAGGAGGCCGTAAGGCAGCATGCTGGTGACCACATCAAACATGCTCCTGCAAGAAGGGGAGGTGGGGACACTCCAACACTGGGAGAGTCGGACTGAAAATAAAGAATTGATTTCTGTAAATCTGACTGTTTCTGCATTGTTTTTTTATTATTATTGATGAGTACATCCAGAGGTCCCCCAGATGTTAAAATTGGACGTTCAGAAGAGGTAAAAAAGAGACGTCATAAAAACGTTCATTCTGTACCCTCTGGGGACTAAAATTGGACGTCTACAATGACCTCGAATCAGCCCTTATATAGACGTCTTATGGACGTTAAAATTGACGTTTAGATGACGTTAGAAAAAGACGTCATAAAACTTTCATTCTGCACCCCTGGGGACAGAAATTGGACGTTCAAGAAAGACGTCTAAATGACGTAATTTAGACCACCCATTGCGCAGTGGGTTAGCTTGCTACCACGTTATAATTAATGTGAAAAGAGACAGGTAAACAATTCCCCTCCATATCCCCCGGTCAAAATACGAGATACAGTAGCAATGTAAAATTCTCAAGACCTAAATAAAATGTAAACAATTGTACAAATACCACGCTGCATTTTACTGAATGTATACACCTTGAATAAACTAGATATAACATTTACTGCATGCACTACTAACTACGTTGTTCCAGTGTTCCAGTCGCTTTGGATAAAAGCGTCTGCTAAATGGCATATATTATTATTATTATATTCACAAGATAGCGTTTCCAAAGAAGTTTTTCACCATGTCACTTCAGCGACTCCGTAGTAAATAGCTTGTTATATTTACTCTTTTCTTTTCATTTTTCTATTACATGGTAGCCTACATTCTTCTATTGTATAATGTTGTATTGTTAGAGAGAGAGAGATGGAGAGTGAGAGAGAGAGATGGAAAGTGACACTATCATTTTATAATCTCACAGCTGATGTGAGATGATAATAATTGAAATCATCCAGTAATTTAATTAACTTCCATCTCATTTAGAGAGCCTCAAGCCTTTTTTTCAAGGAAGTCTGCAGTAGTTACCCTCACATTAAGCATTTAACATGTCAATAATTGTACATGAGATGCAAATAAATCTCATGTTTTCTAGAAAAACACAACCTGGAAAAGAATGTATTTGGGAAGCGGACCGTTTCTTTCACATTGGTGTGTTTCAAAAATTGAGAACAGAGTTCAGTCAGGTCCCTAGTGAACATTTGTTCAATGTCAATGCACAGTGTACAGTCGAGCAGCATAATTTAAACAGCAGGGGGGATATCTTTGCATGTGAAACACTTCCACACAACTCCAACATAGTGGGGATTGTGCTAGAACATGCTGCACTGGTACAAAAAGTGGTCTCTATACCTACCAGGGAAAATGTTTTTAGTGAAATCTTTCTGGAATTGCCCTCAGCGAAAGTGTCATGTTTTCATTGATACCTCTTTTTAATCACATAAAGTTTCAGAAATCTATTCATTTACTCTTAAATCTCAAAAATAAACACTTTCTGTTCGTTTGTCTATTCCCGCAGCGAAGTAGGCGAATCAACAGATTATGTTTGATGCGTCCAATATGAATAGTTATCCCGTAGATACACTGTGTGTCTGTGGGATAATGCTGTTTTAATGAGTTTACTGTGCTATTCACACTCCAAAAAACAAAGCAGTAGAATAATAACATTCCAACATGTTTCCTCATCCTTTAGAATGGCAGTGGCCCTGTTTTTTAACAAAGAAAAAAAAAATCAAACCTTCAAGGGTTAGCAGGCTTTCAGGTAAGCAACAGGGGCTTCCACGCACACAATGGCAAGACACTGATTTTCCATCATACTATGGTCTATTCTCTTGGTTTTTGTTTTTTTCTCTCCCAATTTTGTAGACAATTACTCCCGCTGTGCTTAGTTCAATCCCCTCCCTCATAGTTCACTGCCCTGTGACCAGCAGTGACAAAGGCAGAATGCTGCCTCCTCTGAGACAGCACCATAACTCCGGCACCCCAGAACCACTCCTGACAGTAACTCCGGCACCCCCCCTCCCTGGGGCAATACCACTCCTGTGTGCAGCCAACTCAGGCGCGAACTAACGTGTGGCCAGCGTTGGACGTTCCTCCCCCTCCCATTCTCTGGGTGAAATCACTAAAAGTGTTATTTAAATTTAAATAAAGTTACGATTTTTTCTGTCTCCCGAATTTAGGCCAATTACACCCTCAATCCCCCTCGTAAGCTGTCAACCATAACTCCAGTACTCCCATACTCCAGAGCCACTCCTGTACACAGCAATTTTCATGTCGGCTTCCCTCCCCCCTCCCTGGGGCGGACAGCCAATGCCACCCCCTAGTGGCACTCCCGGCCAGAGCCGTGTGGCCGGTGGAATCGAACCCCGGTTGCAGTGGCCAGCGTTGAACGTTGTAACCGCTAGACCACCAGGGAGGCCTTGATTAAATGTATTTTATTGCTTAAATTACTCCTGTTTTAATAGAAAGACAATAGGCCTAAATCAAAGTCTTGATGGACAGGGTATAGTCTTAGTCCAGACTCTACCAGAGTTTTTCTGCACATAGCAAGCTCTTATGCTGAGGTGAACGGGGATGGTTCTGTTAGATTGTGAGCTCACTGTTATATTGGCTATATAACACTTTGACTCTAAACACTTAATGCAATGCATCTGATGCTTGTTTTTTTGTTGTTGTTTTTTTAAACATTGTAACAATGCTGTTGCTATGTCCCTGACAAATAAACAAATACATAAATATATAAATAAATAAATACAGATCAAACAATATCTCCAGCAGGATAATCAATGTTTGGATTGTTAGGCTTTTTCAAATATCATTGTAGGAGTCCAAATGAAACAGTCAGTCAGATTGTGCGTGCTGCACATGAGCATGGGGCGATACGTGTCACGGGCGAGAGCACATTGAAATATTCATGAGTGTTTCTGTTAATCGAGTCGTATAATTCAGTCAGAAGAATGCAGGGAAAGCAAAGTGACAAAGCCCGTGGCTGCCTCAGACTTCCGGGGGTTACCATGATACGGTCTTGTTTGGAGAGGATGGGCTCCACCCCTTTTAGTCTGGTTCCTCCCAAGGTTTCTCTCTATCAAGGGAGTTTTTCCTTGCCACTGTCGCCGTAGGCTTGCTTTTGGGGGCCTAGGCCTGGGTTCCCTTCTGTTAAGCGTTTTGTGACAATTTTCCGAACAACACAAGACGGAGAGCAGAGTGGAGAACGCGCGTTTATGACGTAACATCTCTTAACATCTCTTTGCGAAGGACGTCGTCTTGAACAAGAGCCCTCGTCCTCAGCGATGAAGCGAGGGAAGTCACTGCCGCGCTGACTCTGTGATCGGGGCGTGGCTCAGCAGTGAGGCGGGCCCCTGAATGATCTGGCCCAGCGGAACGAGGGCTTCCGTCATTCACATTATCGGCCCTTTCACTGGGGGATGGTCAATTCTATAGGCCAACAGCTACCAAGTACATTTATAAAATGTGTTTATTTGCTGAGTTGACACCTTTCTATCCAGTGTGGCTTTCATTCAGTCGCTTGCGTAGGAATATACTTTATTAGCCAAGTTACACAAGGCAATTGGAATTTGTCTTTTCATGTCACACACACACACACACACACACACACACACACACACACACACACACACACACACACACACACACACACGGTCAGCCATAGTACGGCACCCCTGGAGCAGTTTAGGGGGGTTCAGTGCCTTACTCAAGGGCACTTCGGCAGTGCCCCAGGAAGTGAACTAGCCTCCCTCCAGTTTCCAGTTCATTGGGATTTTTTTGTTTTGTTTTATTTCATTGGCCTTCCTGAGATTTGAACCAGCAACCCTCCACTTGCCGGCCCGTGTCGCTAACCACTGACCCACTGCTGCCCCTTTGAGCCGCCCCTTCATTCTACATACTGTCCATTTGTAAAGCTGGGTATTTACTCATCTGAAGAAGTCCTGGTTAAAGCTTCTTGCCTGCAGTGTCCCACCAGGAATTTGAACCTGCAGCCTCCAGCCTTTTTTTTTACAATTTAGTGTTTCCCATTACTTCACAACGCTGTGGCCCATTGCACTGTAGCTATATATGTTTACAAAAAATAGGAATAATCTAAATGAAAAAATATAGGCATATCCCATATACCAGAATGTGTCAGCGCAGCACAATGTCTGTATTAAAGAAAAGCTTGCAAATTGTTGTTCTCTCAATGCAGGAGCCATTAGTGGCTCTATGCTCATGCATCACCTCACTGCTGCAGGAAAATGAATGGCTCTACACAGGTGTGAGACCACATAAAGGATTAAACACATCTTAAGGTAATGGCTGTAGATTCCAAACAGAGACCTATCGAATGCCACAGGAGACATACCTGCTGCACTGAAATGAGGGGGCGGTGAGACGGTTTGTGTAACACATTATCCATACGCGTTCTCTGGGGTGATATCCATCTTCCGTGGACTATGATCACATGTTCAGGGAGGTTATTTTCCCACGTACGTTTAAAAAAAGTACAGATTCATCTCTTTGAGTCTAAAGTGTCGCTTGAGCCAGATTAAGTTATGAAACAGGTGTGCCTTAAATGTCTGAGGAGAGATTTGCTCAGGCAAGGTTCTGTTGAATGGAGGAGAGTCGCGGAGTGCCCATTTCAGATGTTGCAGGTGCTTTATGGTTGCAGGCTGCAGAAGGCCTGTCGCAGAACTCGTTGAACGCTGACTGGCCTTTGTCCTGATGCTCGTTGCGGGCAGGAGACGGAAGGGTTCAGTAACGACCACCTGTGTGCGGCAGTGTTAGCATAATGGTTAAGGAATTTGGCTTGTAATGCAAAGGTTGCAGGTTCGAATCCCAGGTGGAGCACTGCCGTTGTACCCTTGAGCTAAAGGTACTTAACCTGAATTGCTTCAGTAAAAATATCCAGCTGTATAAATGGATTGTATGTAAATTGTGTAAGTCGCTCTGGATAAGAGTGTCTGCTAAATTCCTAAAATGTAGAATGTAACGTCCTCGCCATCCTTCTCCTCCCGTGGCTCCTTCAGCCCGAGCTCCCAGTCTCCGGGGCTGAGCTGTGTCGAGTTGGATTCATAAAAAGATGAAATATGGCTCAATTACGCCCGTCGGCTCCGTTTTGGCTGGGGATGGAAACCCATCGCAGGGACCCGACTCGAAACAAATATTAATCACGTTCGACAACGGAATGGGAGCGGGCCACAACCTCACAGCACGACGGGCGCTCTCAATCACGAACGCACAGACACCAGGCCTTGGGACAGACGGACCTGTGAATCGCACTCACAAGAAGCCCTGCTGCCAAACACACAGACGCTCAACTTTTGACTCCAGATGTCATACGTTTGCTTGCCTTTTTTTTTTTTTTTTTTTTGCTTTTCTAGTCACTCATTAACACCTGCAGGAACACATTTGGGGTAATGCGGTAGTTATTCAAGAGGAGCAATAACTTGTGCGATTGATCCACACTGGTTTCATTTGGTTTTGTAGCTGGCCACTGTAAGTCGCAGTGCGCTTGTGCTTGCACCTCGGGCGTTCATTTTGCCTCATCTTTGCCTTCTTCGATGAAAACAATAACCTGCTACAGCCAGAGCAATTAAAACACTGTTTGATTTATGCTCCTAAGGCAAACCTCATTAAAGAAATTCCCAAAACAGATATGGGCAGTGAAAATGGTCCTGTTCTGTGGTGGTTAGATGATTAATCTTTCCTAACGGTTAAGTTGTGAGTATATCTTTGTGTGCGTGTGTGAGTACGTGTGTCCGTGCCCATGACTGAATGTGCCTATGTGTAGCGTTTTCACGTGCATGTGTCCGTGTATGTGTGTGCTTATGTGTGGGTTGTACCCCTACAGGGTTCAATTAGACCCATTTCCCTAAAGCAAGAAGTTAAAGAGGCCTCTCACAATGGGTTGGGGGGGTAGTGGTTTAATTTCGGATTTATAGTCTAATAGTCTAAGCGTAATGACGGTCCTCTTCTTTCCTGAGCACAACCCAGCCTGCACAGGGCAATGGCTGCGTAGAGCTCCCCTATGAAAACGTAACATGTCAAGTAGCCCTAAAATATTACATCCAATACAGGAGGCACTCAAAATACCATACAGCATGCATTTACATATTAATATATGTATGTGTGTGTTTGGATATAAATTATGTCTTCAAGGACAGGGAAAAGACAAGAAAATATGAATAATTGTCTCTCTTTGGAATTTTTTATAGATGGCTGAAAGCCATGAATGAGCAAGGTGTGGATTTATTTCATTACTTTCAATCTGCCACTTTTTATGTTGAATCCATCAAAAAGTGATTTATGTGTGTATTTTTATTTATGTGTTGCTCATTTATAGTATAATGTAAGTTCTCAAATATTGAAAGTTTAAGAAAAAAAACTTTTTGAAATTGATTTGAAAGTTACACAAAATATCAGCACTCAGTGGACTTTGTGTCTCTCAAATCAGAATGGGCATCAGACCGAAAAATCTGACATCAGTCGGGGCAAAAAATTGTTGTTTGTTTAGATCAACTAAAAACGTTTTTTTATTCAAATACACGTATGTAGAATAAAGTTACACTGATCCTGACCTTGCACTTGTTGAGAAATGACAACATATAATAAATCCAGTGAGTTGAATTTCTGATGTTTCCTACTAGCTACCAATTGTTATCTAACTAGTTGCTACCTAGCTAGTTTAGGCACATTTTCCCCTTAACTTAGGAACCTTGTTAGCGAACGTTATTATGTCAAAACCCTGGATTGTGCTGTCACACGCCATGCCAAATTAAAAGGAATATGAGTTTGCTGCGTATAGGAGTGGCTCTGTGTGTACCGGAGTTACAGTCGACAGCTTGGTCGGGAGTGCGTCTCTGAGGAGGCGGTACATCGCCTTTGTCATTACTGGGCTCAGGGCTATGGCAGCGAACTCATATTATGAGGGGGATTGACATGAAAAATAGAGGGTGTAATTGGCTACTAAATTGGGAGAAAATGGGATCAAATCAGAAACAATTATTATTTTTTTTAATGAAAAAATAGCCATGCATCATTCCCCCAATGAGCAGCTTATTGACAGAATTTCACAGCTTCTCTCATAATTGCCTCTCTCTCCCCCCTCTGCCTCTCTCTCTGTCTCTCTCTCCCTCCTGCCCTTTGCATTAGGCAGGCAGGCGGGCTTGTGTCCACTCTGAGAAAGTGATCTGCTCTCCGTTTTAAATCAGCCCGTGTAATGAGAACTATAAAACTGGACGAGAGGAAGAGTTCATCCTTAACAGGGCCTGAGAGCTTCTCACCACGTCCAACACAATGGGAACTGTCACAGTGTTCCGCAAGATGGGGGTAGAATTGATAGTCAGGTAGAGTTATAGAAAATAACGGTAAGTGAGCTCTAATTTGTATGGCTGACGTGCAGCGGGAGTTTACATTTAGTCCAGAAAGGCCATTGACTTCCTGGGGACAACCGTTGGGCACTAAAAAGGATGCTTTGAGGGGAAAAAAAGAAAAGAAAAAATCAATCAATCAATCAATCAATCCCTGACTGCAGGCTTTTGCAGTGGTGTGTGTGTGTCTGTTTGTGTGTGTGTCTGTTTGTGTGTGTGTCTGTTTGTGTGTGTGTCTGTTTGTGTGCGTGTGTGTGTGTCTGTTTGTGTGCGTGTGTGTCTGTTTGTGTGCGTGTGTGTGTGTCTGTTTGTGTGTGTGTGTGTGCGTGTCTGTTTGTGTGTGTGTCTGTTTGTGTGTGTGTCTGTTTGTGTGTGTGTGTGTTTGTGTGTGTGTCTGTTTGTGTGTGTGTCTGTTTGTGTGCGTGTGTGTGTGTCTGTTTGTGTGCGTGTGTGTCTGTTTGTGTGCGTGTGTGTGTGTCTGTTTGTGTGTGTGTGTGTGTGTGTCTGTTTGTGTGTGTGTGTGCGTGTCTGTTTGTGTGCGTGTGTGCGTGTCTGTTTGTGTGTGTGTGTGTGTGTCTGTTTGTGTGCGTGTGTGCGTGTCTGTTTGTGTGCGTGTGTGTGTGTCTGTTTGTGTGCGTGTGTGCGTGTCTGTTTGTGTGCGTGTGTGTGTGTCTGTTTGTGTGCGTGTGTGTGTGTCTGTTTGTGTGCGTGTGTGTGTCTGTTTGTGTGCGTGTGTGTGTGTCTGTTTGTGTGCGTGTCTGTTTGTGTGCGTGTGTGTGTGTCTGTTTGTGTGCGTGTGTGTGTGTCTGTTTGTGTGCGTGTGTGCAGCAGTGTAGTGTAATGGTTAGGGTACTGGGCTTGTAACTCAGAGGTTGCTGGTTCGATTCCCAGGTGGGGGCACTGCCGTTGTACCCTTGAGCTAAAGGTACTTAACCTGAATTGCTTCAGTAAAACTATCCAGCTGTGTAAATGAATTGTATGTAAAGAAATGTAAACTGTGTAAGTTGCTCTGGATAAGAGCGTCTGCTAAAATACCTAAAATGTAAAAATGTAAAAGTGCATGTGTGTGTGTGTGTGTGTGTGCATGCATACATGTGCACTGTTTTTTTGTGTGGCTTTGATGTGTATTCTGTCTGTAACTGTGCCATTTTGAGTCATCAGTACTAGTCAAAGTACTCAGTACCAGTGTCAAAAGGGCCGCTGGGATGTTGGAAGCCGGCAGAAGCCATGATTCAGACAGATCTGAGGTGCCACATACTTCTGTTCTTTACAGAGAGCTCCATCAAACCCTTTCACCAACTTCATCTGCTGTGTTCAATGGTTGTTTGCTGTGAGCTTGAACAGTTCAAGCTCTGACACTCGAATCTGAAGATGGATCTGATTCAAGAAGCCTCGTTTCACACAAAGACATTTGGTCATACCTTCATTCATTATCTAAGCCGCTTATTCCTGGTGGTCAGGGTCGCGGGGGGCTGGAGTCTATCCCAGCATGCATTGGGCGAGAGGCAGGAATACACCCTGGACAGGTCGCCAATCCATCGCAGGGCACATACACCATTCACTCACACACTCATACCTACATCACAATCGTTTGCTAAAATGATGGTATAAGACACCGCCAGTGTGGGTGCAGTGGTTGGTTGCCCTTTGGCTTGGACAGACGTTGAGTTGGAGACTCAACTTCATGCACAGCTCGTGCTGGCTCCCCGGGCGGCACTATGGTCAATTATGTGTCACTCTGCGGTGCTGAGTGCTAAAAATTATTATTAAGGTTAGTTAAATTATTATCTTTTTTTTTTTTTTAGGAAGTTTTAAACAACTCAATTAAGTTCATTTTGTCTTCTTATTTCAAATAAATGTTTTACTTTCTTTTGATCAGACAATGAGATAAAAGTTGTAGTTTACCTGACAGTTTCGACTGGCAACTGCAGTCTTCCTCAGAAGCGTCACCTGACAGCTTGGATGCGTCGTCAGCTGATGTATAGCAGGCGTGGCCAGCCTGACAGATCTTGATAGATCCGTCAGGCCGGCCACGCCTCCCGCCGTCCGTTGTCCTCTGGAGGAGAGAGTCCCAGGTGTGGGAGAGCATGTATCATCAGCTGACGACGCATCCAAGCTGTCAGGTGACGCTTCTGAGGAAGACTGCAGTTGCCAGTCGAAACTGTCAGGTAAACCACAACTTTTTATCTCATTGTCTGATCAAAAGAAAGTAAAACATTTAAGTTTTAAACAAGTATACATATACAAAAAGCAGTATTAAACATGTAGGCAGTGGTGATGCCAATTGGCTAGATGTACAGAATTCAGTGGTAGTGTTATTAGACCTTGGGGCCCATCCATACACTAGAGCAGTGCCTCAGGATGAGCTACCCATCATGCATCAGCCCATCTTGCTTAAGTGTACAATGACCCAATGTCCCATCTGGTATTAGAACCTGCAACCTCCTCGTTGCAACCCCGGTTTCTACAGGAAATGGTTATAGAGAAACTACGATAGTACATATAAGAGCAATACATTATAAATTATAGGTTTGCCATAATACCGTGTTTTTTGACAAAGATTAAAACAGCACAAGGGTTGTGTATCAATTGAATTTTTTTTACTCAATAGAATGCATCTTAACCGCTAATTGAGTTGTTGAACAATAGTTACAGCTTCCTCTTCAGAGGGTAACATTGGGATTCACTTTGTCTCTGACTCGGGGGAAATCTCAGTGTATGCTGAGTAATTGCCCCCCCCAAAAAAAAACTCCCCACAGGAAACGCTTATTAAATCAAACAGGAAACCGCTTGGTCAGCATGGGACGGAGGCGCACTGAGGAGATCGGTGGCCCCCCTCCGAATGAGCACGGCCGCGCAATTAGTCTCCAGCCTCCCCTGACGACAAATGGCTTTCTGTCTGGGTTATACAATGCAGATTCAAGGGCAGTAGCGCGGTGGATAGAATTAGGCACGGTTGCCAGGACTTTCTTCACGAATGTAGCTTCAGTTACATTATATGATAACTGTCACAGTAATTGTGGGTAAGGCCTGCACATTCTATTGCCACTGACCGTGCGTTTCCCACCTGTGAAATTTCATTACGACATGAAAAGGTGAATGGCGGATGGTCCTTTCACAAGCAGAAGGCTGCGATCCTACAGCTACATATTAAGCGTTGTTTTATGAAATTACAATTATTTTCATCAGCTGGGGTTCAAGCTAAATTAATAGAAATAGCTTCCATATGGCATTGAAAGATTTTTTATTTTTATATAATTTGTTTCCGATTTTCCACTCCTGTACGCAGCAAACTTCATGTCGGCTTCCCTCCCCCCTCCCTGGGGCGGACAGCCAATCGCCGCCCCCTGATGGCACTCCCGGCCAGAGCTGACTCTGGCACGGCCGGTGGAATCGAACCCTGGTCGCTGTGGCCAGCATCAAACGGGCATTGAAACTTTTGACTGAATAAAAACTCTACTCCGACAGGTGCATGTTGGGGCCTTGACTGACAAGCGCCTTGGGAGGTTCCGTGCGGATGAACCTGGAATATCTCGGCTCTGTGCGGTGAATACAGAGTGGTGCATCGAGCTGACACCAGTCCCAATGCATTCACCGCATGTGAAGCCTGCAAACACTTCTACTGCACTAAATACTGCACTCTTCTGTCCACACAAAGCAGGGGATCTGCTCACTGCCTCAATCACACCCAGGAAGCCTGTTGAACTTCATTTCATTATCAAAATATTACATTTTAAAGTAATGTGATACTTGTCATAAAAATATTTTTAGTGCAGGCACAAATTTAAACAGGAAAGTGAGCAAGCGACCGGGATTCCTATTGCCCTTTGTCAAATTAGTTTTGTACCCACAGGGAAAAATGGGGTAACACTTTACACTTTAAGTCGTGCTTTCCATTGAAACAAAACTGGCAATGCTATCAAAATTAGACAAGGGGCATGGCTTAGCTAAATGGTGTATATTTAGCACTATTGTTAAACAAGACTATGTAGGAAAGTCAACATCGTTTGATAGAAAGGAGGGCCAGAACAAAATCAAACCGTTTGAAAGCTGACAATTTGTGTATTTTGACATCACTTTCAAAGGTACACATCTGAGTTGCGAGTGATAATCCCAAAGCTTTCGTATCTCTATCTCTGAGCTTCTTCTGTACATTGTTGATGGTAAAGTCAAACATAAAAATGGGAAATGGGAGTCCGCACCATTACAATGCACACTGCTGAGATGGATGCATATAGAATATAGCAACAGTACTTGTAATTGGAATTTCTCTATTTGACAACAATCACCTCCTCCTTTATAACATACTGTATTTATTAACATATAATAATAATATTGGATTGAACATCAACATCATATTGTGAATGGAGTGCAATGCTATTACAGCTTAATTGCACTGTATTGATCCAGTCAGGCTTAAGAGTCTGGATGCATCACATATATAACTCAAGTACCCACATCATACTGTACCCACATCCATTAAAACTGAAGTTAGAGCTGTAGTGTACAGGATGTTAGCAGCTAGCGTGGCGGGGGTGTTTGGGAGGGGTGAGTGCCTGGGCCAGCGGTGGGATTAGGGACAGCCTCTTTATTTTACATTTTAAGCATTTAGCAGATGCTCTTATCCAGAGCGACTTACAAGATGTGCATTAATACATGGTAGGAACAATCATAGTTCACACTATAAGAGATCAATGCAGTAATACAGCGATAGAAATCGTTGTTGGCAGCTGCACACCATACCTGTCACATCGGGAAGGAAATGGTGATTAAAAATTATTATTATTATATTTTTTAGAGGAAGTTTTAAACAAGTATACATATACAAAAAGCAGTGGTGATGGCAATAGGCTAGATGTACAGAATTCAGTGGTAGTGGAGTCTGAAGAGGTGGGTTTTTAGTCTCTTGTGGAAGATCATTTTTTAGATTATTTTAGAAGATTATTTTTAGCTCATAAATCCTATTCATTGCTTTGTATTTTCATCGCCACTGTGAAACTGTGGTCTTCCTATATCCGAGTAAACGTGCAGTAAATACCATATCATCTGACTGCCTCGTCCCCAGCACAGCACTGGCCATAAACACCCATCAACTCACAGACCATTTGCAGCCGCACGAGGCAGGGGAGCAAATTTCAAGCCTTTCAGCCGTGAGCAGTCCTCTCCTGCGAAGATATCTGTCCAAAGCCTTGTACAAACTTTAATCCTTTACCAGATTTCAGGGGTGAAAAATGTTATTTTTAATGCATGTCTGGCAGTCGACCACAACGGAGCAAAGGCTATGAGATGTGTGCGTGCTTTTGAAGCCCTGTTCACCAGTCATATACTTATGGATATTTGTTAATAATAGGTTAAAAAAAATGTATAAAGTGTTTTGCAATTTGGTAAACATTTCACATATACATTTTAAGCTAAATTCAGAGCGACTTAACTTACACAACTTAAACGTCACCACAACACATCTGACGTGAAATATTGATGATTAGGTTGAAATAATAAAGATTAAGGGGGGAAAAAAATGTAATCAAGGTAATAAATCCATCACTAAATATAGAAAAAAATCTATATTTTTACTCCAGGCAGTATGTTCGGTTGGTGATAAGAAGTTGAGTTGCAGAGGCTCAGTGTGTCCAACCAAATGGTTTCCTAGGTTTCCACAAACCCCAGCCAATCTGTCTCTGAATTCCGTGCCAACTTCTCTCAGTTATTTAATTACAGCAATAATTTACTGGCACGACACGACAGCTGAAGAGTGTTAATGTGTCCTACGCTACAGCAGTTTACTGTAGTCCTGCATAGGGACTGTCGGTGGTCAGCCAGGCCAGGACACACTGCCTAAATGGATGTGACACTGTGACATAGCTAATTACTCAACACTCATTTCCACCATCATCCACGATTCCCTTCTGTGCAGCAAGTGTCATTACTTGAAGCTTACGTGTACTCTATGCAAACATGTTTTTTAAGATAAGTGGGGTCAGCAGAACAAGAGGCCACAGGTCGAAATTAGTTAAAGGCAAATTCTGCACGGATATTAGGAACTTTTTCTTTACGTAGACAGTCATCAATGCCTGGGACAGCTTGCCAGGTCGGGTAGTAGAGGCAGAAACACTTGGGCACTTCAAGTTCAGGCTAGATGCAGTGACGGATACTCTTTAGATTAGGACATGACGAGCCTAGATGGGCTGAACGGCCCGTTCTCCTACTGATAAACTGCTAAACTCACGTACTGATAAACGTACACATGGCCACCCAGTCCCCAGTCATACATTACTGCAATTTCGGTAATATTCTGTCTTAGCAACTTAATAATAAATGTAACGTTGGTTCAAATACACATTACCCATAAATTGTTTATTATTGCACAGCCAAAGCTATTTAACCTCTTAACTGTCCGGCTACATCATATAACACGCTCTTCATTAAATATCACGGTTAAAGGTACCGAAAATATGAACATGTATTATCTGCACAGATCGGGTGGAATCTCGTCTTTTCAGCAGTGGAGGTGAATTCATGTCAACTTCGATGTTGCAAAAAAATCCTTTCCCAATTCAAGGCAGGGTACTTGAGGAGAATGGCTGCTCCTTACCTTCCTTAAGTCTCAAAATATGACCACTGATAATGTGGGCCTCCTCATCACTGTAAGGGCCTACCGATCGAAAGGAGTGAACCTGCTTTGTCACAAAAGCAAGCCAAATTGGTAAATGACAGTTTAAGGGCGAATAAGGTGAATAATTATGATGAAGAGTAAAGGAAAACATTGTGTTATTGAAATGTATGCTTAGCAAGTAGGTGGTAATGATTTAAAGTGAGACACACCCAATAAAATGGTCATTTTTGGTCCCCCATTAATTTTCTGATTTTTTAATATTGTGCTAAATAAACATAAGAACATAAGCATACATAATGACGAGAATAGGCCGTTCGGCCCATCTAGGCTCGCCATGTCCTAATCTAAAGAGTATCTGGTACTGCATCTAGCCTGGACTTGAATAGCCCAAGTGTTTCTGCCTCTACTACCCGACCTGGCAAGCTGTTCCAAGCATTGACAACTCTCTGTGTAAAGAAAAACGTCCTAATATCTGTGCGGAATTTGCCTTTAACTAATTTCCACCTGTGGCCTCTTGTTCTGCTGACCCCACTTATCTTAAAAAATCTTTGGTATTTCACTTTGTTAATCCCTTTTAGGAATTTAAAAAGCTCAATCAAGCATATATTTTTATCATGCTGCATAATTAAAAATGCCCAAATAACAATAGTTACATGTAATTCTTACATTGTATGGCATGCCAATCAATGCAAATTAATCAACAATGCCAATATTTGATGGCTGTTTTCTCAAAACTGGGTTTTTAGCTCATACTTTTTCTCAACTTGTGAATATGTTATTGTCACCACATTTGATGAGATGATTATTGGATGTATTCCTAAGATAATTACAGAGGGGATTTTTGATATCTTGTTTATTTAAGATTTTATGAGCAATTATATCCCCCAAAATAGGCAAAAATTTGTTTTTATTTACATACAGTTACATCTTGTAAGTTCCTGAAGTGTACGAAGCAAATATTCAAAATCCCCTCTGTATTGTTTTAAATATTAAGTGTCTTAACAAAAGGAGATTAAAAAAATGTTAGTCGCTCACTCCTATCTTGTTGTAACTGAATTTGAATTGTACGCATACATTTGCATATTTAATAAATGTATGCCTCATTTGCGTATTTAAATATACATTTTCAGAAAAGTGCTAATACAAAATATGTGTATCTTTACATATTTAATAAACTGACCAAAGTTCATTAAGACGTGACATCAGGAATTTTGTTTCCTATACCTCCGGTGTGTCTTGCCTTAATTCAATATAACTTGTCAGTTGTGCATTGAATAATGCATGTTTGGCAAACGCGTTCATTTCCCAGCACTTGCAAGCACACTGGAGCAGGCAAAACAGTTGCGTAATAATGCATGAGCTGTAAAGAAATTTGAAACAAAGTCAAATTCATATTCTTTTGCTCCATTTATACGCAGAAGGCAGAAGTCCCTGGGCATTACAAAAAAAACTTCTGTGGATCATCTCATTTGTTATTTGTTTAAAAAAACAAAATGCATGCTACTGTAGTAAGTAAATGTATTCTGTATTCTTCTCAGAAGAAGATGTCCGCTTTGTTTGCTGAGACTTCTTTACAGCGCTACAGGGCTTTTTCTTTTGCCCCTTCCTAATTGCTTTTTTCCCACCATTTTTGATAAACGTGTGATGTTCTCTGCCTATTGCAATTTCTCCTATTTCATCCCAGATATCCATTAGTGCACCTCCTCCCCAAGGCTAAGATGACGGGTCTGGTTGGTTGGGAGAGAGAAAATGATCCTATTACTCCAGCAGGCCCTCTGAGCCCCAAGGACCCCCGGAAACACTGTGACAGAGACTGACTGCTGGGCCACAGCTGCGCTCCGTCAGGACCTGAAATCGTGACCCCCTCTTTTATGCAGATATGTATGCATTGGTAGACCGTCGTCTTAATTGAATACTGGCGGTTATGGGTCTGCAAGTGTGGCTTGAACTGTGGTAACTCAAGCAATACAATTTACAAAACCCACCTTTTCAGACTCCACTACCACTGAATTCTGTACATCTAGCCTATTGTCATCACCACTGCCTACTTGTTTAATACTTTTTGTATATAGTGTATATACTTGTTTACTCCTTAAATTTTTGTTAATAATACATTTCTAACCTTTTCCTTCCCAGTGTTACAGGTGTGGTATGCAGCTGCATGCAATGATGTCTATCGCTGTATTACTGCACTGATCTCTTGCGCGAACAATGATTGTTCCTACCATGTATTTATGCACACCTTGTAAGTCGCTCTGGATAAGAGCGTCTGCTAAATGCTTAAAATGTAAATGTAAATATAACATTTTTGGGAGGGAAATTAGAGAAAAAAAGTCTGACTTGAGACACACTAAAGTTTAAAACTATTCATTTCATATTCATATTCATATTCATATTCATATTCAACAACAGCACGTACAACTTTGGCATTGCCACATTTGGACAGAACAATGATACGTAGACCTACAGAGCACGATACACAGGGATCATCTTTCCAAAGCCTAGGAAACGGATCTGAACTCTGAACCTAGGCCTGGTCACGAGGAATGTGAAACATGACTGTGGCATCACCATGCAGGGTGGTAATCTAACAAGTAGACAAATACAAAACAGAACGTACAAGAACTACTGGCCTTTTACTTCTCTCACTGTGGTTCTCTGTGGCTTAGTTGGTAGAGAACAGCGTTGGCACGTTTACAATCCCCACTGGGGCCAAATGAAAAATGTAATTTACTATGTAAGTATAAAAGGCAAATGTATTATCTCACCACAGTTACAAATAAAAAATGAAACATAGTACAGGCATGTATATAATTTGTACTTGTGGATGGCTTGAGGGTTTTAGAGGACAAAGCAATGGCAGGCCTTGGCATCCCCCAAGATACAGCGCGCTGTGCCTTTATGCCTGACCCAATGAGGAACACCTGGGCGGGTTATAAACGGAACTCAGGTGTGCGCACTTGGGGCCTGAAGGCATCACAAGCTTTGTGAGGCAACAGGAAGAGCTGACAGCAGCCACAGGGCATAACCGACAAGAAATAGCTTCAAATTACAGCTTCCAACTGTTTTTTACCATAAGCACAAATACAGATCAAGTTTCACATTTTATCATTGCCCACGTGCCACATGTCAGTGCGGGGACGAGATATCGCCCAGCTTATGTTCCGTCTCCTTCCAAAAAGGCCCATCACAACGTCATCTGACACGCTGGTAGAAACACCATTCCGCCTTTGAGTTTCACATCAAACTGTGAATATCTGATTTATCTGAGAATACTGTTCGCATTTGTGTAGAATGTGACTCACGGTTTCACTCTGGCCTAAGACAAGAGGAGTGAAACTCCAGCGCTGTGAAGCCAACAGAAAGGCACTTGAGTGCACAGCGTAGAGTTTATTTCTCTCTTTCACTCTCTCTCTCTCTCTTTCTTTCGTTTCATGCGCTATAAAAGATTTATATGAACATTAAATTAATTATTACACAGAAGCAGTACCATGAGAATGGTTACGTTGATGAATGTTCTCACATAAAGCAAGGAGATTTTACACCGGTCCTATTATATGTCAAAAATTACAATAAAAATGTATTCTTAAACGACATGCTTATTTTGGGTTGCTTACACACTGTGGCTTACATTATAGATTATTTATACAGCTGGTTCAGTATATTATGCAAGAGTGGAACAAGGCAACACTGCTATCCCGGTATCTCTGCTAGTGCTCATTTCGTACACTGTATTGATGACTATTAGTTTGCCTTCTATTGTCATTATTATGGAAAAGGTAAAGCGTTCCTTTGGATATGGAGAGGCACTATAAATGTTTATTATTTTTATCCTATCACCAAGGATAAAATAGACAAAATGCCTGTGACTTAGACTGGTCAAAATGCCTGTGACTTAGACTGGTCAAAATGCCTGTGACTTAGACTGGTCAAAATGCCTGTGACTTAGACTGGTCATTTGCTCTGCTTGCTGTGGTCAGGCATTTCTATGTCAAGGCTACATGCAAAAATGCAGCAAAAACACACTGATGCGTCACTTTATCCAGCATTTCCCAAGATAATGAAACAAGCCACATTTTATTAAAACCCAGAGAGCATTACTCATGCGCCCAGCACTATCTAAAATGGTACAACAGAAATATTCACGGTGAGGCTTTCTCATTCCCACTGAAGTGGAATTGAAATGTAATTGGTTTCGTTTCTGTTCGGAGTCTTGCGCTGTACAACGGCCAATCTTAGTCACGACTATCAACTCAGAACCTTTCCCGAGATGTCACGTGGGCCAGCTGATCAGAACTGAGTGCCACTCCCAGGCTGCAGGGTCAGGCTACTCTGACCTCTGCAGGAGCAACCAAGGTCATAGAGTTCTGATGACATTTCTGGTTCTTTTCCTATCCAAGCCGTTAATTCCATAATTTGACCAATCGGTACAATCTGCGGGCGAAATTAGTTTGGCGGATCCAAGGCACTATTGTATTCCTCAGAGCAATCACACAGAAGATTTTACAAACTTTGTGCCTTCTCACAAGCCTTCAGATGAAATGAGGTCACTCCCTCACCCTACACCCCTCACCTCCCCCCCTTTTAAAAAAAATAATTTGTAGCCAATTACACCCTCTATTTTTCATGTCAATCCCCCCCCCTCATATTGTGAGTTCGCTGCCATAGCCCTGAGACCGGCAGTGACACGGGCAAAGTATCGTCTCCTCCGAGACGGCACTCGCCAAGCTGTCGACCGTTACTCCGGTACTCCAGAGCCACTCCTGTACGCATTGCCCGGTGGAATTGAACCCCGGTGGCAGTGGCCAGCGTCAAACGTTGCAACTGCTAGACCACCTGGGAGGCCCTAATATGAAGGTACTTTTGATGAACATGTACTGTAGGTGTTTGGCAGGCTGGGAGTAATGTTCTTCCCATTCTTTTCCATTCCCGCATTAACACATTACCGCAGGCTGGCGGAGATGTGGCACGGACGTCACCCCTCTTGCCCGAAAGCGCCCCAAACTGACAGAGAAAGAAGCAACAGAAGAAAAGAATAATGAGAATGCTCTCTGCTGGAGTCGCAGTCCTGCCATCGTCTCATGCTGCTCAGCCGCAACCCCCCCCCCCCCCCCCCCCCCCACCCCCCACCCTCCAACCAAACCAAACGGTTCCGGAAAGCTCATTTCATGCAACATTTTGCTCGCCTCTTTGGCAAATGCCCCGAATTCCTCCTCATCATGCAGACGAGTCCCTCCACAGCGACAGGGCGTTTGTTTTTCGTGTGTGTAGGAAACAAGAGCGGTTCATCTTCGCGGCATCGGCCCCGTCAGGCTACGCTCCTGGAAAAGGAAGCGCGTTTGCACAAAACTCTGCTAATGTCTCTTGCTGAAGTTCTTTTGATGGTGAAATTCCGCAGATGCCGGCTGCCGAGCCGCAGCGGAAAGCCGAGACGGTGGATTTCACATCCGAGCTGCTTTTATGTGCGCCACGCTGAAACACCGAGCAAAGAAGCCCCCCCCGGGGAGTTTAATTACGACCGATGCATTATGACGACCTTCTATTGACCCTCCAGTGATGCGACGGCCTCACCTGCCACAGCACTTAGAACCTAGCACGTCACAAGAGACATTTTCCAGAGGGAATTAAAACAAAACAAAATGTGAAAGGGGGGGTCCGCACCTGCTTATCGACTGCTAAAATGTTCATTCTTATATGTTAATGTTTTCATGAGCTTTTGTTTTCAAGTCTTTTAAGTAATACTCATAATCACATGCATAGGAATGTGATACAGTTCAAATGTGTGTTATGACATATGCAACCATACAGAGTTGTTTATTCTCGACGTACAAATAATCATATAAAAACAGTATTCATTTTTTTATATTAAAAAAACACCTGTGAGTTTTTTTTACTTGATAATAAAGTATATCTAAACTGTGTACACTGTTACCCCTAAATGTTGACAAGCCATAGGGTCAACTACATAAAAGAGGAAAATAGAATGCCTATCAGGGACGTGGGTTCGAAACCTGTCTCTGCCAGACCGACCCTGGTCGTCAGCCCAAATCGGGGGCGGCGTTTGGCTGTCCGCCCCAGGGGGAGGGGTGGGAGGGTGAGCCGGCACGAGTTCATCGAGGAGCAGGAAGGGTGTCCGTGGTTGGGTTCCGTCTCGGAGGAGGCGGATCAACTGTTTTGTTACCCGGAGGACGGGCGGCGGACTCATGGGGGAGGGTGAATTGAAAGAAATAGAGGGTATAATTGGCAAAAAACAGGAGAAAAACAGGACAATTAGAAACTAAGGATAAAACACAAAGTAAAATAGAAAACTAAACAAAAAAAGACAAGAGAAGGCGAGCAGGAGGACGTGACGAGGCTCAGCCTCCTCATCCGTGCCGTTGGATGCGGCCCAAGCGTCAAACTGTAGAGTCAGGAAGCGTGGAGAGCAAACAGGTGCATATGCTCCACTCTTAATTAGACGATCCAGGAGGAACCCTTCTTAGGATGGGCTTTCTGCTCTAATCCTGCCAGACGTCCTGCAGTGCGTTTCACTAGCACCAGACGAGGAATAAGCAGAGATATGAAAGAGAGCTGGGTATAAAATCATCCAGGTGACCTTCTTGTGATGATGTTTTTGAGAAAGAATGGGAGCGTCAGGTATTAGATTTATTGAAGTCACGGCCAGCCTCGCGCAGGCGAGAAATAATTCCCCCAGTAGCAAAATCTCACCATGGAAGAATGCCAAATGCAATAAATTACCCACAGCAAACTCTGGTGATAACTCTATACTTTGCACCTTGATGGAAATGCATCCTAATGCCCCTTTGATCAGCACTAACAGTTTTTCTACCCACAATGCACCACACTGCAACCCGTCCAAATGAGAGCCTACAACTCAACTGTTGGATGAGAACAGTCTTGCAGTCTTTCGTTTCACTTTCACTTTAGGAAGCTGCATTGCCATACTCCATCGTCCGACAGAGTGTACAAACCTTTAACGACAGAAATTCGCACAAAGTCCATTCCACTCCTCTCCAGAATGCCGAGCATGCGCTATGTCGTCAGACAGCAGCAAAAAGTTGCAGAAAACTTTGAGGCCAATTAATGATAATATTGATATCAAAAAGGGTACATAATGGGTCATTGCACAAAAAGGGAAAGAAAAATTGAAAGAAAATTGCAAAGCATTTTTGCTGATTTAAATTCATTACGCTTGTTTCTACTTCGAGGCAGAATACCCACCTCGGCCCCCAATGACTCACCTGCGTCTAATGAATCACATCTATACATAAAAGCTGGATAAAAGTGTCTGCTAAATGGTGTATATTATTATACACATTACTGCAAAGGCTCAGGTGTGTTACGACAGTCGCAGCCCGCATTTGATATCAGAGATTCATGGTCACCTCTCACAACAAAACATTTCATCAGGTGTTTTGAGTGAAGTGTTTTCAAACCCACTGTGATGTCTTTCACAGCTGATTGTGAAAGGACTGACCCAGCTTTGACCCATGTTTTGTTTATTCATGGTTAAATATACACACAGAAAGATTTTTGAGAGTATTATTAGTGCAATCAAATTAGTGATCGTTTTGTATGTAGATTAAGTTAATATTTACTGAATTAGTTCACGTGAACATTAGGGCTCAAGAAAATGTTTTTTTCTCATTCTATTCTGAGTAAACATTTCCTCCTAACGTGATCATTCGTCTTCTAAACAAACTGTGTTTTGTGTCTAATAAGCCAGCAAGTATGATAAATGCATTATACAGGTGGAATAAATTATGTCACAAACAGAAATGCTTAAAACATTTTCATTTTCATTCCAATCAAAGCTGCTCTTCATGTCTCAGTTAGGTAAGATTATAAGGTACGCTTGTACAAAGATACAGTACTCTACCCATGGTGTCACCCTCTATGGTGTCACCCTCTATGGTGTCACTCTCTATGGTGTCACTCTCTATGGTGTCACCCTCTATGGTGTCACTCTCTATGGTGTCACTCTCTATGGTGTCACCCTCTATGTGGGTTAATCCTCTATGGTGTCACCCTCTATGTGGGTTAATCCTCCCTGCCAGGGACCGAGATTTAAATGTGTTATGCTGCTCGTGGAGGTCGTGAGTTCGGTCCACCCTGGGACCACTTTAGTTACACCCCCTTGGGCCCATTCATTCCCTTAAGAGTTGCAGTACAAAATATGTAATGAGTCTGATGTGTTGCCTTCTGCTGTTTGACATGGGATTCAGATGGACCCCAAATCAAATCCAACTGAAATCCATTGCTAATTCTAAAAGCACAGTACATGGAGTCCAAGGTTGAGGTTACCTGAGTACTGGAGTTCAGCTGCATAAAATAAATGCATAAAATGTGTAAAATGTATAGAAAATACAAAATGCATAACATAACAGATTCTGTAACCATCTCTGCCAGTGTCAAACTCCTAGCAGTGCAGCCTTGTGCAGATATTGTGTGCCCAATTAAAAAATTCAATTGAAGCTGAATTTGCAAGTGATATTAAAATCCACAGGGGCAAACGAGAGTGGTGTATTAGGCAAAGCAGGATACAGCTTCAAGCGTCCTTCACAGTCAGTACGGCCCAGAGAACTGCAATCTTTTAACAACGCTCACCAAGTAGAAAAGGCAGAAAATCTAATCTCATGATGTGTGCGGAATTTAGCACATCGTTAAACTGTGCTCGTGCGCACGTTTGCGTGAATGTATTCCACGTGGTCTGGATTTTCCCCTCCCTCGTGTTGGTGGAGTGTCGTGTGGGGGAGGGAGCTATAGATCCTGGGCTGTGGGTTCAAGTGGCACAGTGCTTCCGTTACCTCAAGCGACACACATTGTAACTCAATTTGCCACCAACAAAACCCCAGCTGCATCGGCCAAACAAAGCAGTAAAACGTTATTCACACCATATGATTTAATGCTGTTCGGGGGAAAACATTTTGACTTGAGCCATATGATATCTTATGATTGGAGCATCTTGCCAAGGGCATACTTGAGAGTCAAGGGTCTAGTGTTGTCATACGCGTGCTGTAAATCAAGTTAACTGGACGCCGATATCAGTGTGGCTGTCTGCGGCCACAGCGCTCAGAGCGAGCCAGAATCCAGGTCATATGGTGGCACACAGGTATGCCTGCCATGCTTCAGATCGAAAAACAGGCTTGGGGTTAGAAAAGGCAGGAGCCTCTTATCCACCATGGGCACGTGCTGGTAACACGTCTAAAGGCCTCTACATGCTCGAAGGACAACAACACGACAGCAACACAACCAGGGCTCTGCAACATCAACGCAACCTTCGCTACCTACGCAGAGGGGGTTTCAGAGGGTGTTGCGTACCTAGCACAAACATCTAACTCGCGACCGCAGCGCAACCGTTCACGTAGATGTTGCGCATCATTGATTGTTTGGTTAGCGAATGGAGGCGGAGCTGTCATAGTCATAGTTCATCGAGCTAGTAGCTAACGACATAAATAGCTAGCATCATTTGTTCGATGCGATATAAAATGAAACCAGCTTCAGGAAGTTTGAAGGTGTTTTCCTGCTTTCATGACAACTTTATTGGCCTTGTTCAATACATTGACACCTACTAGTGTACAGAAGTGTAAGGGCACCATGTTGCATAGGCTGCGCATAGCCTTTGCAGAGGTATACATTGCAGAGTGCTTGCGACATTGTTGCATTGCGCGTACTGCGAAGAAGTCGCACAAGTTACATAGAAGCATGCAGAAGCCCTTAGCCGCATATGGTGCGGCAGTGTTGGCATAATGGTTAGGGAACTGGGCTTGTAACGCAAAGGTTGCAGGTTCGATCCCAGGTGGGGCACTGCCGTTGTACCCTTGAGCAAGGTACTTAACCTGGATTGCTTCAGTAAAATATCCAGCTGTATAAATGGATTGTATGTAAAGAAATGTGAACCTGTGTAAGTCGCTCTGGATAAGAGCGTCAGCTAAATGCCTAAAATGTAATGTAATGTAATGTCTCAGGTGTGTATCTGACACGTTGGTATCACCCAGGTCTGCCACACACAGACGCACGCGAGCACACATGCACGGACAATATTTGTAGAATCACTATGAACCAATTGGTGTGTTGTACACAAATAAATTGCCTTGCTATTTTTGTTGGGGTCAAACTACCATTTTACTCAGAAGGCGTGCTCGTCAGGGGTAGAGGAAATGAGTCAATAGCCATCACACACTCCTCGCAGTGACCAGAATGAAGAAGAGTTCTGTGTTCGTTATACAGGTTCAATTCGTGCATTATGGTCGTTTGTACTGCAGGTATTTGAACACCGCAATCACAATTTTCAAGAAATGCCACTGAGGTTTGAAAATGAGGGACAGCACTCTCCATTCTCCAAGTCATTACCAGTACAGCACGCTGAAAATAGTATAGTATAGTGAGAAACATCAGACTGGATAGAGCACAGCGCTGCTCAGAGAATGGCAGTTTGCCAGAGGTTTCAATCACATCGCTAGCAGATGCAGTGCATTCACAAGAAACTGTGGCTCTCCATCTTATTAGTGCTGTGGTTTGTCTTGATCTCTTTCCTTATCTTTCCATATTTTTCTTCAGTTGCATGTTGTGCAACCACCACAGAGACCACAGTGTATCGCAACAGCAAGTCTGTTTATAATGCAAAGAATATAGTGCAAAAAATGCATACCATCCATTCTGGCATTATGGTCTTGGCTCGCCTCCTTGGTATGTCTGACAACTCCTGCACGAATCACGTGCGCGTTCATGGTACACTGAGTATAAAGATGGCTTAAACTAGAGAAGAAGCACATGTGCAGTAAGAGTACCTGACATCCCTTGACAAGCCTGGTTGTCACGGTTACTTAACAGGGGTCACTAAAGGTCGGCTGGATCCATTCAAACCCAGCTGAAGGTCGCTCTGCAATTCGTTTTCAAACTTTTATATATAAGTTCGGCACAATGTCCCAGGACATTGAGCAGTGTGTGCTCTACCAACTGAGCCACAGAGAACCACCACATTAAGCAATGTAGCAGTTCAGGAACTGGGGCTTGTAATCAGAGGGTTGCAAGTTCAATTCCCAGGTACCTTGAACTTACTCTTTAAATATCCAGCTGTGTAAATGGATGCTTAAACGCTAAGCAAGCCTCCCTGGTGTTTGACAATCAAATACGATCATGTAAATTGTCAAGTGAGATGGTTCACAAAACCTCTCCTGATTCAATTAATGCACGCTCATGTGTTAAGATCCAGATGGACACTGAACGCCGTGACTTGAAAATGCTGACCTCGACGGTTAGAGATTAATGGATAATGAAGCGTGAGACGCCTTTTTAATGGGGCGCTTCAAACGAAGAAGAGTCCAGCAGCAGGAGACCGCTGTCTGCATGAAGCGCCTTTAAACACACGACTGTAATTTAGCTATAAACGGGTGACAAAATGGAAGAGCGTCATGCTTGGTCATACATTCTTTTTCATGATGCATTTGGTTCTTATTTATACAAGAACATGTACAGCAGGTGACCAAGGTCTGAAACTCAACGCCAGCACAATATCTGACTGCAGTGTTGGCAGAAATGCAGTGTCTACTGGATAAAAGCATAATGTCCCAATTTTTTAAATCAAATTTCAATGGTGACAGCCCGTACGGACTAAACAAGCTATTTGCATTTTCAGATCGTTTTCCCTGCTCTTCTTCACCGATCATATGTTGTGTTTTGGCTGTGTCTAATCATACACGCTATAGCAGGTTGAAACTCCTCAAAGATTTTACATAAGCGTGCAATCCATTTAATTTGGAAAATAATAAAAAAATTCTGCCCTTCAGAAACAGCAGGTGTGCAGATGTGCAGTCTATCTCCGCTCGCAGAAATGAACAGCTGTTAAATACGGCGGAGCCTTGAACCCAGGTGAACAGGGTGCACGACGGAAGGGACTGATTTCACCTGTCAGTCTACAGCTCAATCCATTCCTACAGGGCATTGCGCTGCATGTTTTCATTCCAACCACCATTTAATCATGCTCAGGTGATCATTAACAGACGACCGATGCAGATGATAGGTTGGGAGCGGTGGTTGGAATGAAAACATGCAGCGCAGTGTGCCCTGTAGGAATGGATTGAGAAATGCTGCTCTGCAGATCTAAATCAGGAGTTAGAGTGGAGGCCTCTAGCGGAGCGTTTTGGTGACCGAGGTCTTTCATCTGCAGAGCAGAGATGTCCTGCATCCTTAAAGACCAGTGAAAGGAGCGCTGCACCAAGGACAGAGCACAGCTCCACCCCACACCGGCCCAATCCCGCTTTCCTCCTCCCTCCCTCCCTCCCTCCCCACTCCCTCACTCCCTCCCCCTCCCTCTTTCTCCCTAAGTCTCTTTTACCCTTTCCCTCCTCCTCTCTCTAACCCTTTCTTTCTTGTTTCATTTTGACATTTTAAGCATTTAGCAGACGCTCTTATCCAGAGCGACTTACAAGATGTGCATTAATACAGGGTATGATCAATCATAGTTTGCGCAAGAGATCAGTGCAGTAATACAGACATTGTTGTTGGCAGCTGCATATCATACCTGTAACACTGGGAAGGAAAAGCGTGAGCATGCCTGTGTGTGTGTGTGTGTGTGCGTGTGTGTGTGTGCGTGTGTGTGTGTGCGTGTGTGTGTGCGCGTGTGTGTGTGTGTGTGCGTGCGTGTGTGTGTGTGCGTGCGTGTGTGTGTGTGTGCGCGTGTGCGAGTGTGTGTGTGTGTGTGTGTGTGCGTGTGTGTGCGTGTGTGTGTGTGTGCGCGTGCGTGTGTGTGTGTGTGTGTGTGTGTGTGTGTGTGTGCGCGTGCGTGTGTGTGTGTGTGTGTGTGTGTGTGTGTGTATACTCGACGCACTCCACACCCAGTTTTCCGAGGGCACGTAGTAGGACTGATGGTTTTCAGAGGTGCTGCAGGGATGCGTGTGTATCTGGGCCCACCAGGTTTCCAGCATGGACCTCAGGGTGGAGACGCTCCACTGCTACCATTACATTACATTACAGGCATTTGGCAGACGCTCTTATCCAGAGCGACGTACAACAAAGTGTTAACTGTAGTCAAGAACAATTTAGCTGAAAGTCACCCTAGCGGGAAGTGCAGTTCCAGGTGCTAGGAGCAACCACATAGTTAAACTAGGACCCTGTAGGTAAATCTGTAGCCACAATTCAAAGGTAGCAATAAAGCAATCAGTGCGGAAAATAATGCCTAAGCCTAATACAATACATAAACAAGTACCACAACCCACACCAACAGGTCCCACCTCCAGACCCACAGTGCATTAACAAGGAGCAGTGGCATGGAGCAGTCACAGTGAACAGTGATAGGGAGCAGTGGCACAGAACACAGGGACGCACCGATGCAGCTTGGAAAGCGGTGTCTCAGGCGCCGCTCCAGAATCTCCCGTAAGCGTTCAATCGGGTCGAGATCTGGTGACCGAGACGGCCATGGCATATGGTTTACATTGTTTTCATGCTCAGTAAACCATTCAGTGACCACTGGTGCCCTGTGGATGGGGCACTGTCACCCATTGAACAGTAGCCTCGTTCATTCAAACAGTCCAATATTTGTCTCAGATTTTTTGCGTCACACTACCGGTCTCAAGTATTGGCCTTAAAAATACTATTTGTACTATTAATAAAATAAAAAAATGTTTAACCAATTTCGGCTGATGTCATCTGTTTACCAATACATTGGTACATCGGTACAGCCAAAATCAGGCAGGATATCATAGTTTGAATTCCAAGTGGGACACAGCTATTGTGCACTTGAGCAACTTCCACTTCCTTTAATGATTATCCACCTGTACCAATGGGTATTGTGTAGAACATTACTGTAATGTAATACCTAAGAAATATTAGCAATTCATCACAAAAGGAAATATTATTGTTTTGCGTATACTTGCTGGAAGGTTTTAAAAGCCATTGTCTCACACAGAACAATAACAGCTGCCTGTCAGTTAAATATTTAGTGAGGAACCACTGACAAGGCTTCTATGAACTAAACCAAACAAAGTCTTGCTGATGTGATAATGAACCATCTCACGCTGTGCATAATTATATTATAAGATCTTATTTCTAAAATCTAGAAACATCTAAAAACATTTTTAAAGGAGTTATATCACATAACAGCATAAATAAACACATTTTAAATTCACATTTTTAAATGGCCAAATATCTATCATCTCAAATCAGACAGACTTATATTTCAGAATCAGACACAATATATATATATAATTTTTTTATTTTCTCCTGTTTTTCTCCCAATTTAGTAACCAATTGCACCCTCTCTTTTTCATGTCAATCCCCCTCTCGTAATGTGAGTTCACTGCTGTAGCCCTGTAACGAGGGTGAAGTATCGTCTCCTCCGAGATGGCACCCACTATGCCGTAGACCGCAACCCGGTACTACAGAACCACTCCTGTGCGCAGCGAACGCCCTGTCAGCTTCCTCCCCTCCCTGGGGCGGACAGCCAATCGCCACCCCTGGTGACACTCCCAGCCAGAGCCGACTCTGGAGCGGCTGGTGGAATCAAACCCTGGTCACCATGGCCAGCATCGAACGTTGTAACCACTGGACCAGGCCTCAGAAACAATTTATTTATACACATTCCTTAACCTTCCATATGAATACATCTTAAGTTTGGGTTCTGTAAGTCATTTTTGAAATATAGGGGCCAAATGTCTGTTTATTCTAACATGCCATATCTTTTTATTTTTTTATTTTTTTACAAGAGGTGCGTTATTATCAATGGAAGAAGTCGGATGAAAGGTATACACATAAAGAAAACACAGTGAGATGCTAGTGAGAAATAAATGTTCCAATGTCTATCACCTCAGCCACATCTGTCCTGTACAGTTCAACTAAAAGCTCTCGATATGACAAGAATAGGCTCATTGTGTCCTGTTTCCATTTTAACTTCATGTGAACTGTGCGATACAGTCACTTTCCTTGTTATCAAAATAATACTGCCATTCACCAGACACCCGGCACACTGCAGCGGAGCAGGGTAGATGTCTTATCTCTCAGGCTAATGAAAAGCACTTTGCTGGACCATAAGGGTATATGACTGATACTGCTATAATATATAAACGGCATAAAACCAGATTTAATATGTAAAGGTTCTGAGATTGAAGTAATATGCCCACATGTGATTTTGAAGATATTCTGAAGATATGGCAAAAAAGATTTCATGTTGTCTCTCTATCCATAATTGTATTGAGATCTATGTGACAGTGTTAGCTACAACTAAAAACCAAGGTCTTTATTGATTTATTTTACTGTCTGCCTGTTTATCGTATTCAGATATCGGACCCGTCCGTATGGATATGGAACGCTGATTGCCATTCCAGAGTTTACTCTAATTCTGTGGCACACTTTATGTCCTCTGCTGTTACTTAATCATCCGTGTTCTAGTCTGGAATGTTCTGGCATGTTCTAGAATGTTCTGGCATGTTCTAGAATGTTATGGCATGTTCTAGAATGTTATGGCATGTTCTAGAATGTCATGGCATGTTCTAGAATGTTATGGCATGTTCTAGAAGAAACTTAGTGTGCCAGCAGTAAAGGTTTAAGATTCATTTATTTATTCAACCATTTATTTGTACAATAATACGTTGCTTATAGCCGTGGCTACAGCATTAAGAATTTGCCGTTAGAATTCAGTTAATGTCACTGAAATAGCATCGAGTTATCGCAGCTCCTTTATCATTCGGTCCAGAAATCGTTCCAGCTTTCAGGACAAGCGCGTTCAAATGCTTCAAAGCATCCAATAAAGGGCCTCCCGCGTGGTCTAGTGGTTACAACGTTTGACGCTGGCCACTGCGACCAGGGTTCGATTCCACCAGCCGCGCCAGAGTCGGCTCTGACCGGGAGTGCCACCAGGGGGCGGCAATTGGCTGTCTGCCCCAGGGAGGGGGGAGGGAAGCCGACATGAAGTTTGCTGCGTACACGAGTGGCTCTGGAGTACCGGAGTTACAGGCGACAGCTTGACCAGTGCCGTCTCGGAGGAGATGATACTTCGCCCGTGTCACTGCTGGTCTCAGGGCTACGGCAGCGAACTCACAATACAAATTATGGATTGGCATACCAACAACTTTCCCAGACTCATTAAACACTTTTTAAGGCAATAACATTAAGAATTTAGTTTTTGCATTTTTTATTTTTAGTTTCAAATTTTTCCAGTTTTTCTCCCAATTTGGTTGCCAATTATACCCGCTATTTATTCAATTCACCCTCCCCCTCCCCCTGGGGCGGACAGCCAAATGTCGCCCCCAATCGGGGCTGACAACCAGGCCCAGTCTGGTAGAGACGTGTTTCGAACCGCATCCCTGACAGGCAGCGCACACCAGAGAATTTAGTTTTTAATAACAATTACAATGAATAATATTTATGAATTGTTAATTATGCTAATTCTCATGGTGTTGGTGCCGTACTGCTAGGGGTTTGACAGGAAGAGGTTAAACACCCCCCTCCCATCCGTGCCTTTGTAGCAAGAGCGCAAAGACTCCCGTGGTTTCACGTCAGTCAGTGTCAGCGCTGCGCTCCGGGGAGTTGTCAAAACGTCCCAGCTGACGGCCTCAGCGTCAGACTCCCGCCGATGCCAGCACACACCTCCATCTCCACTCATCACGTGTGAAAATTAAATTAAGAGTCGCAAGGTCTTATCTCTCTGGCATTTTGAGAATCAGAAACTCCTCTAACAGTTCTGAAAAGCCTGCCGGAACAATGTTCTCACCTTATCTGTTCTGTGTCGTCAAGCCAGAGAGCGACTTTATATCAATTTCCACATTCTGAGGGGGCCTGTTGGGGCCGGGAAGTTTATTGCCAAATTAACTGCACTGCACAAAATCCATCAGTTTAGCGTGGCAAACACGGCTTCCTAAAACCGTCTAATTTCACCAATAAGGAGCCGAGCACATTATCTCCTCTTTTCTATGTTGAAATTTACAAAAGAAATTATAGATAATGAGCTAAGATCTCCCTGCACACTCACTGTCAGGACAACACACTGCCAAATGAGTCCATGATTAAGTGTCTCAGACATTTGTAGCACGCCAGCACTCTCGCGTCATGCTGAGCACACATCCACAGAGGCACTGAAATAAAACCCCCTATCTGCTGTCATTTGCACCAACACACTTTTCCCATGGAAGTGTCACAGATGTCTTTGTTTTGGGGAAAAAAATTAACTAAAAGAAAACTGCCCACTTTAACGCCAGCAAAGAACCATTGACTTCATTACTACATGATGTCTTTGCTTGACACGCATGCTTATCCAGAGCAACCTGTGCACCTTGCATTTTGCCTTTTAACCGATTAGCCATTCATACAGCTGGACCTATTTACTGACGAAATTCAGAATAAGCAGTTTGCTCAAGGGTGGAACAATGTGATGTGAAAATGGAGTGGAAAATCGTAACATTAGCACCACCAACGTGTGTGAGCACAGGGACGTTTTATTATTATCATTATCCAATTCCCTCTCTCGCTTCTCGTGCCAATTATCCCTCCCTCGTATGAGAACTCGCTGCCATAGTCCGGCCAGTAGTGAGCGCTGCACTGCCTCCTCCGAGCCAGTGCCTGCCTAGGCCGAAGCCTGTCACCGACGCACGACCACTCATACAGTATATGCAGCGAGTCTTTCCTTCAGCTTTTATCCCTTCCCCCTCCCTGGGGCGGACAGCCAATTGCCGCCCCCTAGTGGCACTCCCGGCCAGAGCCGAAACTGGCGCGACTGGTGGAATTGAACCCCCGGTCGCTGTGGCTTGCGTCGAACGCTCTTACTGCTAGACCACGCGGGAGGTGGCGCACTGGCGCACTGACCGCCCCCCTGACTACACCGCAGTCTGTAGAAGAGGTGAAAGGTCGGAGGTGAAAGAGCAGTAGCAATGTGACAAGGCACATACGGTTCCCCTGGGGCCCAAAAAACAACCCCTCCCTCATGACGCTGCGCAGAGCCACTCTCTCCTCTTAGGCCTTGCGTTGGGAAAAAGGGGGAGGTAGTCCACAGGTCCTCCCTGGCCTGAGAGAGTGAGCAGAGAGGTGAGGACTGCGATGGTTCACACACCCGGAGGTGCGCTGCAATGGCGATAAGTGGTGACCGGAGTGATGGATATGAAAACATGTATTTAGCAATGGCCACAGACCTAGATGTGTAAAACTTCTTTAGGAAATTGTGAAATCATACAATCAATATCATTTATAAAGTCATTATCAATATAATCAACGGATTAAATATACGCAGTAGAGTGAACGTGTTTGAACACAAGCAGACACACTCATTACCTAGACATGCAAGGCCTGCTCTGCATTACAGCTGAAGTGGCTCCAGTTTTATTCTAAGATGTAGTTTCATTATGTGAGGGAGTGAAGTGGTAATAACCGTGACAATAAAGCTCACAATGTCGCCAGCACTGGAGGGAAAGCTGGAGTAATTAAGGTTTTGTATACCTAAAGGATCGCCAGAATTCCAGCTGTCTAACCAAAACCTCGGGCTTTGTGATGAAAGGCCATTTGATCTGGAGGAAAATACAATTGAACTATGTCCACTGGTCCAAACTACAATTGCAACACAAACAGTGGTCTGTCATATATGTATGACCATTTTACCATTTATATATATTTCATTAAGCAGTGATTAATGAAAAATGAAAGCACTGTCTGAACTCTGGCCACTATTTAGCCCTGAACCATACACACATGCAAATCCAGATGAATAATCACTATTATGGTGAGTAATGCCTGGCAGAACAAGTCATATAAATTATCCAACAACAACTTTGCAATGAAACATGACTAAAATGTATAATTCAGCATCATGTAGTGCACCAGTTGATCTACTCAATATTAGTATCTGTCTGTGATTGACAGTTTACAAGCAGCAAAATTCTGTTACACTTCAAATGCCAATTTTCGCAGAGGTTTTCTAAGGATAAGCCATTCTGGCAGTACTGAACCGCACCACTACAATTTCTCATATCTGCACTGTTGCCCCTGCAAACGCAGCATCCTCAGTCTAATCACGTCTAATGCCACTGCCAATCCAATCCAATCGACTGATAATAAGTTAAACCCATTACAGTGGGCAACACTTTTTGTACAGTCCTTGCTCATTTCGCCCTTCCTCTAAATAAAAGCTTGTAACTTCAAAACTATGATGTGCGTGTGCATGGCTTTCACTCGTGGGATTAGGGAGAAAAAGTAAGAACCAATCACAGTCTGACCTGATGTTGGGGATTACCGGGACAAAACTACTTTACACTTTCAAAAAAGCCTTCATTGGCAGTACAGTGCATAGCTCTGTCTTTTGATGACTACGAAACCTTTGGTGCCCCCGTGGTGAATATGATTTTGATTGAAAAACTTCATTGAAATCCCAAATTGTCACAGGTGCCGTTATGTGAATATATGAATTCAGCACGTAAAAAATGCAATCCACGGAATACATGGCCATCTTCTTCCACAGCGACAGCGACAGACACACCTGGGAAATACAGAGAGCGTTTCCAGCGGGCAGTGAAAGCCTGTGAAAGACTCAAGAGTGGAGGTCCACCACCTTTCCTCATGCCGGTCTTCCTTTAGCACTTCATTAATCAATTAATAGAATATTCTTTAATTTTTTTAAATAATTTAATTTTTCTGATTTTCCCACCTTTTTCTCCCAATTTGGTTGCCAATTACCTGCTGTGTTTAGTTCAATCCCCCTTCCTTCATAGTTCACTGCCGTAGTCCTGTGACCGGCAGTGACAAGGGCGATGCCTCCTCCGAGACAACACTCGTCGTGCCGTCGACTGTAATTCCGGTACCCCAGAACCACTCCTGTGCGCAGCGAACTGTGTGTGTCGGCTTCTCTCCCCCTCCCTGGGGCGGACAGCCAATTGCCGCCCCGATGGCACTCCCGGCCAGAGCCGACTCTGGCGCGACGGGGAATCAAACCAGGTCGCCGTGGCCAGCGTCGGACGTTGAAACCACTAGACCACGCGGGAGGCCCTTAGAATATTCTTTATTGCCATATTACACAAGGTCATTGGAATGTGTCTTTTTCATATCTCTACTAAGAGAGGTCTGAGCGCAGGTCAGCCATAGTACGGCGCCCCTGGAGCAGTTTAGGAGTTCAGTGCCTTCCTTAAGGGAACTTCAGCAGTGCCCCAGGAAGTGAACTAGCAGCCCTCTGATTTCCAGTTCGTTGCTTGCCAGCCCGTGTCGCTAACCACTGAGCCACTGCCTTAAAGTAGTTGATTACACACTGAACGCACCTAATCAGTTTTTGGGGTCAAAATTGGTTGTGTATCTTAAGATTTTTACTAGGATTAGTCTAGAGGCAACTGGATGAGTCAATGTTATTGGATTTGTTGTTGGGGTGTCTCTGGAAAGGGGTTTTATCCAAAGAGTTGTAGTGTGCAGTGTGTCGAGTGAAACTGTGATTCTGTAAAAATGTACATCAAATGGAAAAATTCTCAGAATGTGGAATATTGGACTTTGTTTTGAAGGAGAAGACATAGCTGTTTTGTGAATAATTTTCTGTTTGGCTGAATCCTGAGGAGAGCACATGGCAAGGATTCACATCAAAGCCTTCACTGGTTCTGTTCAGTATTGAGGAAGGGAGGCAATCTCTGTTCAGTGTTCGAGTACCTATTTGGCTATGGAATGCCTCTTTGGCAGACAGGCTCTCTTCGTGTCTCAAATATATATTTGAAACATTTATTTTGACATGGCAGGACTGCAGGCGCTAAGGCGTCCAGTATAGCCACTATTGTACGATGAGGTCGAGAATACCCTGCCGACTGAAACCCTCCCTCCCCAGGCAACACGATGACTCAGTGTCCCGTGGGAGTCCCGGACGACAGTCGATAGTGACACTGTGGGATGCCTCACTGGAGCTCAGAGAACCAGTGCTTTAATTGTTTAGTTGGATAGCTGGATTCACCACCCAAGAGCCTAATCCCCCAACAAACACCTGAATCCCTCTGGCCACTCACCCTCTGGTCAGGGCAGTCTGCTCAACACATCGACCCCCATGTGACACAGGAGACTCGTCAGCTAAACATGCTCATGAAGGACACAAGCCAACCGCCCACCAGAAGGGGGGCAAGGAGGCAGTAATAAGAAGTGCAGTGACCTGATTGATAGGAGACGATGGAGACGATTTAAGCAACTTTTCTCCTTAACGTTGACTTACAAGTAAATGCACTTGTTAGTGTCTTTTTTCTTTTCCAAGTCAAAGCTGTAGCCCGAGCAGCCGTAATCTTCGCCGCAGGGATTTACAGTGAAAGCACTTTGATTTGTGCAGCCTAATGAGGGAGGGAGGCCCAGTAATCAACCAGTGCTATTTAAACTGCTGCTGTGCCTTTGCTTGATGCCAAGCAGACAACAGCACATGCAAAAAAAGTGCTTTTCATCATGAGGAGATTTCTTTTTTTAAACTGCTCTTTTCTGGTAGGAAATTATTATTATTAATGTGAACTCACAATTATCCCCTCTCTCGTATGAGAGCTCGCTGCCGTAGTCCGGCCAGTAGCGAGCGCTGCACTGCCTCCTTTTGAGCCAGTGCCCGCCTAGGCCGAAGCCTGTCACTGACGCACGACCACTCATATATGCAGCGAGTCTTTCCTTCGGCTTTTATCCCTCCTCCCTGGGGCGGACAGCCAAATCGAACCCCAGTCGCCGTGGCTAGTGCCAAATGCTGTTACCGCTAGACCAGTAAACCAAGAGCTGAGGGTTCACACATTAGGGCAGGGGTGTCAAACTCATTCCATCGAGGGCCGAGTGTGTGCAGGTTTCTGTTGTAACCAATACATTACTCCAGGTGATTTCAATTTGGTTCCCTCCTTAGTTGAAGAAGTGAGCTAATTAGTGAAATCACCTGGTGTAGTACATTGGTTGCAACAAAAACCTGCACACACTCGGCCCTCGATGGAATGAGTTTGACACCTGTGTGCTAGACCATGCAGGGGGGCTCTAAATATAAAGACTTTTAATGTTACTGAGCTTTGTCCCTCTTTAATTCAGGCAGGCCTATATCACACATTGGCACGCAGCTCAGAGTGCCACAATGCGACGAGCTTCCGACCAAGCCCACCATTTGCCACAGACAGCCGACTCAAGTGCCAACCTTCGCTTGTCCCGCACCACGCCAGGGCACGCTGGGCATGAGGCACCGCATGTGAAGTTTTTGCTGCTTTTACATCATCATCTACAGTCTACACTTTCGCTCTGCTGGCAGTGCTAAAAATCTGGCCAAATGTCAAGAGTGTCGTGTAATTTATAAACCAACGTTTAGTCGGATTAATTGAGGAATATTGAGGATCCCGGAAGAAAAGCTTGTACTCTGACCTGCCTGGAGATGAAAGCGTTTGCTAATTATTGAGGGACAGGAAGCCTTTGATTTCCCCCAGTTTTGGAGAACTGCAAGTTAACATTCATTTAGCCACAACAACAGCACGGGTAGTGTTGTCATATGCGTTCTCAAAGTCGATGCTCAAGGCGTCGAATCGGCCTCCAAAAACAAGTCAGCATCTTTGTCTGTGTCTTCAAAAACCTCTTAGACCTCCAAGGAATTAAAATGAGGGTGACTTGCTGCCATCACAAAGTATAAACGATTACTAATTATATTTTTTGTTCAAACTGCCCAGAAGTGTTGTGCGACCCCAATTTTGCATGTGTAAACATCGCTTCCGTGAGTTTCAGCAGAACTGGACTGGTCAGATACATGTTGCCCTATCTCAGCCTAAAGGCCTCTACATGCTCGAACGACAACGTAACAGCAACACAACCAGGGCTCTGCAACATCAACGCAACCTTTGCGACCCACGCAGAGGGGGTTTCAGAGGGTGTCGCATACCTAGCACAAAAATCTAACTTGCGACCGCAGCGCAACCGTTCACGTAAATGTTGCGCATCATTCATTGGTTGGTTAGCGAATGGAGACGGTCACAGTCATCAAGCTAGTAGCTAACGATATAGTTAGCTAGCATCATTTGTTCAACACGGTATGAAATGAACCAGCTTCAGGAAAGATTGGCTGAAGAAGTTTGAAGGTACAGGAGTTTCCCTGCTTTCATGAAAACTTTATCGACCTTGTTCAATACATTGACACATAGTGTACAGAAGTGTAAGGACACCATGTTGCATAGGCTGCGCATAGCCGTTTCAGACGTATATATTGCAGAGTGCTTGTGACATTGTTGCATTGCGCGAACCGCAAAGATGTCGCACAAGTTACATAGAAGCCTGTAGAGGCCTTAACAGTGACTGCAAGAAGCATTCATTTGAAAGCTTAGAACATGACAATGGTTTCCTTGTACAACCGACAAATAGCTATTCAGTTGATTCAGCTATTTAGTTGAATGTAAACATTGTGAGAAGGTATGACAACAAAAAAATAAAATAATTATTGTATGCATCCCTGACACATTTGAATGCAATTTTCTTTTAGCTAAAATGGAACGTGATTTTTTAAAGAGAAGATTTACAACTTTCAGTGACAGGAGAGTTTATACGAGAATAAAGTTTAGTGTGTGCATTTTGTTGTAACATTTTATGATCATAATCACTCATCAAAATTATGAATTGGCATAACAACGACTCTCCCAGTCTCATTAAACACTTTTTAAGTGTTGCAAATTACAATTACAATTAATAATATTTAGGAGTTTCAAATTATGATAATTCTCATTCTGTTAGTGCCATAATGCTAGGGGGGGACAGGAAAAGTTTAAAATGTTCTTAGAGTGCCACAGACTGCCCCCAGACCAGCTGCATGCACAAATGTGTTTACAGAAAATGATACGACTTGCTTGTAACTCAATTGTGATCAAAAGTGATGGTCTAGCGGTTACAATGTTCGACACTGGCCACTGCGACCGGGGTTCGATTCCACTGGGGGGCGGCAATTGGCTGTCCGCCCCAGGGAGGGGGGAGGAAAGCCGACATGAGTTTGCTAGGTACAGGAGTGGATCTGGAGTACCAGAGTTATGGTCAAAGGCTTGGCGAGTGCCGTCTCGGAGGAAACGATACTTCGCCTTTGTCACTGCTGGTCTCAGGGCTACGGCAGCGAACTCACAATATGAGGGGGGATTGACATGAAAAATAGAGGGTGCAATTGGTTACTAAATTAGGAGAAAATGGGATAAAATCAGACACAAATTCTTTAAGAAGTTATTTCGGTGGCACGTTTGAGCTTTGACTTTGAGTCTTAGGTGACTATGAAACCTTATATGGGTTTTCTTGGGAATATATTAGGCTAATTCTAAATTATATGCATGTACATTGTCATGTAAGAACTATTGGGATTTATTAATATATGTGTGTGGGTAGGAATGCAATTGATGTATTCTATGCACAAAATGTGCACGTTTCTACAAACATACGAGTGAACGAGACCCAGTTTGTACTAGAGTTTCATCTCCTCTGAGTAGACATAATCATCGCTTCTAAACACTGTGAGCCTTTCGAAATGCATGGAACATCACTGCAGAATCTGTGTGGAATGCCCTCGCACCAGTGTGGACCTGAGGACAGCTTTCTTGCTCCGCAGCCTTAAGACACAAAGTGGAGGACACCTCACTGTTCTGAATCCAGACACTGTTATCAGGATATTGCTGCACACGCTAAATTGATTCCCAACAGAGTTTTGTGAATGAGAAAATGCTGTCAGCTGCAAATGCATTATTTATTTGCTTACAAAGCTTGCAATAAAAAATGTTATCCATTTCTACAGCTGGATATTTGTTGAAGCGGTTCGGGCTGTACCCCTCGCTCCCGACAGTGAACCCTCACAGTAATTGAACCTGCAACCTTTTAGTTTCTTGGCCCAGCTCCGGGGGTAACCCCCTGAACTGCATATACGCTACGCTGGAGCGCTCCTTTAGCAAGCGTGATCAATAGAGACTGACATTCCCACAGTGTGCCATTCTGGCTTATTGCACCGCTTCTGAATTCTGAAGAGATCAGATGGCAGGCCTCCCGGGTGGTCTAGTGGTTACAGTGTTTGCTGACACTGGCCACTGGCCCGGGGGTTCGATTCCACCGGCCGTGCCAGAGTCGACTCTGGCCGGGAGTGCCACCGGCATGGCAATTGGCTGTCTGCCCCAGGGAGGGGGAAGGGAAGGCAACAGGAAGTTTGCTGCATACAGGAGTGGCTCTGGTGTACCGGAGTTACGGTCGACAGCTTGGCGAGTGCCGTCTTGGAGGAGATGATACTTTGCCTTTGTCACTGCCGGTCTCAGGGCTATGGCAGCGAACTCACAATATGAGGGGAGTAATTAGAGGGTGTAATTGGCTACTAAAATGGGATAAAATAAAAAATAAAAAATAAAAAGAGATCAGATGGCAAGGTAATATAGCAAGGCTCAACTTTGGTGAGCCAAATCCAGAGCAGATGGCCTGAGAATGGCAAAAGTGCAAAGCAGCAGAAAGGCTTTGTGGGAAAAGCCAGCACGTTCACTTGAAGGCCAGTTATACGAAGGGGGGAAAAAAGAGACAACGGAAAGTTGATCATCGATAAGGTTTTATGTTGTATGTTGCCATGCTGATGTTGGGTTTTTATCCTGCTATGAGTTGCTGTGTGTTGTCAGCTCCTTGTTTGCATGCAGTGTTGTCCTTGTGCTTGTATATAGTGCAGGTACTGTCTGTCTCTCTGCAAGCTATGTGTAGGTTGTATTTTCAATTATGTTAATTGTTGTATGTACATGTATGTACATTGTCTGTTTTTAACTAGCTGCCTGCCCCAGGGACTACAGATGAAAGTTAGCCTCCTTGGCTAACTCAGATACACATTTACAGAAGTGTTATCAATGTCAAATAAATAAATAAATAAATAAAGATGATTTTTTTTTCCCTGAATCTTTTTTTTTCTTCTGACAGTTGAAAATCTGGCGCACGATCACGATGTGGGGCTGACATCACACCGGCACACGGCAACTCGATTGGCCAACAGGCAGAACAGCTTGTTCAATATCCAGGGAGAAATCCCCAGGAAACCTTTGAATACGTCAGCAGGGGGGCTGCTCGCTCGCTGTGAGCGTATCCATTCAGAGGAGGGAAAAAAGAAAGAGTACGTTCATCACTCCCTTTCTGCTCACTGAGCTTTCAGACGGCGTAAACGACAGCCGCTTCACATCCCAGTCTCTTGAGTTTAAACTCAATTATTTCGGGACGAAATGGCATGAGGTAGCTGCATTGAGTGGCTTTTGGAGGGAGAATTCGATATCGCTATCAGTTCAATTTGTTTGAATGAGCTGTAGGACTGTGTACGCCGGAAAGACTGAACTACAAACTGACAGAGAGTCACAGCGAGGCCGTAACGATTGCCTCCCCAGGGATTTTCAGCCTTCGAGAGCGTGCTCATTAAAGCATTATTAAAACATAACATTCAAGGGGAGATGCTTTCCTTTCTTTGAAAAAAAAATCCCTCTCACAGCAAAACTCGATGATGGTAACAGAGACTGCCAATGAGGCCGTACACTTAAGCAGAAACATCGAGCAAAAACGATCATTGACATGTGGAATAAATCATTTGGATTCGCTCGATATGACTGATACAATTCCATCATTAAAGCAAACAGCCCCCTTTCGACAGGTTCCTGTCCGTTGTGTGATTACAGCTCTGTGCTTTACAGGAGACGTCGGAAACACATCGCTCGTCGAGCGCGCCGGAGAGATCCGGACAGTCCGCCCCCCGCCGATACCCTGCGGTGTCACTTCTCCTTAGAACTCCTCCAAAACATCTGCTCTGAAACACCGGCTGAGATTCGCACACCGCTGAGAGCGTTTCGGCTAAAAAAGACCCCCACCAACTTAGTGCACCGTAAGGGGTTAACGAGCACTCTGAACGAGCTCCGGGCTTCAATCGTAGCGGCAGGCATCCTTGTACCCCTCTTCCCCCCCCTCTCCTGCCACCCCGTTTCTCCTTCCCCTCGGGGTCCCCCCACCCTCTGAGCGGTGGTGACCACCTTTCCGCTGTCAGACTCGGCTGCCGCTGCGCTAACCCAGCTCCGCCGGCGCGGGGGAAACGAGAGAGCGAGGGAGAGCGCGAGCGCGAGAGAGTGAGAGAGAGAGGGAGAGGGAGAGAGGGAGGGAAGCGGGATCACTCACGGTCTGCTGCAGGTCGGGGATCCCTATACGGATGACGACGCCGTTGCCCTGGGGTTCCTCCATGGGTCCGGCGGGGGGGTTGGCGGTGTCGGCGGTGGCGGCGTGGATCGTGTCGTAGACGCCGTCTTCTCTGGAGCTGTCCGAGTCCCCCTGGTTGCCGTTGGTAGCGCACTGGCGCTGCAGCTCCTCCCGCCGCTGCTGGTCGGATGGCTCATGTTTGCTGGATGCCGGACTCAGAGGCATGCTCCGCGAGAGGGGTTTGACTGCCTGCACTTCAGAGTTCTCACATCACAGCACTGTGGGAGGGGGAGGGAGAGGGGGGGGGGGGGGGGGGAGGGAGAGAGAGAGAGGGAGAGATGAGTTAGAATTGATAAAGGGAGGATTAGAAGAAAAACTGGAGGGTTGGATGGAGGAGAAAAGCAAAAAAAAAAAAAAAAAGATAACAGAATGAATGGGGAAAGATTCAAGTGGGAATGGCTAGGGTTGGATTTTATGAAGGGGAAGGGAGGGCGTTGGCGTGTGATTTACGCCAACGTAAACGATGTTGAGATTGATCTAAAAGGTGAAAAGAAACTAGGAAAGGGTCTGGTTGAGAAATGGGGTCAAGTGCAAGGAATGGAGGTAGAGTGAGGCATTTTTTTCTGAGTTAAATAAACAATTCCTCTCCTTAGAATATGAAGTATTGATCTATCGTGGCTCTAAACCCCTGATTTTGATGCTGTTCAATGTGCTCTTGTCAAGAATGGGGAGATCAATGGTTTTCAAGGTTTACGGAGACAAGTCGATACATTTTAACTTTAGGGCGTTTTAGCGTTGAGCGGGTCTTGTACTGTGGTAATGCAGAACATTCCGAGATGACAAAACAAAACGGCACTATTAAACTGCATTAACAAATCTGTCAGTAGTCTGATGAAAATCCAGTATATAACCTACATCTTTTTACAAATTCAGACCACACAATTTTGGTGTAATCTGTTGGGCATTGGGGGCTTTGTAAAACTTTTTGCAAGCCTGGAAATATGACCAGGATCAGAGTCATAATGGGCCGACAATGTGGACAAAGGCTTGTGTGCATTGAAGGGAGTGACTGCATCGCATTATGTCCTATAGTCTTCCTCATCTTACACAGCTCCTTGTAGTTCGGCAACATAAAGTTCTAAACCTGGACAACCAAACCTCGTTTTACATTATTACTGACCCTTGAGTTATGATAAAATGTAAACAGTCTAATTTGGATTTTTGAGACATTAAAATGAAGGAACGGTAAGCTGGTTGGCAGATTTACGGAGCCTCTACATTCATTCATTCATTCATTCATTCATTATCTAACCCGCTTAATCCTGGTCAGGGTCGCGGGGGACTGGAGCCTATCCCAGCATGCATTGGGGCGAGAGGCAGGAATACACCCTGGACAGGTCGCCAATCCATCGCAGGACACATACACCATTCACTCACACACTCATACCTACGGGCAATTTAGACTGTCCAACTATCCTAACGTGCATGTCTTTGGACTGTGGGAGGAAACCGGAGTACCCGGAGGAAACCCACGCAGACACGGGGAGAACATGCAAACTCCACACAGAAAGGCCCCCGGCCGGGATTCAAACCCGGGACCTTCTTGCTGTGCGGCGACAGTGCTATGCACTGCACCACCGTGGTTTGTGGTTGAGGTGATGCAGTGGGAGTGATGCCACACAATGGCGATGGCCGCTGGGCGTTAACCTTCACAGTCTCTGAGCCTTCGCTCAGAGCAGCACAGACACATTTTGTCCTTTTTATCTGAGCTCCAGCCATCTCTCTGTGTCTCTCTCTCACTCTCTCGCACATGGTCCCCGGATGGAGAGGACTTTTGAGGGCTTCATTAGGGGCCCAAACACCAGAGGTGCTGGAAACCTGTTGTTTTTCTACTGGGTATCCTTTCCCGCCACTTTTGCTGTAAAAAAAACGGCAGTAAAATCCACAGGAATGGGGCCTCCCGCGTGGTCTAGTGGTTTCAACGTCGATTCGATTCCCCGTCGCGCCAGAGTAGGCTCTGGCCGGGAGTGCCACCAGGGCGGCAATTGGCTGTCCGCCCCAGGGAGGGGGTAGGGAAGGCCAACAGGAAGTTTGCTGCGCACAGGAATGGTTCTGGGGTACCGGAATTACAGTCGACAGCACTCGTCGTGCACTCATAACATACATAACATAACATAACATAAGGGGAAGACGAGAACAGGCCATTCAGCCCAAGACTGCTCGTCCATTCCTACCACTAATCTGCTCACAATGCTTAGTTTACCCAAAGGCTAGAGTGTCTAACACTGGATCGAGCCTGGCCTTGAACACCCCTAGTGTCTCAGCCTCCACTACATGTCCAGGCAAGCTATTCCACTCATTGATCACTCTCTGTGTGAAAAAATAAGGAGGAGGAGGCAGCGCTACGCCATTGTCACTGCTGGTCACAGGGCTACGGCATCGAACTATGAGGGCGGGGATTGAACACAGCGGGAGTAATTGGCTACCAAATTTGGGGGTAAAATCGGAAAAATACATTTATTAATAAAATATAAAAAATCCACAGGATTTCTCAAAAACTCACTAAACTTTCCATGTTTGTAGAGAATCATGTCAAGCATATGTCCTAACAATATGGCGCTATGGCAGATGATTTAAGGTGCACATTTTCAAAGACCATACCTCTTGACCCCTTTGCCGTGTAGTCAAAGTAATTTTTTTCCTGTATTTCTCTGCACAAATTTGCCTTAAGGACCTATGATGTTCCCTTTGGTAGATTTTCCACTATTTTATATTTTATGAGAAACACTAAATATGTACCTTCTCATGAACCATAAGTCTGATTGACATGACATGACATGTGTAATGGTTAGGGAGCTGGGCTTGTAACTCAAAGGTTCAATTCCCAGCTGGGGCACTGCTGTTGTACCCTTGAGCTAAAGGTACTTCACCTGAATTGCTTCAGTAAAAAAATATCCAGCTGTATAAATGGATTGTATGTAAAGAAATGTAAACTGTGTAAGTCGCTCTGGATAAGAGCATCTGCTAAATGCCTAAAATGTAAATATGTAAATGATTCCACTGCTGAAGAGCCTGCTCTGTAGTATACACAGAAAAACCACTGTACCAGTGATCTGAATGCTGTGGGTTCAAAATCAACTGTTGCCGTTTTCAAATTCACTGTAATACCATTAGAAACGAATGAGCTGTTTCAAATGTGTGTTAACATTGAAACATAAAAATGTTCAGGCTATTCAGTTTCTAACTCTTGTTCATTTGCACATAATGCCTTCAAATCCATTGAACAGGCAACAAGTAAGTAAGTAAGTAAGTAAGACTTTATTTATATAGCACCTTTCATACAAGAATTGCAGTTCAAAGTGCTTTACACAGAATGCGTAATCAGAGAAGATTAAAATATATATAGTGCAAGATCAATTTAGTAGTGCAAGTCAGAGTTAATCAAAAGCTTTGGTAAAAAGATAGGTTTTAAGTTGTCTTTTGAAAATGTCTAGTGTGTTGGCAGATTGCTGCCCCCAAAATGGTTTGAGGTCTGCTTGGCTGAAACAGTTCTGAGAACATCAGTGACAGGTCACTCACTATCACAGTTCCACTCATATCAACAGACAGGCTACGCCTACAGGAACGGCAGTGACATGCCCACTTTTAACAGGGACTCTCCACCTGGAAATCAGAGGCAGTCAGGAAAACTTTAGCCTTTATCACATCCTGACTCCCAGTCAACAACAATGTCGAAGAAAGAAGTGTGGAAGAAAGGACATGCACTTTCCACTGTTAAAGGGATTAAAGGTTCTTCTGTGTCCATTGTCCACCGGGAAATAGTTTGATCGGAAGCCCTTTCTAAGTAAAGCTATCTGCACTGTACATCCTGGGTAAGTCCAAGCACTTTTCCTTGGTTTCATGCACACACCTGAGCGCAAGTATAAGACGAGTCACTATGTTTTGTGTTTGCTTCAATTTTTGAGCAATATTTAAGACATTTTGTATGCTTCAAAAATCTATAAACATCACTTTTTGTAATTATACAGGTTGCTCCTTCCTCCTTTCGGTTTATCCATTCACCTTTGAGCACCAATCTTTTTTTCCACTGCCTGCTGTTCTCTGATTTACTTTCAATATCCCAGAGAAAATGAGAAGATTATAAGCAGCAAAATATCCAAAGCAAGGCTATCCACATTGTAAGCCCTTGGCATGTCCAACCACTGTTATTTGGTGTCATTACCTCATGACTCAATGAAAAGAATTTGAATAATTTTAAGCTCTCATGCATGCTGTAAGTGTAAAGTAGTAACTGAGTAGGGATCTACATTTATATAAATACCATAGGCCCTCTTTAGTGCTGCCAAAGGGGACTAAAAAGAGCACAATGACCTCAATATAAGTTTTAATCTTCTATTAAAATATTATTCTACATGGCATTGCAGTATGTATTTGGTGTGCAGACACCTTTATCCGGGGTGGCTAACAATGCACAGCACGATCATTTATAAAGCTGGATTATCCTGGAGTAGTTCATATTAAGTACCTTCCACAAGGGTAAAACCACCTTTCTTGCATCCAAACCTGAACATTTCCACGAACTAATTAAGTGTCTTAATTCGGGGTTGGGCCACCATGAGCTGCCAGAACAGCTTCAGTGCGCCTTGGCATAGATTCTGCAAGTGTCTGGCACTCTATTGGAGGGATGTAACACCATTCTTCTATGAGAAATTCCATAATTTAGTGTTTTGTTGATGGTGGTGGAAAAAACTGTCTCAGGCGCCCCTCCAAAAAGTGTTAAATTGGGTTGAGATCTGGTGACTGACACGGCCATGGCATATGGTTGACATTGTTTTCATGCTCATCAAACCATTGAGTGACCACTCGTGCCCTGTGGATGGGGGCATTGTCATCCTGAAAGAGACCACTCCCATCAGGATAGAAACGCCATACATTACGGGGCAAGGGGGTTGACAGCATGTAGCATACACGTTTAGCTATAACAATTCAAAATGTCTTTAATTAACATGCATGTTTGACACCATTGAGTATGACATTATCTGCACAATGGATGACCTATCCCTGTGTAACTGAGTTGGTTCTGCCCGCAGCGAGTTTCGAACTGAGGATCTTTGACGCGACAAGAGAGCGATTTATCTGGCCGAGCTAAAGACTCAAGTCCCTAACTCCGGGGAACTAATCGTACTCTTATCCATGTCACTCTCTGCAGCGGGCGCTCACGTACCAGAGCCCATCCGCTACACCTGCTGTTCTCAGTGTTTACTGACGTTTACCCTGCCCTCTAAGGGATTGAGTGGAACTAAACCATGCCAGGAAAATGCACCCCACACCATAACAGAGCTGCCAGGACCCTTCATTTACTCAAGTGTTTCCTTTAGTTTCGAAGTTGCCTGAAGTTCTCTCTTCACTAATCCACTCTACTGCTTCTTTCAACTCTTTATAACATGTCTGTGACACTCTGTCAGCTCTTTTTTGTTAATAATGTAAATAAAACCCCAGGGCAACTGCAGGATGTAATTCCCCTCTCTATTTTAAAATGAACATAACCATCCATTTTATTTGCTTTCAAGCATCATCTGCTTAGGAAAAATGGCAATGGCTCTGTTAACACAGCAGAATAGTTTGTATTTAATTTAATAATTTAAAATAGTTTGTATTCAGTTAACATCCTGTACTGTGAGTACAAATAAACTACATGTAACTCCAATATGTACATATATTTGTTAGCATACAGGGTACAGCCTAAGATTGTGCAAATGGGTATGGCTGACTGAAGACACACCTAAATAAACTGTGGCGTAATCAGTTGTCTTCAGAGGTCACATGCTTATTTGATTGGAGTACAATTAAGGTGTTTGAAATTATTTCAAATGAAATACCTCTATCCATGAGAGGTCCCACAGTTGTTTATTGCATTTCCAAACAAGAGCTGGTCACCATGAAGACCAAAGAACATTCAAAGCAAATCTGAGAAAAGATCTTTGAATTGCACCAACCAGGGGAAAGACTTTGAATACCCCCCGGAGCACCGTTAAGTCCATCATAAAATAAATGGAGAGAATATGGCACTACTGTGAATTTGCCTAGAACAGGCTGTCCTCCAAAACTGAGCATCCGTGCAAGAAGGGCACTTGTTAGGGAGGTCACCAAGAGGCCTATGGCAACTGTGACAAAGCTACAGTCTTACATGGAAGAGATGGGAGAAACTGTCCATGGGACAACAATAGCCTGGGCACTTCACAAATCTGCACTTTATGGGAGGGTGGCAAAAAGAAAGCCATTTTTGAAGAAAACTTCACATAGATCTCACATAGAGTTTGCGAGAAGGCATGTGGGAAACTCTCAAATCAAGTGGAGGAAGATTCTATGATATGAACACAGAAAATTACTGTGTACCAGTGCTTAATTTGTGGAGGGGCTAGCCGGGGCACAGATGGCAAGAATCCGATTTTGCGTCCTGGCAAATGTCTTACTCAGAATCAGAGCCCCGGGCTCATAAATATCTAAAGTGCGACAACAATGCGTATTTTAAACTGGTATTAAACAACGCTGCGTCCAGTGAACATTACAAGAGTAGGTGCGTGAGGCCGCGAGCCAATCAGAGCCTAATATGCAAACAGATACACGCACACACACACACACACACACACACACACACACACACACACACAGATCTATTTGTTTTTCTCCATCAAATGCAACATGCATACATTCATATTTGATAGACCTTTTTTCCTCCACGGCGGGGGGGCGGGGCGTCTCTTATTTTAAAAATTAAAATTAAGCACTGCTGTGTACCACCTGCCCCCATCCAATCTGACAGAGCAATTTTGTGAAAAAGAACAGGTGAAAATTGCAGTGTCCAGATGTATTCAAATAGACTCAGCTGTAATTGCAGTATTAAGTATTAAGACTTCAAGTATTAAGTCAAGGGGGGTGAATACTTATGTAATCAATTATCAGTTTTTTTTATTGTCATTCATTAAGAAAAAGATTTGTTTTTTATTTTATTTGACATTATAGAGTATTTTGTGTTGATCAATAAATCCCAATTAAATCAATTTTGATTCCATGAAGTAAGAAGAAAAAAAAGGAAAGAAAAATACCAACGGGGGTGAATACTTTTTATAGCCACTGTATATATTGATAGAGTGAGAGAAATGGATGGATGGATAGAGACCTACACATGAAAAACAATGATAAAGTCATACAAATGATCAGAGAACTAGAGGGATAGACCAACATACACCTGTATATAAAAACCACGGAGGGCTTTATACACTGCTACTTTAAAACATGCCTTATGATGGGGTTGTACAGCCCTGGGCAAAGTCATCTATATGTACATCACCCATGCACATATACACACACACACACACACACACACACACACACCAGAGGGGACTGTGGGCTAGAATGACAAGCAGCTGAGCTGAAGCAGCGCTCCATGCAGCATAGTGCATAATTGATACACATACAGTGTGTGTGTGGAGAATACATGGGACACAGGCACATGGGCCACTCAGAGTCTCAACATGAGAGGTGTCACACTCGTCACATCAGAACCCTGCACACCAGTGTTGTGCCTTCAGTAGCAGGAGCGTGTCCAGGGAGGAGCCTGGGGGGGCACCTGCCCCCACAGAAATTTGGTTGGCCACCCTGGGTGCCACTCTACTTCATCTGGTTCTTGATAGGTTATTAGGTTGTCAATCACATCTTTTCCAGTTTATTACATTATATAATGAATTTAATGTATTACATTATATAATTAATATAATGTGTACAATTATATTCACTCATTCCTCAGCATTTTTAGCATAATCAAACGAACTATTATGGCTTGATAGGAACAGTATCAGGTTATTATATTAATTGTATTAATTATTGTATTAATTAAATTAATCTTCCCTGACAGATATCTATTTGGACAGACCAGTTTACCGCGGGATTAATTCTCACCCATAGGCCCAAAAGTAGGAATGTAGCTACTAAAAAAAACGAAATACTAGTCATTTGATTTGTTATAAACAAATATGACATCGACAACAATAAAAAGTAAGGCATCGATACCATAATGAAAACAAATAGGGAGAAACCGAATTAGAACTGTACTGTATGAAGAGTAACAGCTTGCCTATCCATTGTACAATCCAGACCAATCTTAATCATACTGAGTGTAGGCCTTGCTCCAAAGGGCCCTTGTCAATCAGTCAAATGGAATACATGAGCTGATTGGCATGGAAATATTCGGATCTCAAAGGCTCCTGACCAAAAAAAATAAAAAAAGCCTCTGGTGAAATTAATTTTCCAAAAGGTGCTTAGAATTGGTTTCACTACTTTAGGCTATAAACTCTAAGGCCAGGTTGTATGATTGACAGAGTGACATATTGATTTGGTTCATAGGATATTAAGTGAGTGAGAAGAAATAGGTTTTATTTCCCCATGAACCTACTCCTTGTACTCACAATACAAATTAAACAACCGTAAAGTTACATATGTCACCACTGAGCGCTTTGGAAACATTCTCAACTGCACGCCAATCAGGTCTAGTATCCCCACTCGGTGGATTCTCTGCAGCTCCAGAACAAACCAGCAGTGGGGCTAGGGTGTTCATGTAATCAAGAGGGTTGAAAGAAGGCTGCAGGTTTAAATCCCAGGTGCGGCCACTGACACTCTTGAGCCTCGAACAATGAACCTGAATAGCTTCACTTAATACCCAATAAATATAAATATTTTTTCTATTAAAAAAGGAAGCTCTTTAAAAGGTCATACCGGGCAGTGTCATGTTAAATTGAAGACACAATCACTTGTACTGGTCACTGAGTCTGACGGGATCTCAATCGATTTTGACTTAAATCAACGAGCCAGAAAGTAGAAGGACACACGACCTTAGACTCCGCTCCCTTCTCCATTAGAGAGAGAGAGAAAAAGGAGGACACACACAGCCGTACATCCTGCTCCATTTTCCATTAGAGATAGGGTCAGGGTCAGTGTGGGATGGCAGATAGAGTCGGCCTACTGTAAATAGATGATAACTCACACTTGACCTCATATTTGGCAGGACATGTGGTGCAAGCCTTCAGGAGCAGCGTGACAATGGCCTTCTTCAGCTCATGGGTCAGCCCATCGCTCCTGAAGATTATTTAGGCCTGAGAGTCCAGTGCATGTGTGTGAGAGTGTTTTCATGCATGTGTGTGAGTGAGTGTGTGTGTGCACGTGTGTGTGTGTGTGTGTGTGTGTGTGTGTGTGTTTGTGTATATGTGTGTGTATGATTCAGCTGGAGTGATCAGACACTGGTGCCTGGACTCAAAACAATGTTTGTCTTTTTAAGAAAAAAATATATATATTATTTCAGATTTTTCCCATTTTCTCCCAATTTGGTGGCTAATTGACAATTTTACTGACACAAATGCAAGTGAAACCTTTTTTCTTCTCAACACAGTTTGGTAAATTCGTTTTTGTGATAGATGACCTCTCCAAACTGTTTGTGAAGAAATAAAACTAACAATTACATTTAATTGTGAGTCAAAGTTTAAAGAAAGGACAAATGTTGATTGAATCTTGATTCTTGATTCTGAATCTTGGATCCCGCAACCCCGCCCCCAAAGAAAGGCCCTGTCACACGCCACGTGATAATCCCCTGATGTGAGCAGAGCAGCAGATGATACACGGAGTGGATTTACCGGTCTCCGGACCGGATCTTCTGTCCGTCTCTCTCCCAGACACGGAATAGAGACACCGCGGGAGAGCAGGTTAAATGAAACAAACACAAAACACACAAAGTCTTCACCCTACTTGCCGTGAAGCTTTCAGGCAAAAACAACAAACTAAAATAACAAAGCAAATGAATGAACTAAAACAAAAATCTGCCTCCTCCGAGGTGGAAATCCCCTTCCGGGGAACAACACTGAACAAGACACCGACACACGGAAGGTCACAACTTTTCAGTGTTTCCCCCACATTAAACACGATTAAACTTATAGCAAACACTGCACATTTTTTGTCTGAATTTCCTCTTTAACTTGGAAAGGGACTTATTCGGGGACTTTTCAAGTGCTTCCCAACTCATGCACACAGAGACACTCTAACTTTTCAGTCTCAAGTTCTTCACAATCACACAGAGAGAGAGAGGCACCTCACTATTTCAGTGTGCCCTCTCTCTCTCTTCACAATCACACAGAGAGAGAGAGGCACCGCACTATTTCAGTATGTGAGAGAGAGAGGCACCGCACTATTTCAGTATGCTCTCTCTCTCTTTCTTCCCACATACAGGAAGCACTCTACTCAGTCACTGTTAACAGACACACAGACTCCGCCTCCTCCGAGGTGGGAACCCCCTTCCGGGGAACAAACACTAAACAGTACATCAAACTCACATTAAAAGACAACCTTTCATGAAGGACACGCACACATGAACGACCAGACCAAGGCTCAATACGATACGTACACATGAATGGCAAAACCAACACACTCCACTCGCCAGTTGCCCCACCTGCTCTTAAACAGGCTTAATTACTGCCCGGCTCAGGTGAGACTCGTGGGGAAATCACCTCGTTCTGTCGTTCACACACCTACTCACAATTAACTCACAAGCACAAACCATCACCACTCACAAACACAAACCATCGCCACTCACAAACACACACCTTCAAGTGAATACTCACTTGAGATCAGACTAATTAACACTAATGATTAATTACGAGCTTTGGAACGAGCTTTCCGGGCACCTGCCAGCAATCTCGCAACCTACGAGATTGCCAGAGCTGGCCCTGGAAAGTCTAACTGTTCCAAAGCTCATCCACAGTCATGCAGTGGCAAAACACAGGCAACCCTGCAACTCGCCTGTTTCCGACACCGACACCCTCCACAGGCCCCATTGTGTTTCAAAGCAAAGCCACCCACTAATGATTATACGCTAAATGGCCAACACAGCTGCACGCAAGCCCCTCCAACTTAGCACCGAGATGGACTTTCACCATTGAATTTTTCCATCCAATATACAATGACTATTTGGCCGACTTTCACAACTTTTCAATTTTTCACTAAGTAGTCCGGCTTGTGTGCCTTTCACATTGTATATGTCGCTTTGTCCCTCAGTTCATTTCACGACACATCAATGTCCTTATTCACACTATGCATGTGACACATTTGACTCTTACCCGGGAGTGAAAATGTAAATGCCGTCTTACAGCATCCCTAACAGGCCACCGGTGCGTGAAAACGCTCTCTCTTTTCAGCGCATGGGAGTGTGATAGTGGGGGCAGATGGGAACATTCTGGGACGCTGATGGAAATGGTCTGTCAAAAGAATCTCGTTCCGGCTGCTGTAAGGCCTGCAAAGAGCCCCCGTTTTTATTTCCAAGCTGACTCTGCAGATTTTTTGATTCACCGCTAGAACTTCCCGCTGCTTGGCAGGCGGACACACTCTGTCAGTAATTCCAGTCGAAACGGGTGGCCTCAGCATGGCCTAAATCGCCAGTCACAACAACGTCTGCTGTCCGTCCTCACGATCTGAATTCAGCAAGTCCATCGTAAAGGAACTACAACAGAATACCATAGCGTGACTGACATGAAGAGTAAAATATATGAACAGTATGAACTAAATCAGCAAAATGTATTAACGCTATGACAGAAACAAACAATAAAACAGATGAACTGTGTGTGACAAATGGGAAAATATATGAACAGTGTGAAATGAACAGTGAAGATATGAGTAGTGTGGAAAAAGTACAAAAAAGTAATAAAGTATAAACTAAAAGAAAACAAAGTATAAAGTAAGAGATTTGGTATTGAGAACAACATGAGAAATCTAATTGTGAAGCTACGGGGTGTCTTATTGTTTGGGGGACAGGTATTGCCACCAGAAGGGTTGAGGTTTGAAACCCTAGCAGGGCACTTGAATAAGGAGCTTAATAAGGATAGTTTAAAAATACAAAATCTACACAGCTTTCAAAAAAAATACATAAATGGGTTGTGCACCATATAATGCTATGCAAGTTGTCCTGGATAGGAGGATATGTTATTTATATAAACGGTGAATGAAATTGTGGATATTATGAGGTGTGAACCTGGATGAGAAGGAACAAGGGATCGAATCCCGGTCTCCATGGCCAGTGTCGAACGTTGTAACCACTGGACCATGCGGGAGGCCCCAAATTACGCCCACTTCTAATCTACAACTTCAGGGTTTAGCATAATGCAATGACTCTCTCACCAAAAACGGGCTTCACAGCCAGCCTGAACATGTTCCACACCTCAAAGCAAGTGTGCACCATTCTAGCGCATGTGTGCATGCGCTAAAATATCTCTGCTGGGAAGCATGCTGGCAACAGCGAAACACCAAGAGATTACAGCGTGGATTAGGTGCCAGGAAATTCTCTGGCAGTTAATTCCCCACTCACCTGCACGGTCCTCTGCTTTACGTTGTGCTCCATTGATCCCCCCGAGTGTCTCTGTTTATTCACTCTCTAGCGCGTGCATACGCGGATAGGTACGTGATTCGGTGCACCGTAGAGCACGCTCGCCAAATTTTGCCGCAGCGGTGGCTCACCACACAGGATAATTTCAGCCCAAGAGCAGGTGTTGGCATCTGCTATCCTTCTCACCCCTTTGAACCACAGAACGTGCAACATCTGCACATGTGCGAGCGTCGGGAGATCTCGGATCACTCTGATGCAGTGTGACCGTTAATAATCAAAGCAAGGGAGCGCTAAGGAAGCCAAGTTTCACACTCTCTCTGGCTTTCAGCAGGCACAGCAGAGACAAGGACTTGAACAAATGATTATTATTCAGCAAAGACAGCATACAGAACAAGTGGAAAAACTCCCCTTTGTTTGCCCTAGAGCGCCTAAGGTCTGTCTTTGGAGAAATTGTCAGTTCATATTGCAGTTAGCATTTCACCAGCACATCTGATTGTGGCCTGATGCCATTTCAGAATAATGAGAGGGGGAAGCTCATTTGCTTTCAAGTATCTCTAATTTAAAGGCTTCAGTTCAGGGGCTGATCCACAGACCGCTCCTTGACACCCTGGGATATATATCTGAATAAAAAGACGATGAGGTAGCGTTAAAAAAAGAGCCACAGACTCTTGGAGCAGTTCTCTGAAAGAAGATGGCTGGTAAGCCACAACATCTAATTTTAGCATGTGTATCTGATTGGAACTCTAATTTAATTCTCAGTTCAAATTAAATTAAGTTTAAAGTCTGTTTCGACTTACCAAGCACAGAGCACAGCATAGAACAAAGTAAACAGGCCATCCAAGGCCCTTCTAAATGGTAAATCCAATCTAACACTTTCCATAGGTTTCATTTTGTAACAGAATCATCCCAAACGTCCCTTGATCTGTGCTATACCCGATCCACAGGCAGGATTGCGCGTAAGGGGGCATAGAGCTGGTGCACTCCAGTTGGCAGTGTGGCGAGAAACAGCTGATCCCTCTTTGGCTGCCCAAGGGGGGACAGAGAGCTTCCACATGGGTCCCAATGGCACCCAGGGGAGGCACAGTGACCAGGGAGAGAAACCTTACAGGAGTTCATACGCATCTGTTCATACCATGGCTGTCGTTGCCATGACAAGTCAACGAGATCAATCTCAATTCTAGCGATCACACTGCACATGCTCAAACAAGACCAATCCCCACTGCACTGTAAATGTCACAGTTCCGGGTTAAACTGTACCAGATATCTTTGCCACTGCTTTTGTTTATACATTCACTTATGGTTGCTGTGAATATGTGAATTGTTCAGCAATTTAAATCAGATTGGAAAATATATATTACACTATAAACTGGTCACGTATTGTACTGAGGGCTAATATGACTAAAAAATAACAGTATCAATAACACCTATTATCAGATAGAAAGAGAAACTGGGAGAAACAAATATTTAGAACTTTAATGATGCATACTCTAAAAGAAGGTGTTGTAATTAAGGATATCAATCATAGTCACATGCTGGACATGATGTATATGGATATTCACTTATAGTAATATTAATACTCAAATGATATTTCATCACTTTTCTTATTGCTATTATAGTTTTTGCTATTATATTGTATTTCGTGAAAGATGAAATGATACCACTATACGATCATTATGAAATATGTGACAGCAGAGCTGATTGCAAGTTGTGTATATTTATTAAAGCTACACCGGATCATATATGATGTCTATCGCTGTATTACTGCACTGATCTCTTGCGCGAACTATGATTGTTCCTACCATGTATTAATGCACATCTTGTAAGTCGGTCTGGATAAGAGCGTGTGCTAAATGCTTAAAATGTAAATGTAAAAATGTATATATCCTTCTTCAGCAAGGCTTTGTGTGTCTGTCCCAGAATAAACATCTCAACGTTTCCAAAACCACTCAAACCGAATGTAAGTGGGTGGGATACGGTGAGCAGAGGTCACCCATGCAGCACAAATCTGAGAGAAATTAAACAAAATCCTGGTCTTGCAGTGCTTGGCTGAACGCAGCCTGCTTGTGGAGTCGAGATGCACAACTCAAAAAAGCAGGCAACTAGGACCTGGCCGTTCCAACAGTCAGAATCATATTCAAATTAGGCGTAATTATATGGCCTAAATACCATGTCACAATATTTTCTTTGGGTGATACACAATGCGTTTCAGCTTCTGGGGGATACACAATACGTTGTGTTTTTCCCCCAAAGCATGCTTGATAAGGCCCCTTTCAACTAGCAGCCATTACATAAATTAGAGTAAAATCATATTGAAATGCAATAAGCAGTATTAGCAATTAAATACGCATTATCAAGCACACTAATTCACTTTTCAACAATCAGTAGGCTTCTGAACAGTACTGAAATACATTTTAGTAAACATTTTGCTAAATCCGCCTTTTAAAATGTCACAGCCTGATAGCAAACCCGGCTGTAATGGGGCTCTCCGTTTCACGGAGCATATACAACAAACATGGCAGAGCATGACAGCTGGATTTTTCTGATTGTTCAACCAAATATTAGGAAACAACAAATGGATATCTGCAAACAATAGAATGTGTATGTGTTTGTTAACCAGTAGAAAGCATAACGATGTTTTGTTAGTGGGTCTTACCCAGAGCTCTAAACAGTGTATGCTAACCTAGCAATGGTGACAGATCATTTCACATCGTGGTGAGTAATACTACACTTCGGTCAAGACAGACAAAAGGTTGCTGCAACAGTTAAATGTTCTGTACAGAGATGTTAGGTACCGACACTGCTTATTCTGGGACAATACTGTAAAGGGATTGTGTAATATATCGCGATGATGGCCACTGTGACCGGGGTTCGATTCCACCGGCCGTGCCAGAGTTGGCTCTGGCCGGGAGTGCCACTAGGGGGCGGCGATTGGCTGTCCGCCCCAGGGAGGGGGGAGGGAAGCCGATGTGAGTTTGCTGCGTACAGGAGTGGCTCTGGAGTACCAGAGTTATGGTTGACGGCTTGATAAGTGACGGCTGGAGATTATACTTTGCCCATGTCACTGCCGGTCTCAGGGCTACAGCAGCAAACTCACAATACGAGGGGGGGACTGACATGAAAAATAGCGGGTGTAATTGGCTACTAAATGGAAAATGGGATAAAATCAGAAACAAATACTTTAAAAAAAATGTTTTTAACATATCATGACTGAAATTGTACCGGTATTATTTTATATATCAACATATCACGATCTCCTACCTCGAATCATGAATTAGCCTACTTAAATTATTTACATGTGTAGTGTGTATCGATTCCACACTGTCATTTTCAATACTTTCCCCAGTACACACTGCTGTTACGCTGGAATCTACAGCAGAAACTTTAGTTATAAGAGTCGTCGTTTGCCATTAATTATTCAGAAATCACGGGTTTAACTTTTGATTGTTTAGTGAACTCAAGCTAATCTATTCAGCAATGTTCTCACAGCGCTGCTGCATGTGATGCGATATCAATGCAAAATGCAGTAAGCCAGGCCCTTCCACAGTTTTATTTTACATAACCTAGCGCAGATTAGGCCCAAGATTCAATCTAAATGCAAAGTACTTTATCCATAACTTTGATAAACTAACTCCAACAATTTTGCTAACTCAAAGTTAGCTAACTCAAGCCAAATTTCCAATATTGTAGTTTCGTAAGTCGGTGGACAAAAATAATTAGGACAAACTGCATCGTGATCGGATTGAATCTGGACTTTGTTCTTTATTCTACTCCTCCAACACGTTCTTTGTGTTTTGCTGAAAATGCAATAGAACACAGATACAATCCGCCTTCTTTAATAATGCATGCTTACAGATGAAATGAAGACTGACAATTCAATATCCTGGTGCATTCAATTCATAGGGTACATAAGCCTAGTAAAATTTGGTTTAAGAAGATGCATAAGGGGGGTTCTATGGGAAATTGAAACCCAGGTAAAGTAATTGGTTTGCCCTGCCAAACATTAAGAACTCACTCTTGTCTGGGCGATGTTAGGTGTGTCCTTAATATCTCCTATACGTTCCCAGGAGTTACTTTCCAAATACTTCTTGGACTTTTTCTATAGATCTTAACAAGTTAGCTGAGCAGTGTTATAACATAATGCAGGGGCGATGTGAGGGGGTGGTTAATGGGCTTAAGCCCCAAATGTTTTTTAGAAAAGCCCTGGATCTTTAAAAAAATATATATTTTTATTTTTATAACCACGTGTGACATTTTTCCTCCCTACTCTTTCTTCTGACTCTCCGTAATGTAATGTACCGAAGTACCGCGATAAACCACTGGACACCACAGTCCCACGTCGTGTATGCCTTGTCTCTGTCCGTGGACTAAGCCCCAAATGTCTTCAGCCCCTAGCACCGCCGCTGACATAATGGTAAGGTAAATATATCTCTGTTGGTATTATCTGGCTTAAAAATTGCCCATCACACACCTGGTTGTGGTATTGAGCAACGTGGTTAAGCACAGCTGAAAATATTTTCCATCATCGTTGTTTCGGCAGCGCATCCTCAATTCATGGAGGTCACGTCATGTGGCTGCAGTAAGTTCATTAGAGCTTAATTAATGTCACCGCTCTGACGTGGTATTAAAAAGCTCCCACAAAGGTGCGAGTGGATAGCGTAGTGGTGTAATGCACAGTATTTTAGCTGGTCCGATATGGTGTGCACTGCCTGTCAGGGACGTGGTTCGAAACCTGCGTCTCTACCAGACCAGCCCTGGTCGTCAGCCCTAATCGGGGCGGGGGAGGGGAGGGTGATTTGGCTGTCTGCCCCAGGGGTATAAGAGGGAGGGTGAGCCTTTAGCACGAGTTCGTCGAGGAGCAGGAAAGGCGTCCGTGGTCTGGTCCTATCGTTGAACCCGCCCCATTACCGTAATGTCCTCTGTTTAGATCAGAGAGCACAGAAAATGTGCACATTCTTCTCTGAAGTGTGCGTTGCCAGCCGCAACTTATTTTCACTCAAAGACAACCATCAACAAGCACTACTGACACTGACACCCCGAGCTCCCACAGAACTTTAAGACAGCATTGCTTTGCGCATTGCACTAAAACAGCGCTGTCCCCCCTTGCGCATGCCTTTCTGATGTGGTCTAATTGCTTTGGGCCTGTCGCGCTACGCTACAGATTAATTACCTCATCCGGTTCTGTCTTGTATTCCTTTATTCCAAACACACAGAACTTTGCAACGCAACAGATAAGGGTGTGAAGATTGGGCGACAGAAATGTAATTAAAGAGGAGGAAACGGGTGGCTGCTTATCAGCGGCTCTTCTGCCTTCACACTGGTCACATGGGAAATGTGACACGGAGCCCTGAATGAACCGGGTGAAAGAATGAATGACTTAATTTAAGAATGAAATGAATGGATGGATGCAATAGTTAATGGCCAAAGAAATGGATTCTTTATGCATGAATGGTGAGAATGAGAGTGTTCATGAGTGAGTGAATTAATTACCGAAATGCCGATGAACCCGATTTAATGACTTCTGCAGCGTACTAATTTGAGAACTTCACAAGAGCAGACAATGAGAAAACTGCTCTCTTAGCACGTGGTATTTGGAGTCACGTGCACCAGCAAGCTATTCAGCTCTGGACTAAATATAATCCATATTCAGCAGGGGCTTGTAAGTCTACATCACAGGGTTTCGATATAGAAGCTGCTAATTGCAATACATAAGGGGAAAGGAAAGACTTGCAGGATGATGAGTGAGTTGTCTGGTAAATAGAGTCAGTCCTGTCACTCCACTGAAGGGATAGATATATAGTGTAACCTAATGAGCCAACTCTTAATTTTTTATCGAATTGTGAGTTGTACATTTTGATGAAGGTTGATTCACCAGATTGCTCTGCCTATTAATGCATTTGGTCATTTGATTGATAATTGGTATCCTGTGTAGTAGTTGCTATATTCAATCAAATAAATATATTTTACATGTAGGTTTAACACATAATACCACTTGTGTTCAGTATTCGGAGTGCTGAACTCTAAACAAGGGCATTTCACTGTTAAGGCTACTAGATTCAAGAAATATACATTTTATTCAGATTTTCACTGATCCCACACATTCCATTCCATCATCAAAGGTGGAAGTCTCAAGGGTCTTAGGTTACTGAAATAGCACTACAATTTTTACCCTCTGAAATAGCACTACAATTTTTACCCTCTGAAATAGCACTACAATTTTTACCCTCTGAAATAGCACTACAATTTTACCCTCTGAAATAGCACTACAATTTTTACCCTCTGAAATAGCACTACAATTTTTACCCTCTGAAATGTACCTTGTATGTCAATTAAATGTGCATTGAAAGCATCCCTTTCATCAAATTGGTCATTTGCAACTAACAAGTAGCAAGTTCACTCCTCAATCAAATGTGTTGATAGAATGAGAGAAATTGTTATTTTATTCAAATCACCTGGCATGATGTCAAGCTGGTCTGTAGCGTAGTGATCATAACAAAAGAAGCCAGAACACTTCACAACAAATGCAGTATAAAGGTCATGGCTTGTGGATGGATGGACGTGTTTGCGCCCATCAAGAGCGATAATAAACAACACTTACAATAAGTCTTCCGTGACCGCATTCTGTGGCCTTACCTTTGAATCATGAAGCCTACTAATCTTTAACCTGAAATCAGTCACGCACAATACCAAATACATTTAACAAACATCCTCAGTGGTCTCATGGCCATATTTCAAAGTAACATCCTTTCTTACTTTAAAAAATCTTGCCCGATATCAATAGAAGCTTATAGTACTCATCAGTCACTTCAAATTGTCAATTGAAATGGCACAGCTGGAACAGAACAATATTGTACTGCCATCCTGCTCCCTAACAAATACATTTTCATTGAATGATTGATCGATCCTGATTTAAAAAATAAATTGTTTCAGAATAGACTGCATGAGAATCATTAATTAAGTGCTTGAACGATTACTGTCAGAGGGTGTTTACCACCAGTGAGAATATGCTTCCTGTTTTGGGTAAGAAGTTCATGTTACTATATAAATCAAATCAAATCAAATCAAATTTATTTGTATAGCGCTTTTCACAATTGAATTGTCACAAAACGCTTAACAGAGGGGGAGCCCAGGCCTAGACCCCCCCAAAAGCAAGCCTAAAGGCAACAGTGGCAAGGAGAAGGGAGAAATCTTGGGAAGAACCAGACTAAAAGACAGGGTATGTCCAAAAAAGACCATGTCATGGTCAGTCCAAGGTAACTCAGGGCTGAAAGACTTTGCCCCTTCTGAGTTAGGTAGTCAGCAACAATAATTATTAGGAATATGACAGGACTTGAAAAGATGTCTTGACTTGAAAAGATGTCTTGTGCTAGTAAGTGACCCAAAATAAAAATATGAAAAGGGGTTCCGAACCAGGCTTGCGCTGGGCTTTCCCCAAATCGTAAATGAATCATGCATGGGCTAAAGAGGGAGGGAGCCACCCCCCTCCTCCAAACACTGAAAGTGTGACCTGTTGATGGCTCTGTCAGTCTAGTATTTCTAGGGTTGGATTCTACATTCTTGCATTCTTGGGAGCTCTGGTCCCAGCTCACATTCCAGTGCTCGTTTCGCTTTGTTTCCTGGTTGCGTGTGTCTGCATTTTTGGAGAGAGACAAACTTTCGGTTTGGTATATTTCCCTTCCATTTAATTTCTTTTGTGATTATTACATGTAATTTTTATGTTTAGGATTTCATATTTGTTAATAGTTGTACCTATACTGTCTATACATTGGATGTTGAATATTTTGCTTTGTCTAAGTGTTTGTTGTAACTTACCAGCTAAAGTATTAACGCTTTAATGACATCATCAGCTGCATGGAGGGATGAAGGGAGGAATGGATAGACAGATTGGGAGAAGGACCAAGGTAGCTTTTTGGTTACACACGTGGGTAAAGATTCACAGTATATGGCTTGGTAAATTACACGTGTATAAAGATTTACAGTATATGGCTTGGTAAATGATTGTAATTGAGACAATTATAAGAGCATTGCAGTAGTATGTTACAGAATACATTACATCATCAGTTTGGATGGAGGGATATCCTTTCCACAAGGCTATTGTTTGCTATAATACAGTGGCCAGAAATACAATGAGCTGATCCACACAAGATGATTATGCCGATGTGTACTGCGAGTTCAGTGACACGGATTACATCAGTCTGCAATGTCTATCGCTGTATTACTGCACTGATCTCTTGTGCAACAATGATTGATCTTACCATGTATTAATGCACATCAAGTAAGTTGCTCTGGATATGAGCGTCTGCTAAATGCTTAAAATGCTTAAAATGTAAAACATAAATGCAATGTACAGTGTACTCAATTTTAACAATCCATGGCAATGCCCAAACATGAGGACTGCTGTTTCCAGTATTGTGTGTCCTTTACATCAGTTTACATCACAATATGCTATACAAACAAAGACAGACGCACACTGACATTAAATACATGATAAATAAACCCTCACTGCCACCGATGCCATTATTACAGCCTTCAAGCCGTGTCATGTGACGTGACACCGGGCTGGATTTAAACCGGTGAGGGATTCAGTTCACAGCTCTGTGAGTATCATTTGATTTCCTCTTGTTTCTGGACAAAACAAACACAGTAAGTGTCTCAGTGGGGCTTTCACACTAGACACAGGCTCTAATGGAGAGGGCAGAGGAGGAGATGGAGTGCTGTGTGAGGACAGGGTTATCCTGAAAGGGGGGCTGTGATGAGTGACAGGGTGTAAATGTGTCTGTAAATGTCTTGCCATTGGCATTCCCATGCCCATCACTATAGATTGCAATGCTGCATAACTGATACAACCGATATAATGACAGCATTCAATAATCTGCTGCTGAATCTCTTCATTGATTTTGTGGTGTGTGTGTGTGTGTGTGTGTGTGTGTGTGTGTGTGTGTGTGTGTGTGTGTGGGAGGCCGTGTTGACTCAAAGGTAGGTTTGCAGAGAGGGAAGACCAGTCAAGCAGTAAAATATCAAACATTAAGGAGCTGCACGTGTGACTGCAAGTTTGAATCCCAGGTGGGGCACTGCCGTTGTGCCTGTGAGCAAGGTACTTATTGTGAAGTGCTTCAGTAACCATTCGGCTGTTAAAGTCACGCAGTGCTTAGATAACGGCCAATCCGCTTTTACATTCAAAATACGAAAATCGCCAGTCTCATCTTTATGCTCCTCCAGCATAAATGTAGACCAAGGGACCAAGACACTATTATTCTAAATAATCCTCAAAGTGTCAAACACACCTGTTAACAAGTTTTTATTAGAAAGACAAGTGAATATAATTTGGTAAGTTCCTCACCTATTTAAAACACGTGTCAGACTTTTACATGGACCGGTGCACAGGGGGAAAAGGGGAAAATCTTCAAATTTAGATTTTTGGAAATGAAGCTCTGTTCAAAATGAATGGTGAAATTTGTATTTGTCCATTTGTCAGAGAACACATCAGTTTAACCATTCTGGAAACTGGAAGCCATAAAATCTGGCCCCCATTAAAAAGCCCTGATCTACAGCCAAAAAAGCACTGGCCAGCAGTCCCCTAAGCGGTGTTATGACAACCACGTTACACGTCTTCCTTTCAGCGACATTGACTGATGCAGCAAACTGGACACAGCGGTTCAATAGCATAGATTATTACATAATAACATATATTAGCAGCTAGCTGGGTTAATCAGTCCATCGGCTTAGGTTAGTTCTAGTGAAGGACAGTCTTGCATTCTTCTGAAAGTAATCTGTTCGGTTGTCGATTCAGAGAGAATGTTTGATTGAATCCTCTGCAGCCTGGCCAGTGGTGAGAACGTTGTTTGAAGAAGACCAACATAGTTACCGTAGCAAAAGCATTGTGTGTTGGAAACCTTAGTCAAGCTCATGGGTCAAGATAATGGTCAGTTTTTAATTGAATTGAACATTGGATTTATATAGCGCCTTTCAAGGTACCCAAAGCGCTTTACAACGACAATGACAGGGGAAAGTCACCTCAACCACCACCAATGTGCAGCACCCACCTGGGTGAACACGACGGCAGCCATAGTGCACCAGTACAAACTCACAGTAACACCCTACTCTTTCGAAAAGCACCATGGGATCTTTTACGACCACAGAGAGCCAGGACCTCGGTTTTTACCGTCCCATCCGAACGACGGACATGTGGGATTGAACCAACAACCTTGGCATTGCCAGTGCCATGCTCTACCAACTGAGCTATGGCAACCACAAGGTTTGTGAATTTCCTGTCTTTTTCGCCTTTTGCCAACCATCAGTTCTCACTTAAATCATAGTTTGAGCTTAATAAATGGATAGTGTGTAAAATTAAGGGTGTTGGATAAGGGTGTCTTGCTAAGCAAATACATGCAAATATAATGTAATATAAACATTTTACATTACATTTTAATTTTAAGCATTTAGCAGACGCTAGCAGACACGAGATCAGTGCAATAATATAGCGATAGACATAATTGTAGGCAGCTGCATGCCATACCTGTAACACTGGGAAGGAAAAGGTTAGTCATTTTTTTAAACTTTTTTTTTTATTGAGTAAGCAGGGATAGGCCTACAAAGTGTTTTGCAAGTAGGCAGTGGTGATGACAATGAGCTAGATGAACAGAGAAAGTTAAGAGTGTGACCTCCAATGCACAATGCGGTCAGCACTTACCAAAAGCTGAAGAAGTGTGAAGATGACTATCGCGATTGCAGCAAGCAGAGAGTAATCCTTTGAAGGCAGATGAGTCAATTGAGAAAGACTGAGAGACTGAGCGGGCCTCCGACATTATTACCTGCATGGGGTGCCTCAGTCGGGTTCCCTGTATAATTAAGAGTGAGGGGAGGGATGAAAAACAGACTCATGGATGTTAAAGGCTGATGTGTGTCTTTCATTCTCTCCGTCCCGTTTACAGAAGATGTGAATTTGTGTTTCAGGATGAAGACAGGTCTCTTGCAGTAACCAAAGGACCCCCCTGACGCAGGGTGACCACTTGTCCCGCATTTGGCGGGACAGTCGCGAAAATTGAGCGTTTGTCCCACGTCCTGCAGCAACAACAAAATGTCCCGCATTTCAAACGAAGTATGATCATTACAAAAAATTATATATATATATAAATAAAAATAATATAGGCTAATATTGGCGGGACACACAAATTTGGAGTTGACACAGACAGTGAGCGGTGATCTGTCAGTGCTTGCTCATGACAGTATCACCTCATTTAACGTTGTGTAGTTGTGTAGTAGTGTTGTGCAGTTCTATGAGGTCAATAAATAAAATCAGATGTTACTCCATTATTTGGTAGTGATTGGTCGGGGTTTTGTTCTGCGCTTGTGCTCGCGTGCTGTTAACGTTCTTTTCCCCATCTCACGCACATCCCGCAAAAGCAGCGATGCTGTCCTGCAATTGAACCAATCGGATCTGGCCACCCTACCCTGACGGTTTCCAACTGCAGCACCATAACAACGAGGCTTGGATTTGGATATCAAATCCCATCGCAAATGAACAACTACAGATAGGAAACATCCTCTAGGGAAGAATCAATTGGCACCAGCGTGGAATATGTACCCCTGCACTATTAAATTAAAATGAGACCCGGGAGAGCTGCAGCGTAATGAAAACTGGTTGTTTGTACATTAAAAGGTCACGCCTAGCAAGAGCTGGCTATGCAGAAAATGTACAGAGGGTGTTTCGAGAGAACACAAACAACATCTTGAAGCACATATGAGCAATGCCACCAATGAAGTGGTCAATTTAAACCCTGTACTGTTCATTTCTCCGTGAGCCCAAAACACTCAATTAATTTCCCACAAGCTCCCCAAAGACACTCGCCTCCCTTCCTCCACAGAACAGTAACTACAGCCAATCGCGCCTCCACAAGAGTCATAACGATCAATAACCAGCAGCGCCAGTGAATAAGTGTTCCTTTCTCTTAGGCAGAAATAATGACCTAATACCACTGTATTACCAGCTACAGGGAAGTGAGAGACGACCACATCCGTCTCCCCAGGGGAGGACAATAAATAAAAGAATGCTGTAGTTTCTTGCTGCTTTGTTGACAGAACCATCTTTTTTTGGGGTTTAAAACGTAGTTAAACAGAGATATGCAAAACAAATGTAAATGAAGTGCTCCCACGAAAGTGCATATAATGCCATATTGAGGGTTGTTTGAGTTTCTGTCTTAATCAACTTTAGGACAGACTGTCTTTTAGTAAAAAGTGTTACTGTTACCCTTCGGAAAAGGCCCAAGTCTCACATCAAAGACAGCATACCCCAGGGACAGCCATCTTATTCTTGGTGATGCGCATATTTTCACTCTCCCTCAGAGCACTTATATAGTGTGTCCCTTTCATCCCTCTCTGTAACCGATTATATACAGTGACATTGTCAAACTTGTCCTTTCCTTGATAGAACAACTTGTTCCACTTTCACTCACTCTTTCCATTATCTTCTAACATTTAGTGTAATTACAGCCTTCAGCTGCCATTATTTAATCCTTAATTAACCTCGGATGCTCAACATATTCTCTATCAATTAGCCTCTTGAAAAAGGAAGACTCAAAAGCTGTGTTCCTCTGTTTATAAGTCAAAGTTTTGAGTAAAATTTTTGTGGGTGGAACAGCCAGTAAAGGCACTTGTTCTATGTGCAGGCTGCCCACTGCAGCCTGGGTTCGATCCCCGCCTGCGCCAGCCCGGCTCTGGCTGGGAGACTCTTTTCGGTATCATTTGAACAGGAGACCCCTTGCACTTTATGAGGGTGTGGACATATAGCTTGTGGGCGCAACACAGCCTAAAGTGCCAAAGATCAAACTTTCAACAAATAGGCGTGTAATTTTCTTGTGTCGAAAGTCATGTTAGAAAATTAATAAATGGGTCGCTGGGGAAGCGTTTATTGCTGAAACTACCAAACTGGGGGTGGAAGCATATTCCATTTGCGACGGCAGAAACTAGCAATTACAATTCTGTCCAGCTGCGTTTTCCGCTACTGCCCTCCCCAAACTGTGCACTTGGTCCACATCTCCAAGGGAAAGCAAACAGAAAGAAGGATGGTAATGTTTGATTAGAAGGACTCATTAATAATGCCCTCATTTAACAAGCCTGGATGATGGTTATGGATATTAATATTTGGTTAGTAGTCTTTATCAAGGGCTACTTACATACTTGCTCATATTTGACTCATCATCCGTTTGTGCGGCTGGATGTTTACTGAAGTAATACAGTAAGTATATATATATATATATTATATACAGGCAAGGCACCTGCTCAACGGTACAACAGCAGTGCCCATCCCAGAACTTTAGTTGAGTTCCCTAACAATGGCACACTGTACAGGATGGGTTTTATCTTGTTGTATTATTATCATTCCTTTACCTTGTGTGCAAAGGTACGGTGTGCAGCTGCCAACAATAATGTCTATTACTGTATTACTGCACTGATCTCTTGTGCGAACTATGATTGTTCCTACCATGTATTAATGCACATCTTGTAAGTCGCTCTGGATAAGAGCGTCGGCTAAATGCTTCAAATGTAAAATGTAATGTAAAATATTTATCCCGGGTGACTTACAGAGCCAACATTTTTCCATTTACACATTTGTGGCTAAATGTAGGGGCGTACAAATAATTCTCAATTCTACATGGTTTAGCGGTGTAGAAATGACAGACAAGGCTGAGTGGGAAACCAAATACAGGCAACACAGAGGAGGGGGAGGACCACATGTGATTGATCTTATTCAATAAGAAGCAATAACATTGTGATGGTGTGACATCCAAGTGACAAAGAGCTGTCTCTTGCCTAAATGAAGCACAAATATTGCAACTCTGGGTTCTTCATTAAAAAGCTGAACATGATTTTGAATCAACCACCTAACTGGCTCCAAAAGTAAACCTTCATGTTAGTTATTAATGGAATATACTGTATATGGGATCAGAATGAATTAATAAATTAATTATCTAGTAAGTTCGGGTAAATTAGGGACAACTGGTCTTATTTTATTATTGTTGTGGTCTTCAATTATTCATTTTTTTACATTTTACTTTATCTAACTAGAGGTCAAAGCTTAATGTTGATGGCAAAGAGCTTTCTATTTAGTTTAATTTCATTTAGTAAAATTGCATTGGCCACATGTCCATTCATTGTAGCACTCATACATATTTCACTCTTTTCATGCTACTCACCAGTCACCCCTGGTGGTTACTGCATGACATTAAGGGACTGATGAGGTCACACAGAGATTGGCAGAATGGCCTGTTCTCATCATCAAATGTTCCTCTTTTATGTTCATTCTAAGGTTCTTCAATCAGCTAAATGAATGAGTGCAGAGATACCCTGCGCTGCTTTTGTGTTAAAAGAGAATCTATTTCTTAGGCTTGCCTTGGACTGCTGTGAGTGGCTGAACATTTGCTGAACCTCACAATAAAATAAAGCCCTATCAATTTAAAATGCCTTCTACTTTATGACTGCACACAAAAACTCAGGCAGTTTAGGGGCTGTGGCCGGGAGTGCCACTAGGATTTAGCAATTGGCTGTCCGCCCCACGGAGGGGGGGGAAGCCAACATGAGTCCACTGTGTATAAGAGTGGCTCTGGAGTAGAGGAGTTGCGGTTGACAGGCTTAGCGAGTGCCGTCTCGGAGGAGACGATACTTTGCCTCTGTGACTGCCGGTCACATGGCTACGGCAGCAAACTCACAATACGAGGGGGGGAGAAATAGGGGTGTAATTAGCTACTAAACTGGGAGAAAATCAGACAATCTTCTTTGGTTTGTTTTAGTTTTTTTCTCTTCTCTTTAAGAAAAATTTAATTGTGTATCATTTATTTTATTATGTGTATAGGACAATTAGATTGTATGTATTTGTATTGCTGTTTCCTCCCCTTCTCTCTTTTTGTTGTTTTTAATGGTATCTGTACATTTTGTGTTTTTAGGTATATATATATATTTCTTTCTTTTTCTTTTATAACAGCCTGTTTTAAATCACCTTGAGATTTCCCTGTATTTTAAGGTGTGTATATGAATAAAAGTCATTACTATTTATTAAGTCCAAGGAGCTGAACTTTACTCAATAACTTCTAATCCCTGTATGTATTGGGAACGATATGTGAATGTGCCCTTGTGAATGAGTGAATGGTTCTGAGTTCCAGCGTAAGAGCTGGGTATGGTACCCGTTCACCCTCGTGTGCACTGGGCTGTTCACCCTCGCGTGCACTGGGCTGTTCACCCTCGTGTGCACTGGGCTGTTCACCCTCGTGTGCACTGGGCTGCTGTTCACTCTCGTGTGCACTGGGCTGTTCACTCTCGTGTGCACTGGGCTGTTCACCCTCGCGTGCACTGGGCCGTTCACTCTCCTGTGCACTGGGCTTGAATAAGAATCATTATGCAGGACCTCTTATTGCCTCCTCTCCCAAATGTTTTCATCTGTCTAAATGTCATTTTCCAGGCATTAAAACTACTAAAGGTTTGGTGCAGAAAAATGTTAAAGTCTACACAATGTGATTTTATAGCCATTCAACTCAAAGTAGTTCTGAAAATATGTCATAATAGTAATAATGACACATACTATATTTTTAAAAGGCATGATCGCGTGCTCACTGCTTTAAAATGAACCCAACGGTACTGAAATTATGAATGGATGCTTTTAAAGGGAAATTCTAAAAGGTGTGCTGGTAATTTATGGTTAGGGATAACAGCCATATTACTGTGTTGTGTGCACTGAGACCTGTTTGAGGCACCGGAAATGAATGATGAATTCTCAGTGGAAATGGACGCTCATAACAGCAACATAATCACTGCTATTCGTCTAAATATGAGAATATGCTGGAGGAAAGCGAACAAAATGAAAATGCACAATAATGAAAAGCCACATTGTACAGAAACACAGGGAGTACCTCAACAATCAGTCATTAAACCTGTAGTTGTATGCAAACATTTACAAATGAACAAATAGAGCACACAATAAACAAATATCACAAAACACAAACGTAAACCTATAAATATCATAGTCATGAAATCACAATTAGACTGAGGGTCAACTCCTCTTGCATTCAAAAACAAACACAAAACGATTTTTAAAGAAACGTGACCCAGGAAAAATAGCTTGCACTGTGTCAAATATTGTTCACTCCATCTTGAAATAATTCCTAACTAAACAATTCCTTAGCGACAGCTGTGTATGGCTTCTCTTGCCACTGTAATCAGATGGACTACCATGTGACTTCAATGACTCCCCCATTACAAACAGGGGTTAAGACTGAGGACAATAAGACTTATCAAATGAATAAGTCTTTAACTCATAAGATTGGATTGGATTTATATAGTGATTTTTTTCAAGTGCTTATAATGATGGGGTAAACTTACCTCAACCACCATCAATGTGCAGCACCCACCTGGGTGAACACAACGGCAGCCATAGTGGGCCAGTACAAACTCACCACACATCAGATACACAGTGGAGAGGCCAGGAGGGAGGGGGGAATGAATTAGTGAATTAATTTCATGTATATATATATATTGTCTTGGCTGGGAATTTGGCCAGGACACCGGGCTAACACCCTACGCTTTTATTAATCTTACTCATAGTCAGGGGCAGTGCTGGGGGCTGAAGACATTTGGGGCTTAGCCCACGGACAGAGACAAGGCATACACGACGCGGGACTGTGGTGTCCAGTGGTTTATCGTGGTACTTCGTTCCATTACATTCTTCTGATTACAGAGTCAGAAGAAAGACTAGGGAGGAAAAATGTCACACATCGTGTGGTTATTAAAAAAATAAATAATATATTTTTAAATATCCGGGGCCTTTCTAAAAACATTCGGGGCTTAAGCCCATTAAGCCCCCCTCGCGCCGCCCCACCTCATAGTCCCAAAGAAAAAGCACTGCTTGATCAGACAGATGTATGGTCCCAGCACACAGTTCACAGCACACAGTTGATGAGTTAAGAGGCGAGAGTCTGCAACTCTTCCTCGGCTCGTGACCAAAACAAACTCCTAGACCCTGTAAAAACCAGGCCTCACCCTCGAGATGAACCTGGCATCACAAGAGACACTGTCTAGTAGGCTGGGCCTCGCCTTCGCAACAAGACAAAACTCTCATCTCTCCGTTAATCACAACGGAAGCCTCAGACTAAGCTAGAGGTCACGCTGGAGGTCAAGCTGGAGCCTCTTGTTCAACTGCATTTGCAGGCCCAAACTGGGGGAACAAATTGGAAAATAAACTACAAATAGGCAGGATTAAATAGACTATATTAAATCCTATATTCTCAAATCTAATACAATTTTTTTTTAAATAATACGTTAAATTAAATTAAATAATCTACTTTCCGTGTAAAGTGTAAACGACAGTTTATCCCAAATTTGAACGCTCGATTACAGCCATTATTTCTCGGGCGCGGTAAAGGCCCTAGAGCACAGATGAAACATCACATTTCACACAATGTAAAATGTTCTTAATGGGTCTGTTTGTGACCCATTGTGATTGTTTTATTGCTGCCTTTGAATCGTGGCTACAGATTTACCTACAGGGTCCTAGTCTAACTATGTGGTTGCTCCTAGCACCTGGAATTGTACTTCCCTCTAGGGTGGCTTTCAGCTAAACTGTTCTTGACTACGGTTAACACTTTGTTGTGCGTCGCTCTGGATAAGAGAGTCTGCCAAATTCCTGTAATGTAATGTAATGTTTCTTCTCCTGCCAGTCGGTCCTTTCCCAGTGACGCTCAGAGTGATGTCTCTCAGATGCTCAGCTGTGGACGGTCGTCGATCACAACACTGTCATCTTCAGCTCCAGCTCCCAGGGCTGCTTATGATTTACAGATAAAAACTGCAGACTAATGAACAGCCTGTCCATAACTGCCTCCTGCTCACCGTGCTTAAAAGGAGAACTGTCACGGCCAAAAATGAACAAAAACCATCCAAAAATGTTCCATATGCCATTATGTAGGCATATTCACATTATGAACATGTATATTCAATATGTAAGTATTATTTTAAAAAGTGGTCTCAACCCTTCTCTGCCAATTAACTTTTCTGCTAAATTGTCAGCATGTATTGAAACCTAAATGTACAATTGGGCAGCTATTGAAATTTTTGTACTTTGTTAGTCAACAAAAAATACAAGTAAAAAAAGGTTAAGCATAAAACTGAGGGTGGAAGTGTACTTTGGCTGGTCTGCTTTTGTGGAAGTGCGCATTTACCAGTTGAGTACAGTGGAATTGACTTTTTCACAAATTTGTATGTAATTTCAAGTTCAAAATAACTTTACAGCTTGGTGAGTGCCGTCTCGGAGGAGACGATACTTCGCCCGTGTCACTGCCAGTCACAGGGCTACGGCAGTGAACTCACTATATGAGGGGGGGATCGACATGAAATATAGAGGGTGTAATTGGCTACTAAATTGGGAGAAACGGGATAAAATCAGAAACAAATTCTTTAAAAAAATAAAAAACTAACTTTAAAGTAAATCTACTGATAATATTTCAGAAAGCATCATACAGTGCCCTTTAGTGCTTCCCTCCACCAATGAGCTTGTCAAACATGCAAGCGACAGTAGTGGGAAGTCAAGGAGACTACCTCACGTCTAATGGAATCCAGCAGAGATCTGGGCCCCTCCTCACAGTAGCTCTCATGAGCAGCACCTTGCTTTGCGTGATGAGCCTCTGAAGTGTGTCACTGCCCGTGTGCCTTCCCAAGATAAAGGCACACACCGAACATCAGAAACCACGACCGCTTCGTCTGTCAGCTCCGCTGCTGCAGAGATAAACGCAGCCAATTAACGATGGCAGGGCCATACGAGCTCAAGCATCGCGTAAGCAGTCGCATATTTCACCTGCGCTACTCACACGACGGCTAACACTTCCACGTGTAAATCTGAGATGGAGCAGAAATGACAGGTCTGGCCATTAGCGCAGCAAAACAAAACTCTCCAATTACATAACAAATGTTGTTCCTGGTCTGTGTTCTTCTAACAATCAGCAACATAGAAAATTTAAAACTTGTGTTTGCTATTGAGATTTCACAGAGGGGAGTGTTTTAATTGCTTTTGTCTGAATGCTTTGAAGATCAATCGCTTCAAAACAATCGCACATTTTTTATTGTTTCCATATTGGCCCTTTCATTTGCCAAATAAAACAAACATAATTTTCTCCTGTTTTTTTTTTTTTAAACATGCAATTACATTTTTTTCTTACCCATTTTTCAACTCTCACAGAAACTGTCAATTCACAATCCGTTCGTGGGGGAATAAATCACATGCTTTCATACGGTCTGCCTGTGTGGTTATGTCTCTACTCTGTGCAAGGATTACAGAGAAATTACTGAGCACGCCATGTTACCCAGTGAAGCACCAGGCCCTGAACTGTGTTCAACTACGTCAACATTTGCAACTGTTTGCTAAAACAAAAATCTGTTAGCTTTCCATTTGCTGCAAATATTTGCACTCATTACACCCTACACCCCAGCCAGACCCCTCCGCTCCGCCTTCTCTGCCAAACTGACTGCCCATCCCTCCGGGCGCCCGGCAGCTGCTTCTCGTGGTCTCGCCTCTTCTCTGTCCTGAACCCTCGGTGGTGGAACGATCTTCCCCACTCGGTCAGGAACGTGGAATCACTTGCGATCTTCCACAAGAGACTCAGAACCCACCTGTTCAGACTCCACTACCACTGAATTCTGTACATCTAACCAATTGTCATCACCACTGTCTACATTAATACTTAATACTGCTTTTGTATATGTATACTTCTTTAAAACTTCCTAAAACAAAAAAAAGTAAAAAAGTGTGCAGCTGCCAACAATGATGTCTATCCCTATATTACTACACTGATCTCTAAATGCTTAAATGTAAAATTTAAATTTAAATGCTGATATAGGCTAAGGTTAAAAAATACAGTGTGCTGTGATTACATTTGACATTTTAGGCATTTAGCAGACGCTTTTATCCAGAGCGACTTACACAACATACATTTTTTACATACAATCCATTTATACAGCTGGATATTTTACTGAAGCAATTCAGGTGAAGTACCTTGCTCAAGGGTACAACAGCAGTGCCCCACCTGGGAATTTAACCTGCAACCTCTGAGTTACAAGCCCAGCTCCCTAACCATTACACTACACTGCCAGGCTGGGATGAAAAATGGCTAGGTGTGTAAATGGAGGATGGGCAGTAATGCCAGTGCTTAGATCAGGGCTTCTGTGGACTCCACAGGTTTTTGTTCAAGCTGAAAAAGCTATTTCTAGCATCTAAAGAATTGTTAATTGAGCTATACACCAGGTTGCTCAACTGATTAATGAATTGATTTCTTGATTGATTGAAAGGTAGAACTGCAATTGATGTAAGTCTGGACATCTGGTTAATGAACCTTAACATCTGCCTGTGTGAAACAAGCTTAAATGGCCACCAGCCAAAACTGTGGCAACTTTAATTACTTTGAGTAATCCAAAGACAAAAATCATAGAAGTACATAATTTAAATGCATGTTCTCATTTGCCTTAACTAATTACAGGATTGGAAGAAACCAGCTCCAGTACACACAGGGGTTGGAGACAATGTTCGCATTAAGTTTTGGAAGCTTCCTCTGGTTTATATTAGTATATAATAATAAAATAATATATGCCATTTAGCAGACGCTTTTATCCAAAGCGACTTACAGTAGTGAATGCATAGATTTTTCAGCTTATGTGGTCCAAGTGGGAATCGAACACACAACCTAAGCATTGCCAATGCCATGCTCTCTACCTACTGAGCCACACAGGACCACATAATAATAATAATAATAATAATAATGAAACATACTGAGTTTCCTGTTGAAGCCAGGCAAACCCCCTCACAGCAAGAAGGTCCTTCCCAGGCCGGGGCCTTTCTGTCAGTCATGATTCCCCGTGTAGAGTGTCAGGGCAGCTAGAACAGCCCGTAGGTATGAGTGTGTGAGTGAATGGTGTGTGCCCTGGTAAATTATTTTCGCTGCTTCAAACTGATGGAATTTGGATGGATAAAATAATAATAATAATAATAATAATAATGAAACAGGTGGTAATTTAGCATTCCTTAAGTCTCAGGGCAGCCAGAACAGGAATTACACTTCTTTTTTCATCTTTTTGTTAAAACTGGCTCAACAGTTCTTTTTTTCATCTTTTTCAAAGGCTCAACAGTTCTACCGCAAACACCAGCTGGAAAACTAGAGGCGATTTGAGATGCACATCTGAGTATGTGAGTAAGACACACGTAGTCTAACGTGCTGGAGAGAACTGCCAGGCCAAGGCGTGACTCAGTCCAAAAAATAATTCAGCAGATCTCATGCTGATTGGTCTATTATTTCATATTGATGTGCTGGCAAAGAGAAGCATGCAAAATGTGAGTACCTCAACGAGCTCAGTGCTGAAGCCTTAAGGCCCACATTACAGGAACATTTGTAATTGAAAAAGAAAGAAAGCAAAGAAAAAAGGAGAGTAATAGTTTAGGTGATAAAATCTTGATAAACTGATAAGCTTAATCGATAAAAGGTTATTGTTCTAAATAGACCTATCAGCAATAGATGTATTTAACAGGGTTCTAGAAATAACCTGGACTGAGTTATACCGTGTTGGCCCTCATAGACCTGCACTGCAGTTCATACACCTATGGGTTAAAAAGCAAACATTGCACAAAAACTGTTGCACAGGTGTGCTCATGGGAGTTGTAGTCCTAGCTTAAACCTATGTCTCAAAATTCTAGCTCTGGACTTCACCTCCCATCAGTTCTACAAAAGTCCACCCCATAACACAAGTCCCTATTTCTCCATTGTCAGATATTTGATGACACACAAACTTAATTGTAATCGAACAGAGGCTTTGGGGAAAGTATTTCCAAAATGAGTCCATTAAAACACCCTTTCATACTGATAACACATTATCAGCTTCTGCTCAATAAAAGTGACTTTGGATAATTATTTAGTCTTCCATTCAGAGCCATGTAGTCATTTTGAATGAATAAGAGAGAATGAGGATGAGAGCTCCTTTTAATTAGCAACAGCCTAGACTGGAGTTGAATGTGTTTTCTTCTCACGGGAGTTTCAGTGAAATGGGCCAGGTTTCTTTTTCGCATTTTAATTTTGTGTGTCCTTGAGAACTCAGATTTACAAACAAATACCAGGGTTACAACAATATTTTAAAGTTATGTTGGTGAACGGTGAACCTACCAAACTGCGTTTTTGAATAAACATAAACAAAATATACATTTTCATTTGATTAATTTGGGATTGGTTCCTGACATTAGATTAGATGCATTCGAACACTCACAGTATGTATTCCCTCTCAGAAGAGCCTACCAGGGAGACTAGCATAGTTAAACATAGTCTGTTCACACAGCTAGAAATGTACTGAAGCTGTGACACAATGCATAGTCTTTATCTGAAACCTGTGTCTTCCACTTGTTGCACTTGAACTGCAAAGCAGCACAGACATTCCTCTAAACATTTTGCCTCCAAGACCGAACCATGTTTTTTGACACCCTGCACAGATTGTCATTACAGTCACTCTGCATATATTTACACTTCCCTGCTGTTTTGATTATTTGGAGTGTATTATACATGTACTCTGTGCAGGATGGACAAACCAAATTAAAAAACTAAAAAACAGATTCATTAGATAAATCAATTAGCTGTAGTCCTGTGGCTTGCAGCACCAGAACTGAGCTGAGACCAGCAGACAGGCAGATCATCTCTAACTGCCAAATTATAGACTTTGGACAACCCTGACGAGATGGGCACGATGGCGGTTGATATGGTTTGCAGAGCGTGACGGTTGAAGCCATCAGTCACGTACAACGGCAGGACAGACTAGCAGCTTTAATCGCGCTGTCCCAGCAGCGATCGCTTCATGAAAGATGGGCGTGGGAAGATTGGCAGAATTAACAGTTTATGTTTGACATATTGTCCATTTACACAGCAGGGCATTCACTGTGGAAGCTCAGGACAAGTACCTTACTCAAGTGTAGGGTGGTGCCCAATGCCCTAACCACTGCACCCAATGTTGCTGCACCAGCCCAAGGCCCAGCAGGCTGCAAATACACCCTCTATTTTTCATGTCAATCCCCCACTTGTATTGTGAGTTCGCTGCCGTAGCCCTGTGACCAGTAGTGACAAAGGCGAAGTATCATCTCCTCCGAGACAGCACTCACCAGGCTGTCGACAGTAACTCCGGTACTCCAGAGCCACTCCTGTGTGCAGCGAACTTCCTGTTGGCTTCCCTCCCCCCTCCCTGGGGCGGACAGCCAATTGCCGCCCCCGGTGGCACTCCCAGCCAGAACCGACTCAGTGGAATCAAACCCCGGTCCCAGTGGCCAGCGTTGAATGTTGTAACCACTAGACCACCCGGGAGGCCCTACTGCATGCCTTCTATCTGTGGAAATGACACCCACCGAAGTTTGCTTTCTAGTTATTCCAGCAACTTTTTTGAACAATGATCATGCATTTTATTAGAAATGCGCAGCGCTGTTTTGGCAACAATACGATTTAATTATTCACAGCACTGCGGCGTGATGCCAGACCACACACAAATAATTGAAGGAAACAAAAATTCATTAATCACTTGTGTACGGGAACAGAAAGCGGGATATTGAATTTGGATGGCAAAGAACAACTATGCAGAAAGGAAACCGTAATGGGGCAGGAAGACGGAGGGAAACAGCAGAACCTAAATATAGAATACAATATATATAAAAAAACACAAAATACATATAAAACACAAAGCCTATCTTTAAAGCTGGAGAATAAAACTTTCCTCACAGGAGAAGGCTGTGGAGAGTTTTGATTAGTCAGCAGTTGGAAGCACTACCGTGGTAATAGAACTGTACTGTACACTCAGGGCTGCTTGTTTGTGGATGTTGCCCAAATCCACATACTTCCACATCCCCAACCCGCCCTGTCCCATCCTGCAGCCACGGTCTGAGCCCGGTTCATTGGGGGAAAGGTTGGCATGTTGTTGGTGAAGAGAGCTTTGACCAGCGTGAGGAGAGGCACAACTTCACCAACCCACTGAAGAGATGTTTGTGTTAGAGACCCTTGACACATAAAATCAGAATACTAATGCACTTTAGTTTTCTCCAAGAATGCAGATACTGTGGTTGATATGGCCTGAGTGAATGGACGGCACTCCAGTTATAGCCCTCTTCCACAGAGTTGGATTGGGAGGCAAATTCCATAGCAAATGCATAATGTATTTGTATGGGAGTATGGTGCTGTAGTCCAGGGCTGTAGCAGAGGACCCCCGCCTTAATGACATGCTTGACTTCTGACACGTTTATCCACTAGAGATGCAACAAAGGGGCTATTTGACCCCTGAAAGCATGTCTAAATCATGATTACAATATGAATCTACTATATAACACCTTATTTAGTATGATTATACTGTACATGTGACATTTCGAAATGTAGTATAATATATATATTTAATAATTACAATGATCACAATATTATCAAGAATGAAAATCAAGGTTTATATTCTTGAAAATAGTAAATGGGAAATACTTACAATGCTGTGTAAAAGTCTTAGGCCACCTGAGAAAATTATGTTTAAAGATATTTATCTGGACAGTGAGTGTTTATTTGCTTGAAAAGTTATTGATATGTTGTGAGATGGCTAGAAGAACACAGGTTTGGTTCCCAAACCTCTCCTCGAGGCACTCCAGCCATTCCATGATTCAACTTAATGAGGTATTGAGTATCTAAACCAAGATGTTGATTAGCTGAACCAGGTGTGCTGATGGTGGAATTTTACAATTGGAAATGGCTAAACTAACACAGCTAAACTAACACAGTTTGACAGACATAAAATCATAGTTTTGCATCAACAAGACAATTCTCAGTGAGCAATAGCCCACTTAACTGGACTTTCAAGATGTGATGTTTAAGCTGTCATAAATTTTTTTGAAGAAACTGGGCAAGTTGAAGACAGAAAACGCAGTGGAAGACCCAAAAAGCTGTCTGCCTCTGATGAACAGTACTTAAAGGTCACTTCCTTGGGGAACAGAAGGAAATCCAGTGAAGTGCTTGCTCAGTATCTGGCAGAGTCATCGGGCACCAAAGTACACGCTTCGACCGTGAGAAGAAGTCTTTCAAGAAATGATCTTTTAGGACGTGTTGCAGCTAAGAAACCATTCTTGTGGAAAAGCAACAAGCAGAAGAGATTGCAATATGTGAAAGACCATAAAGCATGGAGCGACAACCAATGGCAGAAAGTCTTCTGGAGCAATGAGTCCAAATTTTACATTTTTGGTTCACGAGGACGCCAGTATGTCAGAAGAAGAGCTGATATGAAGTACACTGATGCCTGTGCCTTCTGTGAAGCACGCTGGTGGCTCTGTACTGGTCTGGGGGTGCATTTCAGCTGATGGTGCAGGGGATCTGGTCAACATCGATGGAATTATGAATGTTGAGAAATATAAACAGATCTTGATTCATCATTTCACCTTTCAGCACGATAACGACCCCAAACACACTGCAAACATGATTAAGTCCTACTTGGAGCGGAAGTGTGCAGATGGAACACTCACAGTATTAGATTAGCCACCTCAGAGCCCCGACCTCAACATAACTGAAGCTGTGTGGGATCATTACATTTTACATTTTAAGCATTTAGCAGACGCTCTTACAAGATGTGCATTAATACATGGTAGGAACAATCATAGAGATCAGTGCAGTAATACAGCTGTAACACTGGGAAGGAAAAGGTTTTTTTTTTTTTTTTTTGAGGATCACTTGAGCAGGAAAAGAACAAAAAAGCAGCCAAAGTCAAAAGAAGAGTTCCAAATCCTGCAAAAAGCTTGGAATAATTCACGACAGGACTATATGAAAAAAGTACCCGACAGTCTACCAAAAGCGAATCAAACCTCACAGTCATTTCCCTTCCTAAATATGTGACTGATCTCCTCCTTTCCAAAGCGGTCCTTATATATATATATTTTTAAAAATCGAATAGGCAGATATCAAACCTCATTTTCTGCCGGAATTGCCCGTTTTGTTCTGCAGTGATGCATCAGCAGAGTGAGGGGACTGCCGGCGGTAAGCATTTTTAATGCGTTCTGCAGCAGGCATTCTGATCGGACGGCCTCGCCTCCCCGGGGCCTCCCCAGTTCACCTGCCCAGCTTTCTCCCAGGACCCTGGCCGGCATCGCCGTGACCTCCCTCATTGCTTTGCCAGACCGATATTAATGAGCAATTACAAATCCAACGTGGGCCAAGCTTCTCAGCCATAGTCCTCCCCCTGGCCTTTAGGATCATTAAATACCATCGGACTTCAGCGCACCTCCCTCCACGATACTTAATCAACTGCACTTAGCGACGCTATTTAACTCCCCTAATAACAGACTAAGCTCATCCGCCGTCAGTCAGTTTGAATTTTAACAACTGCCACAACTACACTTGTGTTGGTGTACTGCATTATGGTTCTTGGTGTTTTAGCAGTGATTTTGAAATGGATTCTGTTCAGCATTTCCACACTGCCGACTAATATTACTGTTAATATAGAGAGCTTATGAACTATTATGTCATTTAAAGTGCACGAGAGGCATCTCTTTCTAAATATATTAGCTCATTCTACTTTACTATTGCGCCATGTATCTATCGGTGGGAGCTTGAAATGATTATTAACTGTTGTTGTTGTTTCTTATAATGGCTGGATGAATGGCATCTGTGTGCTTTCATTCAGGAGCTATGCAGCATGTCACATTCATGACACACGGAAAAAGCATGGAAAGAAAATAGTAGACTTCTTTTTATCGAGCCTTTTACATTAAAATACAAGAAAATCTCAAGGTGCAAGGACACAACAAAAGCCTTCCTATGTTTACACAAATGTCAGATAGAACCCTATAGGCTAATTGTAACCAGTTGTTTTATAGTCAGAATTTTTTTGCAATCAATGTTCTTAAATGTTTGATTATTCATTGATCATGCTTCGTGACAATAGCAATACTGAGTGAGTTAATTATGAGCTAGTCATCGCTGCCTCCAAAGGGACAAAGGGACAGCTCGAACCTGAAATACGCCTCCCCTTGTTCTCCTCGGACACTGACGGTAACTCAATCCATTGTGCTCCTGATTGTTTCTTCAATTAGTTACGTAAACACAGTTTTAAATATTTGTGGCTTCAGGGCTGCTTTTAAAAGTTTAATGAGGCGAGTCTTTGTTCTCTGACCCCCATTTATCACCTGGGTATTCATGCAGCAAATGATACAAGACAAAAGATAAATCTAAGGCACCTCTTTCTTTATCCTTTCAATTTCCCTGCCTGCACAAATATGACAAAAGACAGCTAAACACATACATTAACTTTAGCAGTTGCTAATTATGTGGGTACAGCACAATGTGAGATGATAGAGATTATTAATGAGAGAGAAAGATTAAACTGTCACGCTCTAGTATTTGAGCAAGGGAACGAACAGTGGTTTAATGTTCAGGGTGTGATTGCATATTCACAAGTGTGTGCACAACCGCGCATTCATCAAATGTGTGTGTGTGTGTGTGTGTAAGTTTAAGTTATATAAGTTGATATGGTGACAATAGTTCTCATTTCATTAACATGATGTATGATTCAATCTAATAAAAATGCATGGTGGTTAACATACAAATGATAGCCACCCCAAACATTACATTACATTTACATTTCAGGAATTTAGCAGACGCTCTTATCCAGAGCGACTTACAAGATGTGCATAAATACATGGTAAGATCAATCATTGTATTGTATTGTATTTGATCATCATCAAAATGTGGTTTATCTACAACCTCATTTAATTTTGACAAAACAGTTAACCTCACTAAAAAAACGAATACATATGCATGCAAACACAGTTTTCCATGGTAATGGATGCACATGTTCTTACTTTAATACCTAACGTAGCTACAAGTTTATTTACATACACCCAAAATGGTTTGAGAGAATGTAAACACAATTTAGAGATTAATAATGGTTTTAAAACCATGACAGATTTTTATCCCCTGATATTTTGAAACTCCACATTTTCTGTTAACAGTGTGGTCTGACATCAGTAAAGGCCATTTGAAGGAGTTTAGACATGATAACCCCGCCTGAGGTCTCGAGTGAATTTGAATATTTCTCCTTCAAAAACACCCAACTCAGTTAAGGTCTTAACTTGGATCATGCCTGATTAAGCTGGAAATTGAAATGCGACGCTGTAGACAGTGCCCTCGTGACCTGCATATTTTGAACAGCTTGGCAGGGTGACTAATTTGAGGAAACTGACGTTGAATACACAGGGCATTTTAAGTCTACTCCATTTTGTGTATTACAAAAATCCAATCATAATTAACTTAACTGCACACCACCATGAGCCTACCGCCATCCTGCCCTTGCAGATGGAGGTTATAAATAGAACTGGTCCCCAAGTGTTAAAGTTTATTTCTGGAAAATAAGACTGTACGGTAGGAAAAACATTTTTCATCTTGAGAAAATAATTATTTTCATAAGTTATTATAGATGCAAGAGCCATATCCCCCAGAGTCTGCCATGCCCCGGAAAATAATGTATATTTCAAAGAAAAGCATTGGAAAAAGACTATTTGCTTCACCAATAGGTAAGTGTACAGCACGGTCAGCACAAACAGGAACATGATTATAGTTTAAATTGTGGTAAAAAATGTCCAATGTATAAACTATATACCCCAATGAAATTAATATTTTCAAGCATACATTATATCCAAAATGTATGGAATATGTATGTAAAGTATATGTAAATATTATTTAAATAAGACAGACCTCATCAGACTATGTCCTCCTCCGTGCCTGTGCCCCCGCCCCACACCCAAGTCACGAGGCTGCAATATGAGTAATGGCTTAACAGCATAACATATAGTAGCTTTACTTTAAAACTACTTTCTTTTAAAAATTTTGACAATTTATTTATTATTTTTGCTGTTTTTCCCAATTTTTTCCGCACTTTTTAGTATCCAATCCCCTCTCTCTTTTTCGTGCCAATTATCCCCTCCCTCGTATGAGAGCTCGCTGCCGTAGTCCGACCAGTAGCGAGCGCTGCACTGCCTCCTTCGAGCCAGTGCCCGCCTAAGCCGAAGCCAGTCACCGACACACAACCACTCATATATGCAGCGAGTCTTTCCTTCTGCTTTTATCCCTCCCCTCTCCCTGGGGCGGACAGCCAATTGCCGCCCCCTAGTGGCACTCCTGAGTCGAAACTGGCGCGACCGGTGGAATCGAACCCCGGTCGCCGTGGCTAGCGTCGAAAGCTCTTACCGCTAGACCTACGCGGGAGGCCCTGAACTAATTTCTTCTTAATTAATGGACTGAAGTTGTGAGTGAACTTGAGAGCAAACTGGTCTGGGAACCATGCACACGGACAACTTCCCGTTTTCACTCCAGTATGAGGTGACATCGTCCATCATTAGGAACCAACGAACAGACAGAAGTGACATTTTAACAAATGCCATTTCAGTGCAGTGTTTGGTTTCCACCCACCCACATGCTGTCGACACTCCCAAACATCGGTGATTTATTGTTGTGGGACAAAGGACAATGTTTTTGATCTTTATCTCTGTCTCAACAGAACAAAGACCGGCATGGTCCACATGTTGTGTGCTGTAGGGTTACCATATTTGGACAATCAAAAAGAGAGGATACTCCGGAAGGCAGGACGTGGGAGTTTAGTAATGATATTGTCGAGCGTAGGGTGAAATGGAAGATATTTTTGATCAGGTGGAGGGGCATTTGCATATTTTCTTCTCACAAGTGTGTTTTTGGAGATATTACGAAGTTCCAGCTGGATGGACATTTTTTGATGGAAAACGCTAGGAAACACTATAGCTACCTATAGTAACTCTATCTGTTGGTTTGGCACAATAGATCACCACCTTCTGGGAACTTCAACCCTAATGGTTACTATTTATTTAAATCCTTTGTGTTCAGTATAAAGTAAGGACTACAGGAAAGTGTGTGTGTATTGTATTTTATTCTCGTTTTCATGAACCCTGAATATTGCTTCACTAACTTCTTGGCTCCATTTGACAGAGAGGATTTGGCATCAGATAGAAACAGCCTTTAGCTGCTACTGGGCAGGAATGCAAGTTTTGCTTTTGAATATTTTTGATATGCCACTCCACCATCTAAACCCATAAGACTGAAGTTAGTCTAGAGGTACTTCAAAGTCCAAACATTTATGAATATTTTTGCAATTTTGACAGGTATTTCAAAGTTTGTTTCAAAGTGTAATAAATAAATAAACTTAAATATTTTTAAATATAAATGTAAATATGCCAGAATACTATAATACTATAAACTGACATGTTTATGCAAACCCAGTTACATATGCCCTCACGGAGAGAGAGAGAGAGGAGAGAGAGAGTGAGGGAGAGGGAGAGGGAGAAAGAGAGAGACAGAGAGAGGGGGGGAGAGAGAGAGGGGGTAGGGGGAGAGAGAGAGAGGGGAGAGAGAGAGAGAGAGAGAGAGAGAGGGAGAGAGGAGAGAGAGAGAGAGAGAGAGAGAGAGGGGAGAGAGAGAGAGGGGGAGGGGAGAGAGAGAGAGAGAGAGAGAGAGAGAGAGAGAGAGAGAGGGGGAGGGGGAGAGAGAAAGGGAGAGAGAGGGCGAGAGAAAGAGAGAGACCCTCTCAGCTTAAACAGCTTATTCATGGCACAATGACAGATTGTTCAATTGCTCGTTCGTGTGAAAAATTAAATGACCGTGCAGCTCAACTGTTTAAAGAGCAAACAGAGGTGTGGCCTGAGGTCAGATCCTCCAGACAAGACAAACAGTCAAGAGGCATGAAGGATCGGCAGAAATTGGCAGAATCCTCAAAACCAAAGTGTGTCACTCTCTCCTCCGCAGCTTGCTGGTATGAAGCTGAGCATGTCCTCCCGCTCGTGTCTGTGCACTGGGAGCTGTGGTGTGAGAAGAAGCGGTGGCTAACATCACGTTTCGAAGGAGAGCACATGCTTGTCTACGCTCTTCCAAATTGATAGTGGAGGTTGCAGTGAGCATGACTTAAGAATACAACTGAGGGGGGCGGGATAGCGTAGCGGTCTAACGCACCACACTTTGGCTGGTCCGGTGTGGTGTGCGCTGCCTATCAGGGATGCGGTTCGAAACCCATGTCTCTACCAGACCGGCCCTGGTCGCCAGCCCTGATTAGGGGCAGCATTTGGCTGTCTGCCCTAGGGGAGGGGGGAGGGTGAGCCGGCACGAGTTCGTCGAGGAACAGGAAGGGCGTCCGTGGTCAGGTTTCGTCTCGGAGGAGGTGGATCTACCGGCCTGGAAAAAATTGCTTGTTACCCAGAGGACGGTTGGCGGACTCGTGGGGCAGGGTGAATTGAAAAAAAGACAGGGTACAATTGGCAACCAAATTGTGAGAAAAATGGGAAAAAATTGAAACTATAAATTATATATATTTTTTTAAGAATACAATTTAGTATTCTAAACTGGCTGAAAAAGGGTAAAAAAAACATTATACAAAATTAATTAATAAAAATTAAAAAAACAATGTCACTGCATTCATGCTTCAGAGTAAGATGCTGCCACTGGAAAATGACAGGCAGAAACTGCAGCTCGTTCACTTCTAACAAAGTGGTCATGGTTGCCAGACCAGCTCCAAAGATAAAAAACGCCAATCTGGGGTTCTGCATTTTGCTCCGCTTTGCCCACGGTCATCCGGGCCAAAAGCTATCACAACAGGATCCCTGTTACCTTTCTGCCACATTTGTCAATCTTTGTTTGGATTTATACAGCTCAGTGCTTTGCATAATGCGACGGAAGAGTACACACAGTAAAGAGAGTGATAAATGTCACCCAAATGCTGACCGTGACTCAGCACAAGCTGTGCCTGAATATGTTTAAAAACTGCCTGGGTATGGAGCAGGGCTGAACGCAGCTGTCGCGTGCAAATGGTGGACGGTTTTTATGGTTTAATGATGCCGTAATGAGTTTATACAGAACTTCAGTTAATGCCAACCCCAGAGGTGAAGGCAACTGCCAAAATAAAGGAAACACTTGAGTAAATAAATAAATAAATATATATATATAGAGTTCCAGACACTTGTTGAATCTGTGCCAAGGCACATTGAAGCTGTTCTGGCGGCTCGGTAGTGGCCCAATGCCCTATTAAGACACTTTATGTTGGTGTTTCCTTTATTTACCCAATTTGAGGGCAACTCCATAATTATTCACAATAGTATTCAACCATAATTCTGACACACAGTTTGCGCATGGAAAACTCATGCCGGCTGGCAAGTCCCGGGTGGTCTAGCGGTTACAATGTTTGACGCTGGTCACTGCGGCCAGGGTTCAATTCCACCAGCCGCGCCAGAGTCGGTGGAGTGCCACCAGGGGGCGGCAATTGGCTGTCCACCCCAGAGAGGGGAGGTGGCTGTGGAGTACCGGAGTTACGGTCAACAGGTTGGCGAGTGCCGTCTCGGAGGAGGTGATACTTTGACTCTGTCACTGCCGGTCACAGGGCTACGGCAGCGAACACGCAACACGAGAATACACAAAAAACAACTGAGAATCAAGAAGTTAGTGAAGTGTTACACCCCGAATCCCTGGCATGACGGCTGCCGCCCGTGTCCCTGCCTTCAGTTTCCTCCACATTCCTTTGGTCTTTGTCTTTGTGCATTTTTCCCAGAAGCTCCTTAGGATTGGAAAACAGGAAGTCCTCTCCTACATGCTGTCTCCCTTTTATTGGAGTACAAGAATAGTTCCCATGTGCAGTGGCACAGGGTGGTGCCGTAAAGATGTATAAATAGTTCCTCTTGACTTTGCGTCATCAGTAAGGTTTAAGTGCCCCCCCCCCACCTTACAAGAGACACAAAACATGCAGCTAACCTGCATTCAGTGACTATTTGCCCTTAACTCTTATGCTACTAAGTGTTACTTTCTACCTTCACCAACACAACTGCAATCACCAAAATTAGTTTAAGAATTTAAGTCAAAGTTAAGGACAAAATGTGTCGTATTTTTTATTTTTTATTGGGTAAATACAGGTAAAATAAACTGCAGAATATAATATCATTATTAATATAATTAATGCAAATAATGTCTATAACAATCTAGAACATGCTAATTTCCCCATTTTTGTTGTTCTAGTTCTCATTTGCTTCTATTAGGACTGTCTATGTAGAGCTTGACTCACCGGAACTGTGACGCACCATGGGTGACCGTTCTTTCAGCACTGTTGCCCCCCCCTAACACCTCTGGAACACACTGCCCAACCACCTCCAGCTCCTTCAAACACTCTCCTCATTCACAACTGCACTCAAAACCCACCTGCACCGCACTGCCTTCACCTAAACACTCTTCTCCCCTTGACTTAAAAAACCCCTCTTTTTTAGCCACGTGTTTTTATGATGTGTATTTCTTGGCCTCTCTTTTTGAAGTGTACTATTTTTGTAGTACACTGGTCATAACTGTTCTGTTGACTTGGGCTTCATGCAGCCAATTATTTAGAAGGGACACCAAAAATAAAGTGGGGGTCTGACCTAGCTAGATACTATGTTAGGTATTGACAGTGATGGTTTGTATTTCAATCTATTTCAGTAAATGTTACTAATACACCATCGTCTGATTTGAACATCAATAGCACAAAAGAAAGTAAGGTAAATGTAATTAGGGCATACTCTAACTGCTGGTTTGCTAGGTTATGGTAATTAGCTAACATTTGCTATTAACTGTCATGTATTTGGGACTCAAGGGAGATAGCTAGCAAGCTAGCAAAGTTAGCTAAGGTAGGTAACTTACGTTAGCAAGCTAGCAAAACTTAGTAATTTGGGTAATTTGTGAAATTTAGCAGGACTTAGACTACACAAATATAAAGCTTCACTTACAATACACTTATGAAACGTAACTTGTTCTATTTGGACCCGAGGTAATCAAAGATGAGGACGATGACAGAGAGAAACCCGGAAGCAAGCCTTTTGTCATGCGTTAAAACAAAAGAAAATGAGGTGACTTTTACAGCTTTTACAGCAAATATTGAATGAAATGGAACCCTGATATGTATGAAAGCGTGAAGCCCCTAACCATTGTAATTAATGAGCACCCAGCAGTTCCTATCTCGGTGGTGGATCTTCCCACTCGGTCAGGACCGCAGAATCACTGGCCATCTTCCGCAAGAGACTCAAAACCCACCTTTTCAGACTCCACTACCACTGAATTCTGCTTACATGTTTTATACTGCATTTTGTAGTATGTATCTATGTTGATGACCATCCAAAAAAAACTATGAACTTTTCTTTCCCAGTGTTACAGGTATGGTATTACTGCCTGCAATGATGTCTATCACTGTATTACAACATCTCTTGTGCAGACTATGGTTGTTCTTATCATGTATTAATCTTGTAAGTCGCTCTGGGTAAGAGCGTCTGCTAAATGCCAAAATGTAAATGTCAAATATCTCACATTAAAAGAAACTGCATAAATCACAAAAAAAGTAACACTGGCTTAAATCCACAATTTTTATAGGTGCATCCTCACCAGAATACTTGCAGACACAACTGTGTATCACACTTTCACAGGAAGCTATTTAAAACACAGTGTCCTGCTAATAGTTTAAGACATAACCCTAATACCAGCATTAGAGACCAGCTTTATGGGGGTTACTAAACAACAGAGCACTTCAGCTGGTGTTGTATTGACTTGGGAGCCAGCGCTGATTCTCTTACCTTATTGAGAAGAGAAGATGGATTTACGATTCGCCCGTCCTTTTCGCCTTGGTCCTGAAATAGAGGTGGGTTTCTGAAATGAATCAATTTGCCCTGGTAATTATACGAGGCAGTCAAACAATCCATCAGGCAACAGACACGGTCATCAGCCCTCTATTCCATACGACCAACCCAGGTCATATTGAGAACAGATTTGTGCCTGTTTTCAGTGACTATTACATTAATAGGGTCAACAAGGTGCTTGGCCGTGACGACAGACAAGTCGTAACAAACCAAGTATTTTCAGGCCCTAATAATCCAGAATTTTAACATGTATCAGAACATATAATGTGGGGTTTAAAAGTAGTTTTTTTCCACAGACATGAGGTCATAGTAGGGCAGTGGTGGTGGTGGTGCAGTGGATAGAACTGTCGCTGCACAGAAAGAAGGTCCCGGGTTCAAATCCCGGCCGGGGCCTTTCTGTGTGGAGTTTGCATGTTCTCCCCGTGGGTTTCCTCCGGGTACTCCGGTTTCCTCCCACAGTCCGAAGACATGCACGTTAGGCTAACTGAAGAGTCGAAATTGCCCATAGGCATGAGTGTGTAAGTGAATGGTGTATGTGGATGGATGGATTGGTAACCTGTCCAGGATGTATTCCTGCCTCTCTCCCAATGCATGCTGGGATAGGCTCCAGCCCCCCGTGACCCTGACCAGGAATAAGCGTCTTAGATAATGAATGAATGAATGAGGTCACAGTAGCTTTTACAATATGTGCTAGCAGCACTCCAGTACAATCACTACATCCCCTCACTGTACCGAGAAACGTCACACTTTAGCCACTAGCAAAGACAATCTATTCATCTTGTAATTGTGAGGGCATTTTATGTTACAAAACATTCAACAAGTATTTCAATGTCTAAATATCACCGATTTTACTCTAAAGTTAATAACTAATAATGACAACTCTTTGCCATGCCAACTATGAACACCGAAGCAACTGACATTAATGATTTAAAATGATAAACTATGTGGTTCTGTGTGGCTCAGTAGGTAGAGCATGGCATTGGCAACGCTTAGGTTGTGGGTTCAATTCCCACTGGGACCACATACTGAAAAATGTATGCATTCAATACTGTAAGTTGCTTTGGATAAAAGCGTCTGCTAAATGGCATTTACTGTATTATATTACAATTGTTTTACCAAGGCTTTTTAACAGCGATAACAGACCTGCAAAATACAGCGTGACCAATCTTTTCTGTGCGTCGAGGCGTTTCAAAAGAGGCCCCAATCATCCCAAACCTGTCCTGTCCAGCAGCTGCACTGGGAATGGCTCCACTTCTGGTCACCATAACTACTGGAGAGCGCCATTCTGCACAAGGCACAGGAACAATCGGACCCTCAGAAATCCTCTCAGAGAAGCCGCCCCCCCCCCCCCCACCGCTGGCTCCAGCTAAAAGGCCACGCTGTTCTCTTTTCAAGTGAGCATGGGCACAGTGCCCGCCGCCGCTGCTGCTGCGCTGGGGTGCAGAGACGCGCCGGCGATCGAAACGGCCCTCTCTCTCTCTCTCCCCCACGCGCCCTTCAGCCATTTGGATCCGTCCACCGCGTGAGAGCCCCCAGGATTCGGTACGGAAGCAGCTTTGTACTGAAGGGGTGGGGGGGCACTTACAGTCTGTGTGACCGTGTGTAGCCTGTAGTGTGGAAAACAGTCGCGGGTGTACAGAGAAGCGCATCAAACGCAAGGCGCAAACTTAGTGCCGCAGTGCCGTTCGCTCAGCTGGTGACTCAAGAGGCCAGTTTTTGAAGGTCGGGTGAACGAAGGAGGCAGAGACATTAGCAGACAATGAAACACACAGCGGCCGTGGAGTAAACGCTAATGCGCTCTGATGGTGATGCATCGACATGATGACCGCGGTATCACCATGGTGATCACTGCATCCCCGTCAGTGGTAATTCCACCAGTCTCCTAAAAAGCCACTAAATCACCTTCCCCCCACTCCTAGAGTTGACATATCACAAAATCACAGCCATTCTTAAAGGGCACTCAGGGCTGTTTCCACAACAACAAAAAAGATCAGTAGTTTGTTTAGTTTTCTACTATTTTCCATGTATATTGAGCTTGAATGTAATTAGGTGTTTTCTAGAGAAAGTTAATTTCTCTATGAAAATGAACCCCTGTGAATAGTAAATAGCCTGTAAATGTACTGCAGATAGCCTTAACACAGCAGATCTGTAAACCCTTTCATCCCCCCCCTCGTATTGTGAGTTCGCTGCCGTAGCCCTGTGACTGGCAGTGACAAAGGCAAAGTATTGTCTCCTCCGAGACGGCACTCGCCAAGCTGTCGACCGTAACTCCGGTACTCCAGAGCCACTCCTGTAGGCAGCAAACTTCCTGTCGGCTTCCCTCCCCCCTCCCTGGGGCGGACAGTTAATTGCCGCCCCCTGGTGGCACTCCCGGCCAGAGCAGACTCTGGCGCGGCCGGTGGAATCGAACCCCGGTCGCAGTGGCCAGCGTTGAACGTTGTAACCGCTAGACCACCCGGGAGGCCCCCAGAAAAGCATCTTTACGTGTAAATATTTAATAAAGTGCTGCACCTCTATTTACAGTGAGTGAAATGTGAGGAAAGCGGGTGGTGCAATTTTCTGGAGATTAGCCTGCATACACATGTATTTTCCCAAGTCACAAAGTGTTGGAGATATTGGATGAGATTGAATATGACCTGGAACCAGAGAATCATGCACTCGCAATTCCTACATCACAGCAGCTTCTCTCCACGCTGTCTCGCGTCTGGCTTATCTTACACCGGCCTCTGCATCTGTGCACATTTTCCAGTGTGCTGTCCCTGTTTGTAAAATCATTATCGCTCGCTATTTAAGTTGATATTGTCACTACATGCACAAAACATGCTTTTAACAGCGCCAGCAATATTTCAATTAATACACTGCAGCTGTTTTTCATTTACATAAATTACGTTCAGTAAATGCCCACCAAATTGACAGATTTGGCATACATACTTCCACAGCACTCACAATAATCTGCAGCTGTCTTTAGTAAATCCCCTCTTAAAGCCTACTACCTGAACAGAACAATGTATTTGGGTAATGTCATTTTTAAGTACATTTTTATAAATTACATAAATTAATTTTAACACACGAGGGGGAATTTACTGCCACAGACTACCCCAAAAATGCAAGGGCAAGTTATCACCTAATTTACGACAGCAGTGTTCCACGCAAAATTCAAACTGCAACATTATCAGTGTTGCTGCACTGCATGCCAAGATGACGGCAAATTGAAAGCAGAACAGGTCACTGCCATGGCATGTTCTCAGTTCTCTAATCTCTTTAATGGATTATTTACCGTAACAGTACTTCTAATGGGAAGTCCAAATTAGCCCACCTTTTCTTTAGATTTGGCACTGACCCAACCATCTGGTAGTTATTTTTGTTATCTTTTAACAGTAAAACCCAGGTTGCTGCTCATTCACAATGAGGAGGGGAAACCCCTGATGACTAAAACCCTCCCTCCCTGGGAAATGCTAAGGCCAATTTTGCATTGTCCAACGGACCTCCCGGCCACAGTAAGCACTGGTACGGTGAGGGGTTGCTGTATGTTCCAAAGCGTGGGGCTGTCGGAGTCACTGAGTACCGAGTGCCCAAAGTACCAGGGCCTCCGTGGACACTCCATGTGGCAGGCTTGCAGCTTATATGGTATTAAAATGTTACTATTGTTTTCTTTTAAATTTTTACATTTTTAAATGTTAAAGAATTTGTTTCTGATTTATCAAATTTTTCTCCCAATTTAGTAGCCAATTACAGCCTCTATTTTTCATGTCAATCCCCCCCCTCGTATTGTGAGTTTGCTGCCCTAGCCCTGTGACTGGCAGTGGCACGGGCGAAGTATCTTCTCCTCCGAGACGTTGACTGTAACTCCGGTACTCCAGAGCCACTCCTATACGCAGCGGACTCATGTCGGCTTCCCTCCCCCCTCCCTGGGGCGGACAGCCAATGGCCGCCCTGGTGGCACTCCTGGCCAGAGTGGTGGAGTCAAACCCCGGTCAAACCCGGTGGAGTCGAACCCCGGTCACAGTGGCCACCGTCGAACGTTGTAACCGCTTCACCACCCGGGAGGCCCCAGTATTGGTTTCTACTGAAATACAGGATTCTCGAGGAGCTCACCAGGCAAGGCTAAAAAAACCTGACGGTAAGTGCATCAGAAGAGCACATGCATAACACACACGTGTATGTCACAGCTGTGACTCGAGAGGCATCATTGTTCAAAAAAGGATAATACACTTATTAATTCTTCATTAAGTATTCATAATTGCACTGTATTCTTGTATTCTAAAGTGCCACTGGAATTGTTTTCCAACTAACTAGGAAGGACTTAATTTTGGGATAGCTAATTATCCCAAATAGTACAGTGACACAAAGTACTGACTCGTCCATTCTTTTGTGATATGCATTCGCCTTCATCATTATGTGATCTTCATTATGTTCAACAATCTCAGTGTTTCTATGCTTGTGCTTCTTGTGAACATAACTTTTTGTTCTTCTTTTTTTAAATGTTATTTTGTTTCAGATTTTATCCCATTTTCTCCCAATTTAGTAGCCAATTACACCCTCTCTTTTCATGTCAATCCCCCCTAGTTGTAACCACTAGACCACCCGGGAGGCCATGAATAGAACATTTTAAGCGATTAATTATCGTGGCATTGCTTCATAATCACGACTATTACCATAATAATCAGAGCTAATAATCACACTATTCATAATCGTCTTCCACACTAGGGTACGTGAAAGCCTCAAGTGCAATGTGCTAATGCAAATTCACAGGAACGAAAAGCGATGGATATCTTTTATGTGTGATGAATTAACCAGAGGCTACCAAACGAAACAGAGAGAGGAGGCCAACGGTTGTCTGCCAGAGGTAGTTGAATTTTGGTTGCCATGTTACACAAGGTAATTGGAAACACACACACACACGATCAGAGAGGTACAAACGCAGGGTCAGCCATAGTACAGCGCCCCTGGAGCAGTTTAGGGGTTCAGTGCCTTGCTCAAGGGCACTTCAGCAGTGCCCCAGGAAGTGAACTAGCAGCCCTCCGGTTTCCAGTTCATAGTTTTGTCGTTTGGCCTTCGTGGGATTCAAACCAGCAACCCTCCACCTGCCAGCCCATGTCACTAACCACTGAGCCACTGCCGCCCCGGCACTTAATTTGTAACTAAGTGTTGACACGCTGATGCCCAGTCATGCACATGTGGTCACCACCCCGTATGGATGACACAAGCAGCCAAGCATGCACCACAAACATGTTCACTCGTCTGACACAAAGCCCTGTTCAGTTTAACAGGGGAAACGTCTGTAATCGTTAATGAATCATTGATTAGCATATCTCAAAAGTCTGACTGCAAACGACCGTGCGATCAGCTGCACGTATAATGTTAATTGCCACAGTATGTGGCTGTTCCTGTAATTATATAAACCAGGAACACGATTCAATCAAGAGTTACAAGCTACACTTGACCAGTAAAATAATTAAACTGCAGCTCCCGTTCCCTCAAGATGCTGATTTTAGATGAAGCGAACCCCTGGGTTATTTGTACACTAGTGTATGCACAGCTCTTGCTGGCACTACTCTCTCCTTCATCAAAACAGAATAACTGGATTTATATATTCACTAAATGTACAGTTTGAGAGAGCAAAAAAAACAAGCAAAAACTGTGGTCTAGTAAGACTGGCAACTGTGGTTGGGTTAATGTCAATTTACACTGGTTTTTTTCTGTAACCCTGTAAGGGTGAGCACCACTCCCACATTTGGTGGGACAGTCCCGAAAATTTGTCACGTTTGTCCCGTGTCCTGCAACAACAACAAAAAGACCGGTGATCCGTCAGTGCTTGCCCATGACAGCATCATCTCATTTAACGTTGTGTAGTTGTGTTGTGCAGTTCTATGAGGTCAATAAATAAAATGAGATGTTACTCCATTATTTGGTAGTGATTAATCAGGGTTTTGTTCTGCGTCAAAGCGCTTGTGTTCGCGTGATGTTAACGCTTCTTTTTTTCCATCTCACACACATGTCCCGCATTGCCCCGCAAAAGCAGTGATGCTGTCCTGCAGTTGAACCAACCGGATCTGCTCACCCTAGTGCTGTGCCACCTGTTCCTGGCTCCTGGAACCCTGCAGGTGAATTGCAAGCACTGCTCTGATGCACTCGTCCGCAAGCCAGTGACTATTTCTCCCACTGCAGGCCACACAATAACACACTCTCCCGATGTGGGCAACTGGTGCATCATTGGGATGAACTAATACAGCGGAAATCCCTGGCTGACTCAAACACTCTTCCCCTGCCAGGATTAGACCTATTGCATCCTGCCAACGTGAATTCTGTGCTTAGAGTTGACATAGCCAAGGCCTGAATCATCAGAACTGATTTGCATGCCAAGTGTGCGGATGGGAAGTTTCTAACATCGTAGAGTGGTTTAAAAGGTGCTTCAGACTCTTAATCAGGCTGCACACATTTTTAAGGTACTCTTAAAGTTTAAGAATGAGTCTCCTGGGGATGAGGATAGGGGGTTGTATAGCCTCACATGGCACAATTTCCCCTCCTTTTTTTGTCCCCCATTTTAAAATGTATTAGGGCTAGGGTTAGGGCCTAACATATCTCTCAAACACACGCAAGCATACTTTCGTATTTTCTTTTGGCCACGCGTTGCACACGATGATCCAGCACACAGGTGCTTCCCCTAACCTGAAGCAGGGGTGGAGAGGGAGGATGAGGAGTTTGCTATTGGGAGTTTGTAGAAATAAAACATTAATGGCGGCCTTGTGGGCTTGTCCTGGAGTTTGGTTTTGTTTCCTTTTGTTTTTGTGTTCACGCCAGAGAGGGGAACCACAATTTAAGCCTGAAAAGTTCCTGCACCTGTGTTTTGTTTTTTGTTTTAGGTTTTTAGTTTGTCCAAATGAAACATATACAGTAGCTCCTAAATGGAGTTAAGAAGAACAGCCTCCCGCTTGGTCTACTGGTTTCAATGTTTGATGCTGGCCACGGTGACCGGGGTTTGATCCCACCGGCCGCTCCAGAGTCGGCTCTGGCTGGGAGTGTCACCAGGAGTGGCAATTGGCTGTCCGCCCCAGGGAGGGGGGAGAGAAGCCGACAGGGTGTTCGCTGCGCACATGAGTGGCTCTGTAGTACCAGGTTGCGGTCTACGGCATGGCGGGTGCCGCTTTGAGGAGACGATACTTAGCCCTCATTACTACCAGTCACAGGGCTACGGCAGCGAACTCACATTACGAGGGGGGGATTGACTTGAAAATAACATGGCTACCAAATTGGGAGAAAAACAAATGATAATTATTAAGAAGAAGGAGAACTTCGATTCCCCATCTCGCCAGAGTCGGCTCGACGGTCGACGGCCTGGCGAGTGCTGTCTCGGGGGAGACAATGCTTCGCCGTCATCACTACCAGTCGCAGGACTACGGCAGTGAACTCACAATACGAGGGGGGGATTGACATAAAATAGCGGGTGTAATTGGCTACTAAATTGGGAGAAGATGGGATAAAATCAGACACAAAATCTTTTTTTTTTTTAAAGAAGAAGGGGAACAATGGCAGGCCTTTGTCTGTGGCCTGAAGGCTGGGCTCGCGTGGGCTTAAGGACTGCTTCAGACAGCGAAGGGGAGTACACCTTATAACCGTCATTTGGATTGTGGAAACTGCCTTGCCCTGTTGTGTTTCTTTGTCATATACGCTCTCTTTACACACACACACAACAATCTGTTGGACCGTGCCCTTGTGGTAGCAGTTCTGTAACACACACAGTGTGGGGTTTATGGGGAGGGTCGTAACAATACCGAATTTGTAAAGCCCGTTTACTCACCTCCCCACTGGACTCCAAGTTACAGTTAGTTGGCACTGCAGGGCTACCGACTATTAAAAATGTGGAGGATCTCCCTGCATATAAATGAATGATGTGTAGACTTCAGAATAAATATAAACTGTCTGCAAATCCAAGAAGGTCAATAGTGAAGTAGAGAAAATGGATGCACTCCAAGACAATGTTCTTTTCTTTACTTTCTATTTTTTTATTTTCTTAATTAAATTCTGGCAGAGCTAGTACCAGGGCTACAGTGCAGTGTAATGCAAATAATGAGTAATCGTCACTGTGTTCATGTGGATATATTTGCTGTGACACATTTTAAAACGTTTACAATGAACATCCAGTTAAACATGTCAAATATAATATTTTCTGGCACAAACGCCATTTATGAAACAACTGTTTCAGCTGTACTGAGGCAAAGCATCTAGATTTATAGTAATTAGTGTGGTAGTTTATATTTGTAATACAATAAAAGGTTTCTTCTGAACTATTAAAACAACACTGCTGGAATACTTATTTACCTAAATGGATAACAGGAAAATGGAATTGAAATCAATAGTGCAAGCTGCATTTTACCTGAAACTTCAATATGACGCATGACCTTGCTGACTAGGGGCAGAACCAGATTTTGGCTTCTTACAGGCAGTGGTGATTTTAGACCCTATTTCATCTCAGCCCCCCTGAAAATGTTTAGTCATTCTTTTCTATAAAACATTTTTATTTTTAAAAATACCACAGATAGAGATAGAGAGTGGTATTTCAATTTTGAGAGCGACCACCATTGTGGTGTTTTTGTTTTGGGGAATGTAACAGTAAATTAATTCTAAATTTGGGCTTGTGCTTTGCATGTGTACATCTCACATTCTCATTGGGGGCTGAGCCCCCCTAAAGGTCAAATCCTAGAATCACCCCTGCTTGCAGGTCTTGCTTTATTGACAGACTGGGCAAATTTAGCTCTATTTTTGTATTGCAGCCTATTTAAAGAGAAGGCCAGCTCGCATTCGTATGCACACAGAATTGTCTGCCTATGAAAATTTGAATTCCAAGTAGGAATATTTGTTTCCATGACAAATATTATTTCTCTTCAGGTTCCTTTATCCCTGATGCAGAATTGTCACTTATTTTTGTTGATAAATTCTCAACGCTCTCATAAAAGAGTAAAAATGAATGAATGTTGAGCTGCAATTATTCTACTGAAAGTATATTATTATTAGCTGTAGTAGCTACACGTTTGGCAGGCTTATCTTGTGCATTTTTGTTTATTTTTGCGACATTGTTTAGGCGCGATATTTTGAGGCTTAAGTTAAATAAACAGAAGAATGGTGGCCTACATCACATTTGTCATTTCAAACAGCTGTTGTTGGCATCTTGCTAGTTTTTACATGGGTAGGTATTGATTATTTTGATATTTTAGATTTATGTGATATTTATTTCTATTTTTCTACAGTAGTGATTTAAATTATATATGTTTCAGGGCACAACAGCAAGGCTGAAGTGAATTGCATTCTTTGTGCAACAATGTGGGGCTTAGCTGAGTCTTTTAACAGTTTCTAAAAATGTTAGGTTGCTAGCTATACGATCACTGTTTAGCCAGAATCAGTCAGGCTAGCCAGCCTCAGACTCTACCAGAGTTTTGACCAAGTCACTGTTATGCAAGTCATAAGTAAGTCTCAAGTCTTAACCTTGAAGTTTCAAGTAAAGTCCCAAGTCATGAAGGGTAAGTCTCAAGTAAAGTCCCAAGTCGCCGTGTTCAGGTCAAGTCAAGTCCCAAGTCCCCAAATTTCAGGTGTCAAGTCCTCAAGTCACATTCAAAACAAGTCTCTCGAGTCATCCAGCTCAAGTCCAAGTCTAGTCCCAAGGCACAGACATGCAAGTCTAAGTCAAGTTTCAAGTAGTTTTATTTTTTGCAGGTCAAGTCTGAAGTCATCAAAATTGTGACTTGAGTCGCACTCCAGTCCAAGTCATGTGACTCGAGCCCACAACTCTGGACTTTACAACAAGACCCTACTAGAAGGTGTAAGTGTCCACTGTAGCCTACACAATTAACATGATATGTTGTTGCGAATTCAAGGGGCAGCAATCTGCAGCTAGTTTGGCTTGCTAGCTCTTTCATTACTGGCTTGCTATGCATTACTTGAAACTAGTTAGTTTGCTTGTAGCTAGCTAGCTTGTAATCTGTGCTATATATGAGTTGGCCAGCTTGCTAGCCAATGTAGGCATGTACAGGTAACTTCCAAAATAAAAGAAACACTTGAGTAAATGAGAGATACACAGTACATTGAAAGCAGATGCTTCCACACAGGTGTGGTCCCTGATGTTAATTAAGCTATTAACATCCCATCATGCTTAGGATCATGTATAATATATGTATGCCATTTAGCAGACGCTTTTATCCAAAGTGACTTACAATAGTGAATTCATACATTCATTCATTATCTAACCCGCTTATTCCTGGTCAGGGTTGGGGGGCTGGAGCCTATCCCAGCATGCATTGAGCGAGAGGCAGGAATACACCCTGGACAGGTTGCCAATTCATCGCAGGGCACATACACCATTCACTCACACACTCATACCTACGGGCAATTTAGACTCTCCAATTAGGCTAACGTGCATGTCTTTGGACTGTGGGAGGAAACCGGAGCACCCGGAGGAAACCCACGTGGACACGGGGAGAACATGCAAACTCCACATAGAAGTGGAGAACTGAACCCACAACCTAAGCATTGTCAGTTCCATGCTCTACCTACTGAACCACACAGAACCACTAAATAAAAGTGTGCGATAGAACCACTACTGTATGTATAAAAATGCTGGGTAGGCCCAGTTAGTTACAGTGGCTAGCAGAAGAGATTGTTGTTGGGGGACGTTTGGCAGAAGCTTCAATCAATCAATCAATCAATCTTTATTTGTATAGCACCATTCTAAACAAAGTTACAAAGTGCTTTACATGCTAAAAGAGCAGTAGCAATACGAAATACTATGAGGGGTGGAGAAGGATAAACATTAAACATAAAACAAGACATAAAACAAGCAAGATAAAAGCAAGAGAATAAAATACAGAAAATGAGCAATAAAAATAAGAATAAGAACAATAAGAACAATAAGAAGGTATTAAATGCAATTAAAAGCAAGGAATAAAAGTGGGTCTTTAGGCATTGTTTAAAAATATTTATGGAATCGTCTGATCTAATACTTGGGGGGAGGCTGTTCTATAACTTAGGGGCTGCAACACTAAAAGCACAATCACCTTTTTGTTTAAGCCTGGTCCTAGGAATCCTCAAAAGCCCTTGGTTAGATGACCTAAGAAATTTCAAGACTGCTCAAATTGTTTATGTTTCACCAGGTACAGTGGCTAAGGTGATGTTGACATGGAAGCCAGAGGGAAAGACATCAACAACTAGGGGCAAGTGTGGTCAAAAGTGCACACTCCTCGACCGTGATGACTTGGTTCGAGATGCAAGGCAAAAACAGACGAGCAACTCGAAATTATTTGATTGCAAATATCAATCTAGGACGTGAGCAGACAGTTTAATCAAGAACAGTCCGTCAAGAACTTCACAGACACGGATAATATGGTCGGGTTTCAGTGCATAAACCCCTTATTACACCTAAAAATGCATGTTTGCGAGTAAAGTGGTGCAAAGAACACAGGCAGTGGTTTGATGAGCATGAAAATGATGTAAACCATATGCCATGGCCGTCTCAGTCACCAGATCTCAACCCAATTGAACACTTATGGGAGATTCTGGAGCGGCGCCTGAGACAATGTTTTCCACCACCATCAACAAAACACCAAATTATGGAATTTCTCATTGAAGAATGGTGTTGCATCCCTCTAATAGAGTTCCAGAAACTTGTAGAACCTATGCCAAGGTGCATTGGAGCTGTTCTGACAGCTCATAGTGGCCCTATTAAGACACTTCATGTTGGCGTTTCCTTTATTTTGGCAGTTACCTGTATGCTTGTGATTATTGATCGGGGTAAAGAAGGCCAGTTGCAAATTTCTTGAAGATGGAGCCATGATCCATCTGTCCTGTTTGTCCATGGACATTAGGGTAGTGCAGGCCCCTTCACATTTTGTCGCGTAGTGGAGATTAGCCAGGCCAATCAACCAAACACTACAGTGAGTGCTGTACTGGAAAGCTCGCATCCCACTTACACATCCCCTTACACCTCCCGCCTCCCGCCTCCCATCTCCCGTCGGTAAACTGTTTCCGCGGTGCCAATCACGATGCGTTCCTGCAGCCGACGCCGCGTGTCCCTCTCACAGGAGAGCGTGGGCGTTTGTGCGCGCATGCACTTAGCAGGAGCTTGCTGCTCAGAGCACCGATGAATTTGCCACACGAATGTTTTGAATTGAACTGAATCCTGTCTCCCTCTCTCTCTCTCTCTCTCTAGTCAGCAGAATGCAGCTGATGGATTGCCACAGCTGTCTTAATTTGGGCAGGCAGGCAGTGTTGGTATAGTGGTTAGGGAACTGGGCTTGTATCGCTAAGGTTGCAGGTTTGATTCCCAGGTGGGACACTGCCGTTGTACCCTTGAGCAAGGTACTTAACCTGAATTGTTTCAGTTAATATCCAGCTGTATAAATGGATTGTAAAGAAATGTCAACTGTGTAAGTCGCTCTGGATAAGAGCGTCTGCTAAATGCCTGTAATGTAATGTAATGGGCATCAAAGGATTTACAGCATAACACCAGCAATAAATACAGATACAATAGCCCCCCCCCCTTCCCCACCCTAGAGAAGCATAGTGTGTGTTTATGAAATGAGGCAGGGGGAAGGCCTTTCTGTAACCATGGTGATATTGCCATCCTCTGTGAATTTGTGGTGAGCTACAAAAAAACAACAACTGTACATTTAAGTGACTACTGTATCACCGCCACTCACGGCAACCTGTTAGTTTGAGGGGTTGCCATGGAAACTATTAGGTAGACCCACAGGAGGGAAAAAATGGAATTCTGAAACGAAAGCGCTCAAAGGGCCCAGTCTAAAGCAGGCAGGGAGGGAGGGAGACGGAAGAGTGGGACCCAGTCCTGATCGCAGGAGAACGTCCACACTTTCTGTGGGCGGCAACAGCAACACCAGTTTTGATTTGTCCACCACAAGCAGCAACCAAATTCTGGGCCGTACTTTTTCTTGATCATTTTAACGCTGTGATGCCTTTATGTAACGTGAATGTATGTGTGTGTGTGTGTGTGTGGGGTGGGGGGGGGGGGGGGAAGGGGGACCTCTGCCACTGCTTGCTGGCTCCTCTCGGATCAAGAATTGCGGTACAGTTCAGCTCAATTTCAATTTCAGTCTTGTATTTCTCATTCATTTATGACCACTGCTGTCATAACATAATATAATTTGAGTACCATGATTTGTGGTGCTAATTCGCTTAGTGGACACCCATTTCCAGGGTGAGTTTTGATGCTTTCAGTGTTGTGGTGTCTGCAGCCTTTTCACCACGCACAGCGAGGCTGAAGCTGTGAGTCACGGGCTCCTCAGACAGACCAGGACGCTAAAAATACACGGAAATGCCCTACCCTATCAGAGCCAGACAGGAAACACCTTGGCACTGCGCTTCCCGCGGTTACAAAGGGGTGACCCAGGAACTTCTGTATCAGTCAGGAACACCCCCCCCCCGCACCACCTCCCCAACACCCCACTCCTCCACCTCTGTGAACGCACACACAGACAGGAGCGGGGGCCAACCCATTCTCTCCCCAGATCAGTGCAGCGTTTATTTTTGACGGGCAGGATGGAGCTACTTTGGGGCGACCCCTCTCACGACACAGGCGTCATCATGAGCCAGGGCCTCAGCCTCTGCTACGCTACGCTAGCCTCTGTGTCGTGGAATTGCGTTGTTTCAAGAGTCGTTGCTGTATTACTGATATCTATCGCTGTATTACTGCACTGATCTCGTGCGCTAACTATGATTGTTCCTACCATGTATTTATGCACATCTTGTAAGTCGCTCTGGATAAGAGCGTCTGCTAAATGCTTAAAATGTAAATGTAAATGTAAAATGTTGTTCTGCCCATCAAGAAAGACCGCTCAGACCCAACCCTCACAGGTCTTCAGTGCCACACATCTGGGTCAGGAGAAACTGCAGCTATGAGGAGAATTTTCTTTTCGTTCAGTTTTATGTATTTATTTCTGTTTGTAGTTTAGTTATGTTTGTCTATTTCCTGCAGTGTTGAACTCAATATCTACCTCAATTTCCAGGTATTTTGGGGAATTCCTATGGTTGGTTGGTTGGTGTGGTATTCCTTGATGGTTCATTGACTTTTTCTTTGTTTTGGTTTTGGACCAGCCCAAGTTGCCTTTAAGACATGTCTGCTGATGTTATTTCATCGAGGGTGAAGTTGAATGGCCACCGATCCTCCACCCCAAAGTTTAATCTCAGGTAGGGGCTTGGTAGCTATGCCAGAAGAGTGAGATCACATCGTGTGCTTAAGTTTCAAGGACGCATCCTGGCCCGTATGTACAAAGATTTTAAGAGTAGGAGTGCTGATCTAGGATCAGTTTAGCCTTTTAGCTCATAATGGATATGGTGAGGATATGGACAGGGGAAACCTCAGCACTCAGCACTCCTACTCTTAGAATATTTGTACATACGGGCCGTGAGCAACAGCACAATTCTGCCTAGTTCGCATGCGGATGAACAAACAGATAAAAGCTTCAATCTCGACCCCTGGGGACTCCCCTTTGACCTCTGTGAGGAACCAGCTTAACGAAGACAGGGTTAAAACAGTCCCTTGACCTTGGGGCCTCCCGGGTGATCTAGCAGTTACAACGTTTGACGCTGGCCACTGCGACCAGGGTTCGTTTCCACCGGCCGCGCCAGAGTTGGTTCAAGCCGGGAGTACCACCGGGGGCAGCAATTGGCTGTCCACCCCAGGGAGGGGAGGGGGGAGGGAAGCTCACATGAGTTCACTGCGTATAGTAGTGGCTCTGGTGTTCTGGAGTTAAGATCAACGGCTTGGCGAGTGCCATCTCGGAGGAGACGATACTTCGCCATGTCACTGCCGGTCACAGGGCTAAGGCAGTGAACTCACAATACGAGGGGGGATTGACATGAAAAAGAGAGGGTGTAATTGGCTACTAAATTGGGAGAAAAATGGGAGAAAATCGGAAACAAATTCTTTAAATAAATAAATAAAAAGAGTCCCTTGTTCTGCTCCAGTCTGATACCAGCTCACGTGCCATATAGATTCACACTCAGAGAAATCAGGAGAGAGGCAATTCAATGCAAAGGCCAGTTTGTTTGTTATTGATCAAGTGTGTCATAGTTACACTGCACCACTGATGCAACAGAGCAAACCAAGCAGTGTGATGATAGCTGTCTCCTGTTTAATGAACCGACTCACGCTGAGGTTATTCAGCAATACTGCTACAGCTGTGGACCAAACAGACACACACTCATATCACAGACACACATACCCCTCTACCATTACCACAGTACATTACCAGACTTACAGCTGGCCTAGCTGTCAGACAGACAAACGTTTTCGACCCTGCAGCATTTTAGCATTTTATTACACTTAACCCCCGTCAGACCGAGCAGGTCTCGGTAGTAGCTCAAGCTCCCTCCCAGTTGAATTCCTGCTCATGTTAGCATAGCAACAGGCTGGCCTACATCTTGCATCGCACACCAACTCACCAGGAGAAATGTTCAGAGACCAACAGTAACTGCTCCAGGGCCCAGGTGAGACTCAAACAGTTTTACAGGAGAGATCTGCAGCTGCCGTGAGGAAAGAGATGGCCTATTTTTAGGATGGGAGACTGTGGTACATCTCTCTTTGGCATTTCACACAGCAGAATGTGGGTGCTGCTGCTCTTTCTCAACATCCTGGGCGGCAACGTAGGACAATGGTTACAGCGCTGGACTTTTATCCAGAAGGTTGTCAGTCCTGTTTGTGCCACGTGCAGCTTTGAGGAAGGTACAGGCTCATAACCTGTATAGGAAATTAGTGTTTACTACTAACTGGAGAGATTAATTTGGGATAGTGCACATCTCTCAAAAAAGATTCAACTAGCTACATGAGATGATGTAATATCTTGTGTATGTATAACTATTTATATTGTGTGATAAATGTGCTCAGCATGGATCAAAACTGGGATAGCGAATAACTTTTAACCCCCCCAATTAGCAAAATAATAATTAACTTAATGAAAATAAGCCTGCCTGCATATATTTTCGCAACAATTTGATACCTTTGTTCCTCTATACCTCTGTAAAACAGTTGATAAATGAGAACTTGATGAAATGATGATCTTCATGACATGTACAGAAAGTGTAACGTTACTGGTTGGACACAACTGTAGACACAAGCATAGTCTCTGTCAACAGATCACTGGATATTAATCGCAAATATAAGACTGCGGTTCTTCTCTTTAATCACTGGATCACACAGGATTTATTGAAGGTGAAATAAATCAGTGTTTCCCTAAAGATAATTCAGGACTTCTCTGCATTTCAAATACAGTTCTCCTGTATGCGTAAATATTCAATCTCTGCACCACCTTCCCAGCATGCGTCATGCATCTAAAATGCAGGGTGGCCTATATCCATGACAGGGATTGGTAGCTGAATTTTTATACAGTGCAGCACTGGAATTCTGGCATGCTGGCATGCCATAGCATGAATCAAAGATGTAGCCAGATTTTTTTTTACTCCTAACCTCCTCCTTTACCATCCACTTTCAGACCTCTGCTTTATTGGACAGATGGCAGCAAATCCATTTAAAGGCACGGTGCCCCGAGAATCGCTGTCAGACAGCAATGCCATGCAAAAAAAAGCGTGAATATAAACACCTACGATGGATTACAGCCTGTTACAGAGGCAATGAAGGGAGGGGATGTCATACCTAACTGGATCAGTGCCTTAAAATAAAATAAAATGATCATCTATCCCCAATGATTTAATATAAATGTTGCAGCATACGGTGTGCTGTGTAAAATTCGCTTGACCAATTATGTACATTTCCCTTCATGGAGTGTTAAAATGTGAGTTTAGCAGAGGACTGGGAGTGACATTTAAACTGGCCATGTAACATGAAGTTGGATTAATATCACTGATATAATTCGCCTCCACAACCCCCGTTAAACCACTTCCACTCCCCACTCCCCACCCCCCATTTCAAAAAACAGTAACTGCTCCCAATGCTTTTTAAATAAACTTGAGTTCTTAAAACCTTATGGAGAAATCAATAGTACACTTCCGCAAGGTAGCCTCACACAAGATAATATCACACTTGAGTGCTGGGCAACAAAAGCAAAGAGTCAGGTGACCTGAGTGCCAATGGTGGGCAGCTCATTATAACAGGGAGAGCTGCAACCGCTACAATACACAGCACTTTATAATGTGAGACGAGTGTGCGGTAAAATGTAGCTTGTGTGCCTGTTCTGTGTACTAACTAGGCAATAGAGAAACTTCTGATTGTGATTGTGATTCTGATAACAGCCTGTCACCATTTCAAAAGGAGTGAAACTGCCTGACCCAATCATGCGCCTCTCCGCTGTTTCTGTAAAAACTTTGAAAGATCATGGGGGGGGGGGTTAAGGGGAAGTCAGATCCTTGGCTTCATTGTCCTTGTGTATGGCAGTGTTTCTCAATCCATTCCTACAGGGCATACTGCGCTGCATGTTTTCATTCCAACCACCACTTAATAATGCTCAAGTGATCATTAACAGACGACCGATGCAGATGATAGGTTGGGAGCGGAGGTTGGATTTCACATTTCCAGGCCAGTGTGCCCTGTAGGAATGGATTGAGAAGCACTGATGCAAGGCATTGCTTTTCTCTTCGGTATATAATGCACACTTGTCTACGATTGACTCAGACGGGTCACATGGGACCTCTGGCCCAATCAGAGGACATAAAACTACGTTAGAACAGATTCCTAAACAGAGAGAGAAAATTGACTGTTAATTGAATTCAAGGCTGGAAAAAATATGGTCCAACCCAATCAAAAATCTGCCAACTCAGCTCTAACCTGCGAGCCTATCGGATTGCAAGGAAGTCAATGCATGTAACATGGGGGAGATTAATGAACACCGGTACTCTTGCTAATAAATCGAACTGCGCTAAATTACGACCGTGGAAAGGGGCGGGTTTCCCCGTTCTCCCACGGGGCGAGTCGTGACTGATGGGTGAGCGCCACAGTTTGATCCGATGTAATCCCCGATAACACACGGCACTACATCGGCTCAGCACTACAAAGCGAGAGCGCTCGCTTTGAAAAATCCCACAAGAGGCCGTCAGAGAGAGCGATAATGTCATGTCAAGTCTCCAAGCGCTCGCTGTTCCACGCGATCGTCCGTCAGAATCCTGGCAAAGTCCCCGAGGATACGCCTGATGTTTTATACATGAAAGCGACGAATTTCAGTGACGCTCACGGTCCGATTTATGAATCCCATTCTCGTGTAATAGTGTTTTCAGTTTTAATTTTAGAATTCTTTTGACATTGAACTTATTCAGGTTTTATTCACAAGCACATGGACACATATACGTTCACATCTTTGAATTAATTTCACATCACAAGAAAAAAACAGAAAAATAAATAAAATGACTTTACTGTAGCCTAATTGTTTTAAATGTGAGAGTGAAAGTCCATCTATTGAGTTTTCTCTGCCATTGCAGTAAATTTTTAACTGTAGTGACAAGTAACAAGGTGGAGGTTAGTACACAATATATGGTGTGAGGAAGGATTTTTGTGGATTTTTTAAAAACGTTTTTGTTGTTGCTGTTATTTATGAAACAGCAATATGTAATTACAGCGCATTCTCCCCTGGCTTTGCAGAGATTTGCTCACAAAATAGTTCAGAATACGCCGTGTGACCATCCGAGAGGAGCTGGGCTCTGGAATCCAGCGCCCAGCGCGTGACTGGATCCCCCAGGGTCGCCCCCATTGCAGAGCCACGTGTACGCGCGCGCTACAGTCACGCCAGCTCCTCACCGCGGCTCCAAACGGTTGCCATGGTGACGCAGCGCCCAGCTACGACCACGTAACGCGTTCTAGGCCCCTTGTTTTAAATGTCTCTTCTTAAAAGTCACTGCCGCACGAAAAAAAAAGATAACTCCATTTACACAGGTTGTGTTTTACAATTGTGTTTTAGGTAAACTGATTTTCAGTGCCCCAACGTGGCCATCATCTATATGTTTGCAAGCTAAATGTTAATATCTGTGAAATGCTCATTAAAAAAACAGCAGGAAAAAGAATGCCTTTCTCCCCCTTTGAGTTGCATTGCGAGGCAATTAATATGGATTTCTGCCGGATTATCAGGGTCATAAAGAATTCAGAGGGCTTCCCCCAGCAAAGGGTTTACAGCCGATTGAATAGAAGAGATACATTTGCCACCCTTGGCTACTTGACTGGAGATATTTGTAATCAGGCACAAAGATAATAGGGGATTAAGAAAAGCCGATATGAGCAAACTTGTGCATCATCTCTGACATTTACTTGGGGGTTCCGGTTTGTTCTGGAACGCGTTGTGCTGCATAAAATGTAACTGCCGACAACCATCGCCGAACATTTGAGGGTAATTACTGGGCTGGTCTCCCATCATAATGCTGCACAGGTGCAAGCCATGGCACCAGGGAATCATGGGAAAACCAGTCTGTGTTGTGACTGCATGTGTGTTTGTCAAACACTCTGAATGAGGAGTGTCCGGTAAATTACCAATGTAACCTGAAATGATAATGAGATTATTTTTTGCTGGTTTTCACTATTGGCATGTAGTCATTTCAGAATCCAATTCAAGTCACAACTGAAGAACCCCTGAAACACAGCTCATATGGTAGTCCCTCACCTACCCTCTCGATGTTAATATGCCGCATTCCAGGCAGAAAAGCAGCCTTAGTTCCCAGCTCGATTGCCCTGGTGCAGTTTCCTAAAACACTCTGGCCAGTCTGACACGCTCAGGGAATTCACAGAAATACGTGAGAATAATGTGGGAATACACGTTAATATTTATTGCAGCGGGTATATGTCATGTTAATCCAGGGCCACACCTCTCCCATGGGGGGGTCTCCTGTTCTCCTGATGGATGATGGATCATGCACACCCATTCCCCACCACAGCTGTGACAATCCGTGCCATTACAGCTTTTATCTTACAAAAAATGTGTCTCTGTATGTTGTGCTGTCTCATTTTACAATTACATTTTAGACATTTAGCAGACGCTCTTATCCAGAGCGACTTACACAGTTTACATTTCTTTAAATACAATCCATTTATACAGAAGGATATTTTACTGAAGCAATTCAGGTTAGGTACCTTTAGCTCAAGGGTACAACAGCAGTGCCCCACCTGGGAATTGAACCTGCAACCTCTGAGTTACAAGACCAGCTTCCTAACCATTATATTACACTGCCAACCAGTCTCCTGCGTACCACTGTGTGGATTCCAATACATGACTGTTAAAAAGAACCAATGGCCCATTATATTACACAACTACTGGAAATATTTCACCCAGAGGAGCAAAAAGTAGATAGATAAGCATAAAAAAAGGACCCACAAACACTTTGGAGCCACTTAAATGTACCATTGCAGAATAAGCACAGATACACTAACTCTAACCCACCGTCTTCCCACTGAGCATCTCTAGGGTGGATGTTTAGGTTTTTAGGTATTTCAGTCGAATACAGTCTTGTTTATTCACGTGTATGGACCAGCCTGGTTCATTAATTACCATCTCTGTTTTGTTGCAGATCTCTCCACACACTGGATCTGATCACGTTGTCTGGTTCTGGTCACGATCGATCTGAGGAAGCCCACCCTAGAGGTTATTATCTTTGTCCTCCTGATGCAAATCCACTGGGCGATGTCAGCCGAAGGCCAAACCTGACGATCGCCCTGTGATGTTTTCGGAAGGAGAACAGGACAACATTTTTCCACCAGGTTTTAGGAAGTGCAGTGTCTGCGTTTCTCAAACCGGGTTTTTCTAACGGAAAGTACAGTGTGTCTTCTGAGAAGGTGGAGCTTCGTGTTTTTAATTAAACCCACGGGAAACTGAGGCGCAGCCCGATAAAGAGGCCTGCATTCTCTTTCAATGCTCTCAGGTAAAGAGATTGGTTTTTCGCCACGTCAATGGAACAGTTTGCTAAATGTTAAATGTGGTTGCGTCTCGACCGTTTCTACAGCACAAAATAGTACAGGTGATGTGCTTCCAATTAATTTAGTTTTGCAATGTTGTCAGTGATGTTTGCGATCTAAGATCACAGAATTCAGTGATAATGGCAAGCACTCTCTCTTTCTCTGAAGATATTTCCTATGGAAACATGGCCGCCAGCACAAACCAGCAGCTAAACAAAGCCGGAACATGGGCTGTCTTTTTAGATGCATCTTTCGCCCCTCTTCTGCATACCCTCACATGAATCTCATCCATAACTGAACCGTTTTACTCTCCACCCCCAACAGATCATGCCGCATTTACGCTTACTGACATCATTTGTCTCTGTCAGAGTGTGTCATCACTCTCATATTAACTCTTCTTTTAAAGCAAGCCCCAATTCATTAACACATTAAAGAGACAAAGACAAATGGCCCATTCCATTGCAGGATCATACATGGACACAATTTACTTTTTTGCTTTATATCAGGTACTTGTAGTCACACCTGTAAAGGACCAACAGGTTGGATGTGTGGGCTGAACACAGGCAGTGGTTAATTTGTGCCGGGGCTGCAGTCCAGGCAAATGCCAAGAATCCGATTTTGCGCCCCGACAAATGTCTTACTCAGAATCAAAGCCCCGGGCTCATAAATATCTAAAGTGCGACAACAACGCATATTTTAAACTGGTATTAAACAACGTTACGTCCAGTGAACATTACAAATGTAAATAGAATGCAGAAATGCATTTTACAAATTAAGCACTGAGCACAGGTATACCCAAAAATGCATACAAAGAGGTCACTGTCACATTGGAATAATAGAGATGCATTCCTAATCAAATCCTCGCCGTTTTTTAACCAACAAAATATGCATGGCGTCTATAAAAGAGTACATTTAAAAAATATACAACAACAATCAAACTAAACAGTATATAAGCAAAGGATGCAATAACTTCATTCATTAACATTTCATGAACCTGAACGTAATCTTATAAACCTGAATGGTGCAGCATCGGAATATGATGTGGGCGAGGCTAGTCTCTCAACTGCCACCAATGTGTCGCACCCACCTGGGTGATGCGCGGCGGCCATTTTGCACCTGAACCCTCACCACACATCAGCTGAGGTGGAGAGGGAGGGAGGGATTTGCTGAGAGGTTTTTGGAGAAGTATTTTGGATTGTTTATTGTCTTTGACTTGGATTGTTTTGAGGACCCCCCTTTGTGTACCGACTACTGGACTGGATTGCGGAACTGAACTGGACTTGGATATTGGATTACGGATAACGACGACGAGTAGGATTATGGACTTTGTGTTTTGTCAAGATTAATTTAATAAAGTGCTGTCGTTTATAATACTGCCTCCTCCGGGTTATTTAACCTGCCTACGCCCTCTGCAAGGTCCGTGAGTGTCGTCCAACCCCTAGGGACACCACAATATACAGGTATATATATATATATATATATATATATTTATATATATTGCAATTATTTTTTCATGTGGGTGAAATGGCAATGTAGCCAATTATCACTAAACAGGGAAGCGTTAAGTGGCGTAAGCCTCTACTTTAATGGATGGTGTTGTTTGTGGAGCTGATGGATTGTCCTCCTTATTGCAAGAGTCAAGTGTTATCTCCAATGCAGAGGCTTTAGCGTACAACTGCAAATAAAGCTGCAACACCATGTTCACATTCATTAGGCACAGCAGCCCAGAATTTACACTCTTGGATGCTGTACAATTTCTTGACCTTGAAAGAAACCGTTTTTGGCCAACATTAAAATGCAATGGGCTTTGTACTTGTGCAATTTAGGATAACAAACACGTATTGTTTCTTACACATAAGAAACACGTTCAAAACTGAAATGTATGATTTCAAGAATTCATCAATTCAAATCTCTGCTTTTGTAACCCAAAATCAAGGACAATGCCTATAGCAGTTAGATCTTTTAAAAATCCAGCTAGGTTTAAGATAATTTTATTTTCTTAAGCAATTTGAGTTATTTTCTTCGTGCAAGAGGGCCAAAATCAATTGCATAAATGTCTTACTCAGAGTTCAGGCACATTGTGGTTAGATGTAGTGCTGAGGGTATTTCCCCTCTTCTCTCAAAGTGCTCATTGGCTCTGAGGCCACACACGCTGAACCTGAACATTGATTGGCTCTCAGTTAGAGTTATTTGCCTTTTGGAAAATGACTCCCGTAGACCGAAAAGTTATCAGCACAAATCCATCGGACAATGCATCATTTTACTCAAAGGGACATGTCCCTGCCAAGAATATGTTGCAGCAAAGAGCCAGTTCAATTAGAGAATTATTGGTCAAATGACAGCAGAGCTCAGTTAAATTATTCCTTGAACGACAAACGCTTAGAACGACCTTTCAACTGGCTATTGCAGTTTTTGAAGCTTTTGCAATCCCAGAGGCACACAATCAATGAGTTGAGTATCACAGGATCTCAAGGGGCTTTACACTGAAGGGGGAATCTTAGCCATATGTAGCCCCAAGCAGCATGGAAGATACACCAGAGCCATTTTGCACGCTACCACTTGCCACACATTAGCCGGATTCATTTATGCAGCTATAGCCTTATAGTGTGTTTATGTAACAGAGTTGGTTCTGCCTGCTGCAAGTTTCAAACCGAGGATCTCGACATGACAAGAGAGTGATTTCCCCAACTCTGGGAACTAATCACACTCTTATCGACATCATGTTCTGTAGCGGACGCTCACGTGTTAACCCCACGTACCGGAGCTCCACCACTACACTAACACTCAACTTAGAACAAACTCTAACCATTAAGAGTGACCAATAGGGAACTTCAGCACATGGAAAATGAGTGACCTCTCCCAAAAGTATGTTCCATTTTCCTGCCTAGCACATAGGACACATATCTTCCTATAACAACCAGGGTTTCAACATTACTGCAATTTCCTATGAAGGAAGTTAGGGGAGCTGAGCCAATGTGCTCCAGGCACACTCAAGAGCAAGCCTTAGACACTTAATAAAACCCCAACAAGGCCAGAGTGGGCCAGATGCCAGAATCATATCAAGCGAATATTCCCGGCCCTTGAATTATTCAGTGTCAAACTAAATGGCTGGCTTGAGACGGTGTTACAAAACCTTGCCCGAGAGCAACGTACAACCTTTACCGGATATTCATGAGAAGATGCAACAAGCAACTTCCAAGAGCTCTCTGGCTATCGCCTTCAGTGAGTTACTACTCCTTGTTTGTTGGGTGCACTGTTCTCTTACCGATGCAAAAACGTGATCGCTGCCAGAAATGCATGTCTCGTAAAGGACAGGTTTATGGATGCAGTATAACACTTTATTGTCTGTATATACAGTGAGCTCTAAAATTATTCACACCCTTGATATGAGCACAAAAGGCTGTGCAAAATACAAATCCCCCAAACGGATATGTCACAATTATTCACACCCTTAATAATTATTTTAAATAAAATCCAAGAATGATAAATCTGCATTAACACGTCGTCTTCTAGTGTTTTATGAGATTGGTGGGTTTTTTAAATGGCCGCCCTATAAACATACAGAATGGGCTGCTGGGTGGCTCATCTCTTCAGGCGCTGTTCTAGTGTGTGGATGAGCCGTGCGGTCCAGTATTGAGCAGCAGCAGTGCTCAGGGAGAGAAAGAGTCGGTCGGCAGGGATGAGCGCATCTAACCGAACACCAGTGACCCCCCCCCCCCCGCTGGTCAATTGGGCACTCAGTCTGCCCGTACGAAGCTGCATGATGAAGTGTCTTCGTCCGTCTCATGTCTGTGCAAGCTTAGCTTGTGACCTGCGCTGTGAAATAAATCGGCAGCTGACATCATGTGTTTCGGAAGAGTGCACATGCTTTCCTGTGCTCTGCCAGATTGACAGCAGAGGCTGCAGGAAGGACAGCTTAAGAATACGATTGGCCGTTCCAGATTGGGAGAAAAAGGAGGAAAAGCATTAAATTAAAGAAATAAAATATATATTATGCGTGTAATGATAAATCTATTCATCAGACCAATTATTCAACTAAAGCATTAGTTGATAAATTTTTGCTCATTTTAATCAGATTATTTATATATACACATAATGGAGGGCTTCATAGTTCCAGGTAAGTGTGCCTCCTACCATTTTACCTTAATTATAGACACGGGTTAACCACTTAAATATAGTAATTTAGTGACTGTCAACTAGGATACTTTATGTAGAGCAGTGTCATTTTTTGTTGCTCAAGTTACTGAAAATGTATGCATTCACTCCTGTAAGTCGCTTTGGATAAAAGTGTCTGCTAAATGGCGTATATTATTATTATTATTAAGTTAGCTAGCCATCAATGCAAGTTATGCTTGTGTGTTATTATTTATAAAAACCTGTTATTCTTGGCTTGCAGGATGGGTATGAGCCACTTGGAGCAGTCAAAAAAATGCATCAAAAAAGGAGACCGTGTTCTTTAACTGGTTACGTCTAAGATATTGTTGAATTCCTAGAAGGCATACTGTTCAGTAGATTAGCTCAAATTATTGCGTGAATCAGCCAAAGACATAGAGGTCTTTGACCCCTCAAAGCCTGACGCTAATGTTGAAGCTTACATATCATTCAAAATGGCTTTGTATTTATTGATGTATACCTTGCCATCTAAGGGATTGAGTGGACCTAAACCATGCCAGGAGAATGCACCCCACACCATAACAGAGCCGCCAGAACTCTTCACCATAGGAGCCACACATGCTTGTGAATGATGAGTCATTGCTCAGGAGACCAATGCCTGTGTTATTTTTTTATTTCTTTTTTATTTTCTTTTTCCCTCAATTTGGTAGCCAATTACTCCCTCTCCCTCCCTCTTAGTTGCTGTCGTAGCCCTGTGACCGGCAGTGACAATGGCAAAGCGCTGCCTCCATTGAGAGAACACTCGTCTGCTGTAATTCCGGCACCACAGAACCACTCCTGTGCGCAGCGATCTGTGTTGGCTTCCCTCCCCCCTCCCTGGGGTGGACAGCCAAATGCCACTAGGCCATGCGGGAGGCCTTAATGCCTGTGTTCTTTGCACCACTTTACTTGCAAATTAATTGGAATTTGTATTTTCGCATACCTCTCCTAAGAGAGGTCCGAGCGCAGGGTCAGCCATAGTACAGCGCCCCTGGAGCAGTTTAGGGGTACAGTGCCTTGCTCAAGGGCACTTTGGCAGCGCCCCAGGAAGTGAACTAGCATCCCTCCAGTTTCCAGTTCATTGTTTTTTCGTTTGGCCTTCCTGGGATTCAAACCAGCAATCCTCCGCTTGCCAGCCCATGTCGCTAACCACTGAGCCACTGCCACCCCAACTGGGCCTGCCCAGCATTTTTATACATGACCCTAAGCATGATGGGATGTTAATGGCTTAATTAAGTCAGAAACCACACCTGTGTGGAAACACCTGCTTTCAATATACTTTGTATTTGCTAAAATGTTGCCTTTATTTTGGTAGTTTTCTGTATGTGCATAATAAAAACCTAGCAAAATATGAGCAAAATAATATTTAATAAGAGCTAATAGTCAAACTATTACCAAAATGACATATTCTTAGCTTTTTGAGCCATTTAAAGAAAGCAATATGCACAAAAGGTACACTACAGAGCTGGAGGAATAAACCCTTAGGCTTGCCATTTGTACAGGCTAGCTTTCACCACTTATTTCCCTGACCTCTGTGACAAATAGTGTCTCGCCTCCAATGATAACAACTAAACATTTACATTTTACATTTTACATTTACATCTTATCCAGAGCAACTTACAAGATGTGCATTAATACATGGTAAGAACAATCATCGTTCACGCAAGCGATCAGTGCAGTAATAGAGGGATAGATATCATTGTTGGCATAAATATAAACATAAAAAGTAAAGACTAAAACAATGGCGTTTTAAAACATAAACATAAGCATAATTTTTTATAGAACTATAGCCTGCATTTGACAGATACAGATACATATATATATATATATATATATATACATACAGATAACAGCACAGGTTTGAACCACGGGTTGTCGATTATTGTCCGCCATTTCATTTTGAAATTGGGGCAGAGGGATCCGCTTCCTGTCTTTTCCCAATTTTAGAATGCATGCTGCCCAGGCTCAGGGGACACAGCCTGTGTTATAACCATTAGTATAGTGAATTATATGTCTAATTATAATAATTATATAGTGTTTAATGTCCGCTTAAGTCTTGTCCTGTGTTAAGGCAATTATACTATCCACCTTAAAAAGATCATTTAGATTTGCTCTTAAAGTTAAATTTTTTGGCTGACACCTTTGGGAGAGAGGGAAGCTTTTCCTGTTTTTCCCTCTCTAAAGATTCAAGTTTTGTATAATTTTTGGGGAGTGGGGTTCATCTTCTTACGAACAAATCATTTATATGATATCTTCTTCTATGCTACTGTAATATTTTCCAACAGGACATCCCATTGCCTCAGTCAAGCAGATTGATCATCACTCTAAATAATTTATTTATCTCTGCTGCCAAAGATTAATTGGTATTCCTTCAAGTTATAACCACTCTAAATGCACTCTGGAAATGTCATTGTTAATTGCATTTTTATCAAATAACATGTAACAGATTGATTCATTGATTGATTGACCGGTAAATACTCAAAGCAGACAGGTCTCAGAGTTGGTCCACAATCTATAGTCTTTTCTCACACAATATAGTTTTATAATGAAGCAGGAGTAAACCATTTGTAACAGTTCTCAGAATACCCAGTTTAATTTAGCAGACTTGCATACACTTCAACAGTCCTTCACGCAACTAAACCCAAAGCAAAACTACAATAGTTTATAACAAACAGTTGAAACAGCATTCACCATGGTTTCCGATACAAATCCCTCCCATAAAACAATAATTTAATGATAACTGAGAAATCAAAATCTTTACCTTTGATATATGTAACTTGTGGAAAAATATCCAGGAGCTTCAACTAAAGTAAAAAAGGTATCTGCTAGTTCACCAGTTTACCCAAAAGTGCATTCCCACACTTGTTCTGTGGCTGTGGTATGCGACAATTCAAACTCTTAACTTCCCTTTGCAAGGGTCCAGGAAACTGGGAATCCTGCTTGGGGGTGGCTGCAAAAACACCAGTCACACACGAGTAACCAGAAAGCAGCGAAGGGGAGACTAAACTGCCAGAGGAAATGCAGTCGCTCGGATGTCCAGGCAGATCCAGGAGCTCAAGGAAGGAGTCGTTGAAACGCTTGTGTGTGCCTGCTCGGTGACCGGGTCAAAATCTCTCCTTTTCTGAGTCACCAAAGACATTCTGAGACCTGGAATTCAACATTCCGCACCCAGAGCATACATGTTTATCAATCGAATTAATGCGGGGAATGCAATGGAAAACATTAAGTCAATTATTTATATCTTTTTTTTTACATTTCTGTGTAGCAAAATCAAGATACAGTAGTTTGGAAATTCTATGAGAGAAACACATTACATATGTGTGTGTGCTGGTAGTTCTGCAGAAACATAATTTTTTACAGAGGACAAGAACATAATGTATGTGCTGTCGTGTTCAGAACTGGCATTAGCCACTTACTCCTTCCAGCAAGGGTCTGCTTTCTTCCTTTAAAATACTACACAGTACTATACTTAGCACCATCTTTACCCATTACGTAATGTTTAATACTTTGCATTTGGGTTCCAAAAAGATATGCAGGCATGGTCCGTGGTTTTCAATTACCTGACTTAATTAACATAACGAAGCAGAGCTGCTAAAAAAATCCACCACAGTCACGAGTTCATTACAAAGGCACTCCGTTCTGTTTAATTCCCCTGATTATCAGGGCCCCGCAGTGGAGAACATCGAGCAGACACACATCGTTAGCGTGCAATCAAACGTCCCACTTAACAGAGAGTCGGAAACCACATTTTCTTAACCTTAAGGAAAGCACATTTATGCCACAGCGTAGATGTAGTCCAAGACATTTCTAAGAACCTTGCTTGAAAGATGAAAGCCTTCAGCATAAACCTGATTCTTGTGTTTTGGAACAATGTTGCAAAGATCCAAAGATTCACTGACCATTCACTGATCATTCACTGATTGACCTGGATGGATCATCCCATTCACTGATCGCACTTAATCATTCATTCATTATCTAATCTGCTTATTCCTGGTCAGGGTCATGAGCCTATCCCAGCATGCATTGGGCAAGAGGCAGGGAATACATCCTGGACACGTCACCAATCCATTGCAGGGCACATACACCATTCACTCACACACTCATACCTACAGGCAATTTATACTCTCCAATTAGCCTAACGTGCATGTCTTTGGACTGTGGGAGGAAACCGGAGTACCCGGAGGAAACCCACGCGGACACGGGGAGAACATGCAAACTCCGCACAGAAAGGCCCCTGGCTGGGATTCGAACCTGGGACCTTCTTGCTGTGCAGGTGCTATCCACTGCACCACAGTACCGCCCAGCACTTAATCATCTGGTTCAAATACGATTTGACTGAGTCTATCCAGCATCTGCACTCTTTATTTAAGAAAAACCGCAAACCCCTTACTCCCTATCCAGGCGAGGTATTGGATTGGCTGGTCCCTGATTCAGGAAGTTTTGTAGGAAGTGTGTGAACTGCAGATAACCAAGCCTTTTCCTTGCCGGGCCCAGGCCAATTAACCCTCACAATGACATAAAACACACAGTCAAATGATTTCCAAACCATCTGTGTAACAAGGCAGGAGTGCAAACTGTAGTCAGATCAGTAATGCTATACATATTTCTTAAAATTAATTACTCGCACATATTCAACAGCTTATCAGAGTATTTCCAAACTCCAAGTAAAAATTCTGTTAAATAACTAGACAGGACACAACCTTTCCTGGTCCACTCCACCCTCCTGCCTTATGCCATTTTACATGGACAAAGTCACAGAAAACTCTCAAACAGGCAAACACTCATTCTGACATTGCATGACATACGAGAACACAAACAAGATGCTAACTAATTACCTTCACCACGTGCGTACAGGGTACATAAAAGGCAAAGCAATATCTTGTTGTTCATCATCATTGAAATGAAACTCTCGGTTGGTCGCTTGGTTGGGCTTTTGAATTATCCCCAATATGTTTCCTTTGAAATCACATTTAAAAATTAGCTCCGGCTTTTGTTACGAACTGCGGTACTGGAGACTTTCCCGGCAGAGGGGCCGGTAATTTATCGCTTTCATTAGGCTCGCGTCACAATCTCAGGGCTCCGTCTCACTCCAACAGATTGCCAATTGTTTTCCTTCACTGCAGGAGGGAGGCGTTCTCATTTGTTTTGTACTTTGAATAAAATTGGGTTGAAACAGCTGGCTGAAGTGATCCTGTGGCAAGTGTGCTGGAGCTGTTAAGCCCCTGCCACTAGAAATAACATCCCAGCGCAGATCCGACGAGTTGCTAATGCAACAGGCTTGGAATGCAAACAACAGGGCCGGTTGCCATAGTGTCACTGCTGTTTTTGGGTGTGATGCAGGGCATCTCTCCCGATTCATTATATAATGCTGCAGCATTATCTCCTCCTTTTGGGTTCAGCCCAATTGAAAAACACATGCCTACACTGGAGCATGCTTTAATTCAACTTTGACCAATGGAACTTAATTTTACATTTGTTTATTAGTTAACATGTTTCACATTGTTGTGACCAGAAAAAGAACAGTGCTGTGCAAGATTTAGTTTTTTGACTATTTTGAACATTTTGGGGTCAATTTTTTTCTGAAGAAGAAGAAGAAGAAGAAGAACTTTGTATGTTGCAGTTTGATTGAATTTGAGTCGCTGTGGTTGTTTCGTGGAGGCGATGTCTGCTCTGGTTGTTACACCAGCGGACTCCTCCACAGACAGGAGAACAGACTTTACATTGCTTCTCTCATATATAATTTATAAGCGATTGATTTGAGCAAATAAAAAATATGACTGTCACAGGCATCAGAGAAGGTGCGATTAGATTAGAGATCATGAATACACAGCGCACGCACGCACGCACGCACGCATCATATCATCTAACACATTGTGCTGAACATCAACCAGACTGCTTGTGATATATTTAACTACACAGACTGCACCGACCATGCTGCTATGCTGGATAGCTTTTTCCACACACACTGTTAAATGTTAAATGCAATGTTATCCATACTTAATTAACAACACATATTACATAAATACATCTTTTTAATTTCTACACAAACCCCTGTAACTCCATAAACATTTATTGCATCCTGTACTAATAAATAGCAGATTACTGGTTTGGCGTTACAGTTGCATCTGTAATGGTCATCTTCAGTTCAGTTTACTTCAAGGGTAATATTAATTAAGAAAAACTCATTGCAGAATTTAAAGATTATGGGAATGTGCTCCCAGGGGTATTTTAAATATTAACTATACTGAAATGGAAACGTAGACCGTAGGCCCTATGCCTAAACTTAATTGTGTTTTTCAGCTAGACAATACTTAGGCCTCATAATTATTCAACATGCCACAGTATGTGACCATAATAAAGCACAAAGTGCTTTAGAAGTACCAAATACAGTTCAGTTTTCCTATATATATACACAATATATATGTTAAAATCAGGAAATCTATAGAATCAGGAAATCTACAGATTTCCTGTGGGGAATCTGTACATTCCCTGGTAAATGTGTAGAAAGATGGATGAAGCATGGAAGGCTATATAACACAAGCAAAGGTACACAGGACATTTCCCATCGCACCGGTGAATCTACAGATTTCTCTGCATGACAGGGAATGTATAGATTTCCAGATTTGACACATTCACGTAACATATTGTGGCCGGGGGAGGTGAGGGGAGTGGTACACACTGGCTCCACCCCCTAACCTTATATGAAAGTCCAAAGGAAAAGAGATGCACCCTGAAGACTCAGAAATAAAGAGGAGGCGGTACCCCTACCTAGTTGCAAAGTATCATAAAGAAAGCGCGTGGAGGAAAAGAGAAAAACCGAATGTAAAACTATTGTGATTAGATTATTGTGTTTGACCTGAACTGCCTGACTAACCTGATTATTGCCACGGATTGTATGAGAACGTGATTGGGCTTCTTGTGTGTTGTTTGGTTATCAAACTTGTTTGTGTGGAAACCCCACACCCATATTTCCGCTACAAGACAGTGTAACACCCTACCCAAAAAGAGACAGATCCAAATATCAAAGGATAATCTCTTAACAAAATAATGGCTGTGTTTTAAATAAACAGAACTCAAAATCTCTAAACAAACAAAAGGCAGCTAACCCCTTCCCAAAGCCTCCCCCTGGCTGGTCAAACACATCCTTTCCAAAACAAACACCTCCAAACACCTCCAAACACCTCCAAACACCTCTCTCCATTTCCCTCCCTCCACTCTCTCTCTTCATAAGGGAAACCTGGCTCCTTTTATTCATGGTTGATTGGGTGTTTATTGGTTGATTAGGTGTTAATTAGTTGCAGGTGGCAGTTGTTTTGGTCCTGTGAGGTCGGGGTGTGACCGGTAGATGGCACCATATTAACCCCTGCACCGGACTCTGCCTGCCAGGTTGCCACAATATACAGGTAATTGCCAACATAAAGTGTCTTAATAGGGTGCTGGTTCACCACAAACCACCAGAACAGCTTGAATGCTCCTTGGCATAGATTCTACAAGTGGAACTGGAACTTTATCGGAGGGATGCAACACCATTCTTCCCTGAGAAATTCCATAATTTGGTGTTTTGTTGATGATGATGGAAAACGCTGTCTCAGGCACCATTCCAGAATCTCCAGAATACATAAGTGTTCAATTGGGTTGAGATCTGGTGCCTGAGACAGCCATGGCATATGGTTCACATTATTTTCATGCTCATCAAACCATTCAGTGACCACTCGAGCCCTGTGGATGGGGGCATTGTCATCCTAGAAGAGACCACTCCCATCAGGATAGAAATGCTTCACCACAGGATGAAGGTGATCACTCAAAATGGCTTTGTATTTATTGCCATTTATCTTTCTCTCTAAGAGGTTGAGTGGACTGAAACCATGCCAGGAAAATGCACCCCACACCATAACAGAGCAGCCAAAACCTTTAATTTAGTCTAGTGTTTTGGCAGTAACCTGTGTGCATATATATATATATATATATATATAGACACTCACAAACACACATCTGGTTTATCAATTACCATGTGGCATCTCTCTTTTTCCAGTGCTGTTCATTGTATTCTAAGTCTATTTCATGATAAAACAATAAGTATTGACACATCAAGTTTAGGGTGACTTAACCTACATATTTTTCTATAATAAAAGGGTTTTCTGAAGAACATTCTTCACTGGATGTGTCATGAATGTGATAACAGAATGACATCGATTGATCAATGACAGTGTCATTACACTGATCCATTGCTGCCAGATGTGTTTGAGTTTTATCATAAGCAGGTGCCTTAATCAACGAGCCATATACATTGGATTGCCTCTCCCTTTGCCCTGGGTCTATTTTTTTCTTAAAGATTTCATTTCTGATTTTATCCCATTTTAGTAGCCAATTACACCTGCTATTTTATGTCAATCCCCCCCTCATAATGTGAGTTCACTGCCATAGTCCTGCGACCAACAGTGACATGGGCGAACTATTGTCTCCTCCGAGACGGCACTCACCAGGCCGTCGACCGTAACCCAGTACGTCATGTCGGCTTCCCTCCTCCTCCCTAGGGTGGACAGCCAATCGCCACCCCTGGTGGCACTCCCGGCCAGAGCTGACTCTGGCGGGACGGAGAATCGAACCCTGGTCTCCGTGGCCAGGGTCAAACATTGTAACCACTGGACCAACCCTGGGTCTATTTTTAAAACCAATTTCTCAGTAAAACAAAGGCAACTGCCACAAAGGGAGGATGTCAGAGAAGAAATTCCTTCAAAGAGGGACAGACTGTGGCACAACATAAACACGGGATTTGAGTTACATGGGAGATGAGACCAGAACTCCCACAGATGCACAAAAATCAAACATATGTGGGGTCTCTGTAAGAATGACAGAGTAGTATGCAAATATTTTGTATATTGTTTTCATGTGTCTGAGTTCCACTGCCAGGGTAAATCTGAGTAGAAAGGTTTATTGTACATATGAACACCCCCGGGTTTCGATTCCACAGTCTGCTCTGTCACTACGGTGATTGGCTGTCCGCCCCAGGGAGGAGGAAGGGAAGCCGACATGAGTCTGCTGTGTACAGAAGTGGCTCTGGAGTACCGGAGTTATGGTTGACAGGCTTAGCGAGTGCCATCTCGGAGGAGACAATACTTCACCTCTGTCACTACCGGTCACAGGGCTACAGCAGCGAACTCACAATACGAGGGGGGGATTGACATGAAAAGAGAGGGTGTAATTGGCTACTAAATTGGGAGAAAATCAAATCTGAAACAAATTCTTTAAATAAGAGACAGGAACTAAGCTCTTCACTCCTTTACTTGCAATGGAAGGTTCAGAGTAAACCTGAGGTCAGCAGGACACTGGTTTCAAAGAGAAAAATGAACCAGAAGGCCTTTTCTCGAGAGAAGGCCAGGAATGCTGATTGGCCGTGACCCTTCTCCACAGCTCCCTCAGTGGCAGGGCACAGCCCAAGGGCACCCTTCAGTCACATGGCCAGCCGCTCCACAGAGGTCAAAGGGCACCACTACAGCAGTCTTCAACAAATCAGCACCTGTACCTGTAATTTATTTAATATTCATTAATTTTATTATTATTATTTTATTTTATTATATTAATTTATTACACATTTTTAAAATGATGCATTTCTTTCCATTTGTTGGTACCCCTGGTTTTAGTACTTTGTGCAGCCTCCTCTGGCAAAGATATTTCTATACATTCTATAATGTTTAATAAGGTTGGAGAACACATTTGGAGGGATCTTGGACCATTCCTACCATGCAGAACCTCTCAAGGTCCTTGATGTCCTTAGGTTTGCGCTTATGGACTGCCCTCTTCAACTCAGACCACATGCTTTCGATAGGGTTTAGGTCCTGAGACTGAGATGTCCATTGCAAAAAATAGTTTTGACTGAACCATTTCTGCATTGATTTTTGGGGTTATTGTCTTGTTGATTCACCTACAGCCAAGTCTCAGCTTCCTGGCAGATGCAACCAGGTTTTAGGCTAAAATGTCCTGATACTTTGTGGAGTTCATTCTGCCATTGATCTTAACACTGATCTTAACACTGGCAGCAAAACAGCCCCAAAGCATCAATGATTCACCACCATATTTGATGGTAGTTATGAGGTTTTTTTTTCCTTGTATGCATTCCTCTTTGGCGCCAAACATGAACGCTGATGAAACAAACATGTCGATGAGCCAAAAAGTTCATTTTGGGCCTCATCTGACCATAGGGCCTGGTTCCAGTCATAGTCACCCAGTCCAGTTAAGTAATAATTGTGTTTGAGCACCCCATAATTGTTGTGTTTGAACAAAAGACATAGCTTTTCTAATGTGTCATTATTCTAATACATAGCCTTCCACCTATGTCTTTTGTAAATTATTTGTCATAAATGTTTTGTGTAAAAAAACTCTCTTATTCTAATAAGTGGGCTCTATTAGTTGAAATTAACTCAAATGAAAGGTATTGGCAGTTTCTTACAAAATTACAATGATTCATTGTTAATGTTAAATGATTAACTATTGCCAAGTCATTTAGGAAAACCCTTTATCTACTTTTGAGGTGCATAAATATAACTTTTTTTTTAATGAGGTCTCTTCAAACACCGCCATTTCAGCACCAGGCACAGCAGTGTTTGTTTATCCCATTCTTGGTGTTTATGTTCTCTACTTCAACATTGTTTATGGAGGCGGTTACCCACAATTAGATTTGTAGTAAGTTTGTGACAGATGACAGCCATCCAATTAAAACTGAGGCATCAGGGCCAGATGTCCCAGAGAGGGATTCTTAAGATTTCCTCTCTCCAAAAGTGGCAGGAACATTTTTCCATGGAAGCATCAGACAGCATTGCCAGATGGAAAATATGAAATTATCGTACTGGGCTTATCAAATTAGCAGTTTTTTAGAAAATTATGTACACTATGCAAAGTGAATAATTCACATATTAATGCATGCTAACCCACAGACCAGGGGCAGTGCTGGGGGCTGAAGACATTCGGGGCTTAGCCCACGGACAGAGACAAGGCATACACAACGCGGGACTGTGGTGTCCAGTGGTTTATCACGGTACTTCGTTCCGTTACATTACGGTTCTGATTTCAGAGTGAGAAGAAAGACTAGGGAGGAAAAATGTCACACATTGTGTGGTTATAAAAAATAAAATTTAAATGTAAAAAGATCCGGGGCTTTTCTAAAAACACGGGCGAAGTATCATCTCCTGCGAGACGGCACTCGCCAGGCTGTCGACCGTAACTCCTGTACTCCAGAGCCACTCCTGTACGCAGCACAGATTTTTTTAATTTTTTTATTTGATCTGCTTAGCTAATGGTAGCTACAGGATAAGATGAGGGTATTTTTTTTGGGGGGCAAATGCAATATAGATTTTTTAATGCAAGAATATTTTATGAATCACTTTACAGATAGTGAGATCAGAAGAAGTGGAGAGAGAGACTGAAGAGGCATTGAAGGAAGTGAGGTGAGAAGATTTTAGCCCACAGACAGCCCACATTAGCACGATGGGATCACATTTGTAGAAGTAGCAACATGCGCAACAAAGTCTGTACCATATAAAACTTTAAATGCGTGCTTTTGGTGTGCTAATGTTTCTTATGATCAGCCTAAAAACGGGCGACAGTGGCTCAGTGGTTAGCGACATGGGCTGGAGGGTTGCTGGTTTGAATCCCAGGAAGGCAAACAAAAAAAACTAGGAACTGGAAACTGGAGGGACACTGCTGAAGTGCCCTTGAGCAAGGCACTGGACCCCTAAACTGCTCCAGGGGCACCATACTATGGCTGACCCTGTGCTCGGACCTCTCTGATGGAATACATATGTATAGTGGTGTATCTAGGAGAAATATGTAAAAAGACAAATTCCAATTACCTTGTGTAGCATGGCTAATAAAGTATATTCCTAACACAACATATCAAGTATTCTGTGATGGTATGCATACTACAAAGTAATTTGTTTGTTTACAACATAATTGCTCCTCTCCTGTCATTTATTTAAATGTTTTAAAAAAGTCAAATACACACCTTTGGTGCTAAAAGGTTTCTTAAGACGTGCCTAAACACAAATCCATTATTTTTGTGATTAAATACATTATGCAGAGTAATTACACCGTATTAAATATGACCGCTCAAAAGCCGATCTTGGAGGTTAAAGTACATGATATGCAAATTCAATTGTAAAATGCCTGACATGTCACATTTCTGTGCTGATAGCCAGGAAGCAGTTGAAGGAAAGGAGGACAGGGGAGCAAAGTGTGAGGGAAGAAATTGCAAGAAAACCACAGACCAGTGATGGTGAAGAAGAAGGAACAGGAAGTAGGGCAGGACATCTCCTAAATTGCTGGACTGAAGAGCAAGCCAATTTTTTCATAAAGACAAATTCATGGGTAAGAGGTCAAAATGGTAAGCTTCAGGGCCTCCTGGGTGGTCTAGTGGTTATAATGTTCGACGCTGGCCACTGCGATCGGGGTTCAATTCCACCGGCTGCGCCAGAGTCGGCTCTGGCAAGGAGTGCCACCAGGGGGCAGCAATTGGCTGTCCGCCCCAGGGAGGGGGGAGGGAAGCCGACATGAAGTTTGCTGCATACAGGAATGGCTCTGAAGTACCGGAGTTACGGTCAACAGCTTGGTGAGTGCCGTCTTGGAGGAGACGATACTTCGCCTCTGTCACTGCCGGCAGTGAACTCACAATGCGAGGGGGGGACTGACATGAAAAATAGAGGGTTTAATTGGCTACTAAATTGGGTGAAAATGGGATAAAATCTGAAACAAATTCTTTAAAAAAGAAATGGTAAGCTTGGGTGTGACACGTGGGACTGCACCATCATCTGAAGGGGTTGAGGTTAACCAAAGAATGGTTGGATTTTAAAATAGGCAGCAGTGGAGACACAAGAAAAGCGCATCATTGCTGGAAAAAAATCTGGCAATATAAAGGAAGCCATGGACACAAGACAGCAGAATACATTATGAGAAGAGGAGGGTCTCTTAGAGTCCAGTATTCAAAGACAGAATGCACAACTGGCAAACAAAATATTCAGGACTGTGATATATGGTGGCCAAAAAGCAGCAGCCATTTTCCATAATGCCTGATTTAGTTTTTCTCACAGGAAGCCAAAAGCATTTACAGGCTCAATCCCAAATGCTCTAGATCTACAGTGAAATTATAGGTTGTGAGATATATAGGTTTCACTGCAATCTGATGGGTTCAGATTGGAGATTTTTCAGGCTATGCTCATACACAGGGAGGCAGGATATAATGGCCTGGGCTTGTAACATTAAGGTTGCAGGTTCAATCTTGGGACACTGCAGGGCTTGAGCAAGGCCAACCTGAATTGCTTCAGTTAATATCCAGCTTTGGAGTACTGTAAGTCTTTGGTTAAGAGCATCTGCTAAATGCCTGTAATGTAATGTAATATACAGGCCTATCTCAATTAGACTTGCCAGGGCTCATGCCAAACCTATTATTGTACCTTTGGTTGGCCAGTATACTTTTAGTGCAAGTCAGTTGACTGTAGAGATGCCTCTGGTACAGTCAATGTACAGCAAAGTTGGGTGAGTGGAAACACACCCTCTGATTCCACTAGTGCTCTTTACCAAGTTATTACATGCAACTATGATTCTTCTGTATTTCCTCCTAGGAGGAAATTCATCCTAGTGCTGGTGTGAAATGACCACAGAAATGACCATAGAAATGACCATAGACTCAGTCCTTGCAAACATAGCCAACTAGCCATCTACTGTCAGCGGTTTCCGCCATCCCCATTCATGGAGGTAAGCTAGCTGGGAACATGCATTTCTTGGTGTACTGGACATACAGTAGGAACTAGGTAGGATTCCTCTGAAAATAATCTATTTGGTTGTTGATTCAAAGAGAGAGCTTTATTGAATCCTCTGCTGCCTGCCCAGGGATGAGTATGTTGTGTAAAGTAGACCAACATAGTTACAGTACTGGAGCAGGTATCAAAGTATTGTGTGTTGGAAGCCTGGTCATAGGTCAAGATAATGCTCAAGGCACTTGTGTGAATTTCCCATCTTTTTTGGCCTCTCTCACTTAAAACATAGTTTTTGGGGTTTTATTTCCTGTATTGTTTGGGTTATTGCCAACCATTATTTCTCACTTAAAACTGTTCTTTGGGTTTCATTTCCAGACTTTTTTCACCAGAATGTAATCTAATCAATTTACATAAAGATGTGTTGTGTGATGGTGTTTTACACTTAATTTGATCTACTTAGTTTAGTGTTTTCGCACTCTCGTCAGGATCCTGGCAGCGCTGTTTTGGATGTAACGGAGCTTCTGGAGCCTGGTTTAATTTGAGTATTTTCATAAAATCCACAGAGTGTAAGATCAAGCTGATGAACAACAAAGACATTATTTCATAGCCTTTTTTGCTCATCTTCACCAAGGGTGCCAATAATTATTGAGGGCACTGTACGTATATATTGTATTTGTTTGTCAGGGACGTCGCAAAAACCATTGTTACAATGTTAGAAAACAAGAAACAGATGCATCCCATTAAGTCTGTATAGCCAAAGGCTCATTTCCAACACCTGTCCCCATATACAGTATATTGAATCTCAGGTACAGGAAGTATAAAGATATTTTGGGCAGAGAGGATCACAAAATAATCAAGAGAAAATACTAATTTTGGTGGATAGCGAACATTAGGGGGCAGGGCCAGCAAATCATATTTTTTCAATTATCGTTGAATACTAGATTTCTTAATCTATCCATCTCTATACATATAGCATATATTTTTTCTATGCTGTCATGTACAGTTTTGACTTTGTTTGAACTACAATTCGATGATAATAATAAGAAAAAAATTAAACAAATATAATAATAATATACAGTTCTTTGCCTGTGAATCATGAGATTTGTAGTAAAACAAATGTGCGAAACAAATCTACATCTCTGTCTACACTGTTGTTTGCGATTACTCGTACAAAATTACAATTCCTCATTGCAGGCAGAAGAATTGAGAATAACATGAGCTGAATATGTAAACAGATATTTACAATGTATTCACTATAAAGAGTGTGCTAATGAGAAAACACACTTTCTTTTCAAGCATTCCCCCATAATCTTTTTCTGCAAATTTGGAATTCCCAATTGTATTCGTGGATCCGTCCCATAACAGCAATACCCTCCATCAATTTGGGAGGGTGTAGGCAAGCATGCATTCTATTCATAATTGTTGCTGCCTATTTTTACTCCGCAGTCCACCAGCCAAGCTTTGAAAGTGTGATGGCAAACGCAACAGGGAAACATTGAATTAATGCAGCTGAATTTCTCTTCATTATGACATCGGTTCTGTACTCAGAAACACATCCTAAAATAGATGGTCCTATTAGCTTATTATTTGACTCAAGTTATTGTAACAAATTGGCCCCAAAAAACATAATACCAGCCAAGAAGTAATGGCAGTAGCTCTCCTCATATTCAGGGAAAAAACAACTGTTGGGCTATTAAAATATCAATTTGGCAACACACAACTTACAATAACCTGTTTTCAAAATGTTAGGTGAAGTGATCTGGAAGAGGGAAAGATTCTGAAATAGCATATCTCATTTCACTACTGTTTGACAGCTGGTCTATGTTTAACTTGCATTTCTGTCTGCTGTGCTATATGATATGAACTCAAACTATGGGATCTGAAAATATAACTCAAGTGAATCAGGATAAGATGTGTAATTTCAGCCTCTGGGACTTTGCCTAAGTGAGGGAAGGCAGCCACGATTACGGTCCTCTGTGTTAAAACGTAATTGCAGCACTAATCACAGTAAAGAACCTCCGGAAACGAACCAACAGTCTGTGGGAACCTGGGGCATCCACTGGTTAATCATTCCACCATCATCCATGACTGATGCAGGTAATGGAGGCCACACAACAGTTATGAATATTTTAATAACCTTTTCATATTCCATGCATTGAGTATACACGGGAGTGTAACTCCCTGATTTTAGATAAACTGAATGCTAAAACATAATGTGGTATGTACAGAATTTAGTACGGAACCAACACATTAATCCTTTTGTTCTACTACACCAGGCAGATTATCGACTATTTATGAATGAATGAATGAAGATTAGTTTTATATAGCGCTTTTTTTCCAGGGAGCTCAGAGCGCTTACAATGATAGGGGTAACTCAGCTCAACCAGCACCAATGTGCAGCACCCACCTGGGTGAACGCGACAGCAGCCATAGTGCGCCAGTACAAACTCAACACACATCAGATACACAGTGGAGAGGTGAGGAGGGACAGAATGAATCAATTCCATGTATACGCCAGGACACCAGGTTAACACCCTACTGTTTTTCAAAAAGCACCCCAGAGAGTCAGGACCTCGGTTTTTACTGTCCCATCCGAACATTGGACATGTAGTCCCATGGAATCGAACGCGCAACTTTGGCATTGCCAGTGCCATGCTCTACCAACTGAGCTACGGGACAACTAGACTATAAAATAATCATGTACATGTTCATCAAGGAGGACCCCGTAAACACACTGTATGTTCCAGGAGCAACGCACTCAACAGTCAAACATTTCTAAAGGTAAGAGTTTAATTCCATTCTCCAGCTTCAACATGCATCTTTTCTGTTATTTACATAAACAAATATATTAAATAATTCATAACAAAAATCTCAGTAGCCCATATCAATGGTTCTTTAACTGGATATTTCAAAAGTCAATTTAATTGTCTTTTTATGCATATTCCATGTGTAAATCATAAACAAAATCATCAATCATAAACAAATATCAAAGATCTTATTAAATAAATCATAACACTTTGTTCAAGTTTTTGAACAAAGGAAGTCTGTTTAAAGAAGTCTCTTTATGGATATTTCATACATGTAATTGACAAACAAAAATCATAAATTGTAAATATCATCAGAGCCAGCTGGCAAGCTAGGGAGCTCTATAAAACATGTTGCATCTACAGTAACATTAGATAGAATTGTCATTGGGCCATGGAGACTTTGGTATTCAAGTTTGACCAGTTATGTCCATAGTTTTGTGGGGATCTTGTTTTGGAAAGACACAATCATTAGAGAGTGTGTATCTGGGCTGTCTAACATCATCTAGCAAACCAGCAGGATGTTTTATTTCTAGCTAACAGTTCGCTTGCAAACCTCATCAGCGTTAGATCTAGTTAGCTGGCAGGCAGTAACTGTCACTAATAACTGATACATTTTTATGATCCCCTGTATTTGTGAGTTTCACTCACAACTAGATCCTCTTCGTCTCCACTTCCAGGAATTGCTGGATTATTGATCAGAATCAGTCTCTCCTAAGGTGAATCAAGCACTCGTTTCACACTAATATCATTAAAAGCCTAATATATTTACATTTGACATGTACATTTTAGGCATTTAGCAGATGCTTACTTACAACACTTACATTTCTTTACATAAAATCTATTTATACAGCTGAATATTTACTGAAGCAATTCAGGTTAAGTACCTTGCTGAAGGGTCCAACAGCAGCAGTGACGTGCCGTCAGGGGAGGCAGGGGAGGCAGTGCCTCACCTGTCATCATGGAAAGTAAAAAATGTAAAATGAAAAAATTAATTAAATGGCTATATTTATCCAGTGATTTGCACTATAAAGTTATTTTTTATCTAACTTCACCAGTTTTAGATTATTATTTTTTTAATTTTTTAATTCAAAATCGCCGAATTTTCACATTTACTGTTTAAATACTGAGAAGAGACGTGCTGTGAGGCAGCAGCTAGATGAGCCTCACCATGGATTGCGCAATGACTATGCAGTGAGACCGTATTGCTGTCTCTCTGTATGTCGCTATTAAAATGTTCAAACACTTTTGCTATATGAATTAAATTTCCATAGTTTAGCTGATGTATATAAAGTACAGTGTTTTTTTTTTGTCAACAACTGTGTGTGTGTAACGTGTTTCTTGTGCTGAGCAATCATAAAACGGCTGCGAAGAGGCACGAAGTGAGGCACGCAGTTCTCCTGCCTCACGGTAGGGGCACTCGTCGTGATCCCAGTGATTCTTCTTGCGACTCCTCGGCTGCAGAATAAGACAGCAAGCTACGATCTTCACTTAGCAAGTAAAGTGCCGCTATCAGTTTATTTTTTCGTCGTGTCTGGCCTTACTTTCACAATGGAGGATTACATATATAAACTCAAACAATTTTCTAAAATGGACTTTCAATCGAAGCAGGAGGTAAATAACTAACGGAAGACCAACGCCGGAGCTAAAGGATTTGCTTCAGACTACAGTTTCTATGACCGATTTGAGAAGAAATGCAGCGCACTTGGCCTGACAGAGAGTGGAGGCAGACAGTCGATTAGATATGAACGAAAACGACTGTTCTGTAACATTCTGGATAACATAAGCCATCAAATGAAGGCTAGGTTTGATCATTTTGGCGAGCTGGCTTTCCTTGGTTTGGTGGATTGCGCAAAATTCCGTGAAATGTCACAACATTTTGATGACACGAAACTGCAGAGCCTGTCAAAGTATGCCAAATTCTTTGACTTTGTGGAACTAAAGGCGAATCTCGTTGGACTGTATAGCTCACAAACGGTGAGGGATGAATGTAAGTCTCCTGGACAGCTTCTTAGCTTTTTGGCCCAGAAGGATCTCATTCAAACTGTTCCTGAGGCGACAAAGTTGCTCCAGATAGTGCTCACTATTCCAGCTACTACAGCATCGGTGGAGCGGTCATTCTCAGCACTGAAAAGACTAAAAACATACAGTCGGAACAGGACTGATCAAGGACGACTTTCTTCCCTGGCAGTGATCTCCATTGAGACAGAGAGAATTTTAAAACTGAAGGAAGACAAGGAAAACTTCTACAAACAAGTTATCGATGCTTTTGTTTTGAAGGAGCGGCGCATGGACTTCATTTATAAATAACGGTAAGACCATAATGACGTTTTTTTAATTAAATGTGCTTTTTGTGTGCTACAGTTTGTAAGTGTAAAAAAAGCTGATATGAAATTTTAAACATAACCCGTTAACTGCTGCCAATCAAATGGTGAATAAGATACTCTGTAGGGTTCATATGTTTGTAAATCTGATTGTGATGAAGTCAGTGCCTCACCAGCCATGAACCTCACGGCACGTCACTGAACAGCAGTGCCCCATCGAGGAATCGAAATGACAACCTCTGAGTTAAAAGCCCAGGTCCCTAACCATTACACTACACTGTCGCCCCTTATGTTCCCGCTAACTTGTTGTAGTACGAAATCTTGTGTTTACAGGGGTGCTTGTATTTGTATGAATACGGTAGAAATCAGACGATGGCAATTGCCATTATTTGGCTAAAACTCCTCTGATTTCAACTTGTGCCCCCTTATAAAAAAGTTGTTTTAATTTTCCTTAACATTTTCAGAATGATTTCACAGGAAAACTGTATTATAAATAGATTCTGAATTGTCAGTGCTGCGCAAATTGTGTTAAAACACTCACTTATGCATCCAGAAAATTACTGCATGTCAGTTTTGCTTAGCATTTAAAATCAGTGTTGAAAACCATCAGTTGTTTTTTTCCCCTCATTATTTCAGATTTCATTGCTATGGTAACAAGAGTTCCAGCAGCACAGTGTGCAACCCAACCAAGGACATTTGTGAAGAGTATAAACCATTGACGTATTACTGAAATGGCTAGCTATTTGTCAGTTCATGAAGGTACTTTGACTGTGCTGTCCGTGCCAGCAGCTTTGCCATCATGTACCCTACAGATATCGTTGAAGTTAAGCAGGTGTGGGCTTGGTTAGTTCTTGGATGGGAAAGCTAGTTTCGGGTGGTCTTCTCACTGAACCAAAGAGAAAAAAAAACATGTGATGGGGAAGCTGTGCTTTAGGAGACACCGTCTTTTGGATGAGAAGTTAAACCGAGGTCCTGACTCACTGTAGTTATTCCCTTGTGTCCTGGTCAAATTCCCAACATTCCCAACTCTTTCAATCTGCCACCTAATCATCCCCCAGTTTAATTAGCTCAATAATTCCCTCCCTCTCCACCTCAGCTGATCTGGGTGAGTGGTCTGGTGCAAAATGGCTGCTGTGCATCACCCAGGTGGGTGCCGCACATCGGTGGCGGTTGAGAGGAGGTTCCGCCCTCCACTGTGAAGTGCTTTGAGTTACTTGAAAGGCGCTATATAAGTGCACTGTTTGATCTATCAAATGTTGCAATAGCTCTGATTCTTCAGTTTTCAGGGCTTAACGCTGGTAGCACATCAGACTTGATATGGTGAAATGGCTGTAATTAGTGTGTATTGGGTTAACTCTGTTTGGTTAGAGAATATTTATTTTATTTTATTTATTATTACAGAATCTTGATCCTCGCCTTAAGCGCTCAGCAAGTGGCTGTTTGGTTGATTCACCTCCTTAAATGAACTTTCACACTGAGCCCTCATGAGCACATACAGTTCTGGGGTACGGGGTGGGCACAACAGATCAACCATGGGTGGCTCAATTAAAACTTAAAACTTGCTTGGAGTAGGCCTCCCAGGTGGTCTAGTGGTTACAATGTATAACGCTGGCCACTGCAACCGGGGTTCGATTCCACTGGGCACGCCAGAGTCTGCTCTGGCCAGGAGTGCCACCAGAGGACTGTTCACCCCAGGGAGGGGGGAGGGAAGCCGACATGAATTTTGCTGCATACAGGAGTGGCTCTGGAGTACCGGAGTTACGGTAAACAGCTTGGCGAGTGCCGTCTCGGAGGAGACAATACTTTGCCCGTGTCACTGCCGGTCACAGGGCTACGGCAGCAAACTCACAATACGAGAGGGGGATTGGCATGGAAAATAGAGGGTGTAATTGGCTACTAAATTGGGAGAAAATGGAATAAAATCTGAAACAAATTCTTAAAAAAAACAATAAAAAAAAAAAAACTGTTTTGGGTTAACCAGGTTGGAGTTTCCAAAGAGGTGTGTTCTTCTGTCGCCACACACAAGTCTACAAACCAAAATTATGGTGTTCAATGAAGAAAACAGGAAAAAGGGTCAACTTTTCAATGCAGCACTGAAATGGAAAAACCAGTACTAAATGGAACCACTCATAAATGATATTAGTTACCTATGAACCCCTTTAGTCGATAATAGAGTTATTGGAAATTATGTGCAACACAGAAAAAGCTAAAAATCCTCAAACAATCTTTTTTTCCCAGCAGCCTCAGCTGAGGCACTGGGGAGTTTCAGGATCTATAGCAAACCTCTTCAAATACAAATGCACAAATGCACAAATATAACGACTGCAGTCATCATCGAAACAATGAGGAAAAAGCTCCGGTGCATGAGTTCCAGTGGCTGCTGGTTTTGATTGCCTCAGTTCTTAATTGTTTAAGTGAAGTCATTTTTCTGAAGAGGAAGTCACCCTCAGAAGGTAACAGAGCGCTAACAGAAAGGTAACTCGACACCCTGCAAGGCTCCCAGCTCTGCAGGACCGGAGTCCTGTGGCCTCGCTGTGCGCGTATCTCCACCATGGCAGAGTATCCTCGTGGTTCAGTGTGTATTTAGCTTAATCTGCTCTGAACCCTGCTCCGACGGACAGCTGCAGCGAGCGGTGGTTTATGCTCTAACAGGGGTTTGGTCGCAAGTTATCCACGTGCTGAAATGTATCGCCAACTTAATTAAACAATCACACACATTCGGTGAAGGGCAAAATACAAGGGGTAGACAAAATACAAGACGTTTTAAAATCAACACTTTAATATGTGCCTTTCTAAAGCAACATTGGAGATGTAACAGATTTTGAAAGAGGTCAAATCGTTGGTGCCTGAATTGCAGCTGGGTTAGCCACCAAAATGGCAAAAGTATTGAATTTGTCAAGAGAAACAGTGTTGAAAACAAACAAGGAAAAACTGCATCAACAAAGAGGAACAGTGGTTTTACAAGTCAAAACTCACAGGGACAGGGATAGGTGGACACTTAACAGGATAGTTGCCCAAAACCACAAAACAGCGGCCTCAAAAATGACCACGCAACTGAATCCACACCATCGTGACCCAGTCTCAACAAAAATTGTGCATCATGAGCTTCACAAAGATTATATTTACTGTAGGGCTGAGCAAGATGGTGCTATTTATGGATGGTTCTGAGCAGTGGGATAACATAATATGATCAGATTAGTTGTCTTTTACTCTTTCACCTACATCTGGACGGGTTTATATTTGGAAAAAGCCAAAGGAAGCCTTCAACCCACATTGCCTGTTCTCAGCTGTGGTGGATCTGTTATGGTATGGGGAGCCATCTTGTGTCATTCGGTCCGATTTTTACTCTGCATGGTAGAATTATGGCCACGGAATACAAAGCCATTTTAAGCGACCAGGTTCACCTATGGTGCAAACATTGTGTCCTCATGATGTTCCTATATTCCAAGATAACAATGCCCCCACACACACTGCTAAATGGATTCAACAGTGATTTCATGAACACCAGGATGACATCAAACACCCTCCATGGCCACCCCAATCACCAGATCTAAACATCGTTGAACCTTTATGGGAGGTCCTGTAATGTAGAGTCAAAAAGACTGGAGGCTTTCCTTCTTGGAAAATGCTCCAATATCCAACTAGAAACATTTCAACAGCATTCCGAGAAGGACTGAAGCTGTTCTGGAAGTGAAAGAGGCAGCCCAACTCCTTATTAGTTAATAAATATTCATGAATTGTTTGGTATTTCCATTATTATGCCTACCCCCTGTATACAATGATTAATACAGGCCCCTAGAATGATCCAGGACAGATTTCTACCACTGTAGACTACTGAAGCACAAACTCTGGCCTTTTTTTTTTTCTTCTTCTTCTTACATTTACATTCTTTCTTTGTATGTGAGACTTGTGGAAGCGCAAGTGTTCTTCCGTTCGCCGCTTGCTCTGTCTATTGATATTCTCATGCATTTATCATACAGGAGTTATCACTTTTATGCAGGCAGGCTGTTCTCTCACAGGACCTGCTACCTGAGGGCAGAGTTTGCCATATTATTGATGGCTCCTCTGTAGAATAGTGTAGCTCCTAAAACATGTATATTAATAGGGGGTTGCAGGCACTGTGTAGTCTTCTCAAATTGGGGAGAGTACACCCTCGTGTCTCATGCTGCAATTACATTTTATAAGTAATCATGCTCACAACATGTTACTTCTCAGCCAAAAAAAAAAATTTTTAATAAAAAATAAAATAAATCAGTTATCTTGCTCGAGCCTGGAAGGGGAAATTACGCAAAGCTCACGCTGTGGCTGAAATGTCAGCTTGCTTTGCCACGTACCTGGGCATTGGTGCTTTCTCTGGACTCTTGGAGAGGAAGTTTGTATCGCGTCTCAAGTTAAACTGATAAAAAGTTCATTAAAGCCGTCCTTCATCAATTCAGACTGTGGCGTGAAAATGGTTAACCTGGGTGACGTCAGCAGGGCTGAGCGATTCAGGATGATCGGAGCACTTAGAAGCTTCCGGTGTGAAAGCCCACGCGTCAATCGCTCCCCAGCTCCGGAGCGCAGGAAGCCCTCGATCAGAGATCAGAGCGCTGGAGTCAAGCATGCCCTCGAGACCAGCTCCTCCCCCCCCCCGAGAAAGCCACCGTTTCCTGTCGTCCAGGCAGGGCCCCTGGTGGCCAGAGTCACACAATTTCTGGATTCCCAAACATCTCAGCAACCGGGGTGGGGGGTGACCTGTAGGCTTCCCTGTTTCTGGCGAGGAGGCGCACAGCGAGGCAGAGAGGAGGCTGAGATAACCAGACGCTCCGAGACAAGGCTCTCACGTGGGCGTCGAGATGTGGCGGAGACTGATCTCTGTGAGCGTCACGACTCAGAGTGGCAGGAGGTGTGACAGGGATGGGTAACGAGGGGTGGTGGGCGGAGGGTGGAAGGTGCAGAGAAACCGCCTGACGGGAGACGGCTGACAAGAGAAGCTGTAAGGCACAGCGTTTCGCCCCATCCACTGCCCCTTTTTTCCTCACCGGACTCAGGATCGGTCTCTCGTCTCCAAAACAAAAGTGCCTGGAAAAACTTCTAGTGCTCAGCCAAAACACTGTGCAACAAATTACACCAAACTAGCTCCCCTCACTGGAATCACACCCTATCAATAATAAGAGTAGGTAAGAAGTAAAATTTTATATAAATTCATTATTCGGTGTTAATACATTTGCATGTATGCCTAACAGACAGTCTTAGAGAAGCCCCAGCACTTGTCCATGTACTTTCACACACGGTTCTCTGGAGAGCAATTCAAACAAAAAGTCTGCCCAAAAGACAGTCCTCGTTCCTATCAAATGCAAATAGCTCCAGCACACACATGATCTGTAAGTGACCATGTACTGTTTAGCAGGAAAAATTAACTTCTCCCATGGAAGCAAGAAGACTAAAGTCAAAATAAGAAAACTTACCCTGAAAATGTCATTTGGCACATAAATAGTCCACAGCCATTGTCCCAGACCCTCTCTCTGAAGCTGTGCTGGAGCGTCGATGCACAGAGCGGGTCCTATTATGAGAGGAATGCTCTTCCCACACTGTTCGAATGGGAATGGCATACTGCCTGGCTCTGTGTGTGTGTGTGTGTGTGTGTGGTGTGGTGTGTGTGCATGTGTGTGTCTGTATGTTACTGTGTGTGTGCGTGTGTCTTTCTCTGTGTGTGTGTGTGTGTGAGAGAGTGGTGTGTCCCCACATGTGTGTGTGTGTCTTTCTTTCTCTTTGTGTGTTTATGTGTGTGAGTGGTGGGTCTCCATGTTTGTGTGTGTGTGTGTGTGTGTGTGTGTGTGTGTGTGTGTGTGTGTGTGTGTGTGTGTGTGTGTGTGTGCGTGTATTTCCGCTGTGAGGATGAAGGTGTGCGTCTCCAGGACCCACGCACTCAGCTCCACTCAGACGTAGACCTCACCAGCTCAGCCCACCCACTCACTTCAGCGTGGGTTCGGGTCTCCTCTCCTCTCACTGAGACACCCCACACACACACACACACACACACACACACACACACACACACACACACACACACACTGAGCCGCCCTCCCCCCACTCCTCCAACTGCTGTTTGTCAGCTCATTGCCGTGCGCCTCCACTGTTATATCACAGCTCTGAGATGCATCGTGTCCAAACCTGTGGTGCTGTGCAGTACTCGAGTCACAGGCACAATATCGTGAGACTGAACGCCCGCAAAGTATCATAAACACTTGCAGGAGGAGCATGCTGTAGTCAGAAATATTATATCCAGTTTCTCAACATATAATATTGTAAAGAGGTAACACACGGTAAGCTTTGTGGAAGCTTTTTATCCACTGGTAAAAAAAAAAATATTGAATCACTCCACCATGCAGCCTTAGTTGAAAAAAAAGGTTTCACGGCCCTGTTCAATACATTTTGGGTGTTAGAAAAGTTGATGTGTCAACATGCTATTTGGTTTGGGTCCTCTTCCCACAACCCTCTACAATTTTGACAAACTCCTCACTAATGGAGTACGCATATCTTAAAACAGTAAGAGACCATCAAAAACGGTTACATTTAAGCAACAATATTGATAAATTGATAAATTGATAAATATTGATTACAAAGGCAAGATATAATGGCAACAGTGTTAATAAAAATGTATAACTTCAACGTAAACACTGAACAATTATGAATAATGCACTACCACTATAAACTAAACGTCATAACATTTATTAAAACAGCCTCACAACAGCAGTAAAATGCAGCCTAAACATTGAGATATATATTGGCGTGCACTTCCATGTGTGTTACACTTAGTCAGTGTAACATGAACAGAGTACAGGCTCTGCTTGAGGCTCAGGTCAGATTTTAAATTCCAAAGTGTGCTCTGTTCTTCCTTTGAACACCCTCCTCTTTAAAAAAAACAAACATCCAATTAGTCAAATTGGCCCTCACTTTCCAGAAGGAAGTCAACTGAGCCCTCTCAGTTCATAACAACGTCAAGCATCCTCAGCAAGATGTTTCACAGCACAGATCACCATAGTTTGAGACAGTGGGATTAAACAATATCCATCCATTTCGGATGGGAGGTTCTGTGCTTTCCAAAAAAAAGGAGGGAGGGTGGTCGTGTAATACTGTTTTTTTTATTTTTATATATATATAAATTTATTTTTCCGATTTGACCCCGTTTTTCTCCCAATTTGGTAGCCAATCCCCTCCCTCGTAGTTCGCTGCCGTAGTTCTGTGACTGGCAGTGACAAAGGCAGAATGCTGCCTCCTCCAAGACAGCACTCGTCGAGCTGTCGACTTTAATTCCGGCACCCCAGAATCACTCCTGTGCGCAGCGAACTGTGTCGGCGACTCTGGCGCGACGGGGAATTGAACCCTGGTTTCCGTGGCCAGCGTCTGACGTTGAAACCACTAGACCACGCAGGAGGCCGTAATACTGATTTCTAATGAGAACATGACAGAGTGATTTATTTAATGGAAATATGTAGTGTTTTTAAAAACATAAAGGCGAAGGTTTTTGGTAGGACATGCACAGTATTTACATACATACATCAATCAGGTCCTCCCACTTGTGTGCCTAGCTAAGTCCAACCAGACATTGGCTTCATAATTCTTTAAAATATTAATTTAACAGAAAGCTAAACCTTGACATCAGGGTCTAATATGTTGTCTAGTAAAAAAAATTTTAATCAACATTAATTGATAATAGTAGATAGCTGATCACATCACCTTTTAAAGTGTGTTACGGAGTTTAACAGTGGTTTAAAACGAGGAGCATCCACTGAGTCAGATCCCATTGGCAGGGAGAGCAGCTCATCTACAATGGAGTGATCTGAAATCTGTTTCCCGCTGATAAGCAAATTCAAACTGCGATACATAATTTTTTCACTTAGCTGGCACCCTTATCTGACATTTTCAATTTGTTCATTAAAGCTGGGTATTTACTGAGGCAGTCCAGGTTAAGCTCCCTCTTCAAGGGTCCAACAGCAGTGCCCCATCCTGGTTATTTGAACTTGCAGCCTCCTGGTTGCAGGGCCAGTTCCCAGGCTGTCATGCCACAAAGCTGCTGTGAAATCTAACTCTATTGTCTCCATGACATTTAAACAACCTCACACTATCCGACTGTCCTCCTCCAAGCCGTGGCAGATGGATAGTCTGAACAAGAGACAATGTCCGTGGGTATCTAGGTGAGGGCTGTTCTGCTTAGCACCACAGACTGCGTAGAACTATCCATTCAATGCGGCAAAAGTGAATAGACAGGGGGAAAAGAGGCAACAGACTAATATCCAGGTGCATCGACATCTGTTGACATTGACAACGTTAAAAATTCAGCAATCAGAAAGAGGCTGGTGACATTCACAGCGGGGGAATAGTGAGAACACCATTCTAGTCATTTGTTGTAAGCTAATAATTTTATGCCAATGAGAAACGGTAGCCTGTATCATCCCCTGCATAATTCCTACTCATAACATATTGGTGTTTTTACCCCACTAATTTCACAGGATGTGATATTCCCCCTTTTTGGCCAGAGCTCAAACGAGCCCCACCAGAGCATGACAGGGATAATCCCGTAGCGTTTACGCACCTTAAACTGAGCCCCTTAAACTGAGCCGCCGAAAACTGCAGGACGTATTAAACCCCCGGGAACGGACGTTATCGTCGAGGATACGGACGGGCAAAATAACGACGGCCCAAACGGGAGCCTACCTTCAGCGGGGGCCCTGCAGGGGTCGTCGAGGTGAGTCCTGAGGTACATTTTCAGCTGGGGTTCACTCCGCATGCTGGTGAATGAGCTCTCTGTCCCACTGAGGGGCCTCTGGATAGCTATTGTGGACCCTGTGCTGCCACTCCAAACCAAAGGCAAACAAACACACAGACACACACACACACATGTTCCTCTGAAGTTTCATTTGAGGGGGGAGAGGGGGTGGAAGGGGCAGGGGCATCCTGTTCCATTTCTCGAGGAGTAGAAACGGTGTAAGATAATCCGCCCACCAGCCAGGCCTGAAACAATAGCCAGTCATTCAAGCAGGCCGGTGTGAATAGAATGCAGTCACTATATCCCGCCAGCCTGGAAAGGTCTCACTTTCAACATGGCCGGGCACAGTGAGCGGCCGAATGGGGCCCCTGAGCCACCCCTGCAGGACTGTGTGGAATCTCACCCGGCCATCTCTCAATGCCGGTGCTGATCCAAACCTGGCCTTCTCGGTCTAGGCAAGTTTGCTTCCTGGACATTCACACTAAACTCTACCCAGTGGATGATTTCGAATAAATAAGTGTGGAAGGAAGCTGTGTTTTGTCCCAACGCACGTCTGTGTCTGGGAAAGCAAAGGCGCAAGCTATTGAATCATCCCCGCCCCGGAGTTTAGCCATGCAGAAAGCCTCTGCAAATGAGAGAAACGGTTAGTCGACTCACAGGAGCTGCACTCTGCAGAGAGGAGGAAGAAAACACAGTGTCGCGGTTCTCTTTATTTCAGAGTAACCAACACCGCCATCAATCATTAACGCTCGGCTTTGCATCTACACTCACAAGCCATTCATCAATTTATCCCTTAACTCTGTTTTAATTCCGTTCCAGCGCCATGTCTTCTGTTGCCGGGTGAAAATATGCAGTTCTTTCCTCAAGGCCTTTCACAAGGCACCCTGGAATGCTCTCTTTACTGACAGCTTACCTTACAATTATTCAAAATGCAAATATTCATTTGTAGAATGAAATCCCTTTTTAGCTTAGGAAAGGGTATCTTAGGAAAAGGGGTGCACACATGTCGATGTCAACAGTCCTTGCAGGGTTGTTTTATACTTCTCACAGCCAGGAACTTGAGTTTTAACTTCATTGGAGGGCAGCTGGGGTTGCATTAGCTTGGCCCACTTAATTTGAATTAGGTAGGACATGATGATTCCATGATAATTCCCTGGGGTCAATACTATAATTCCCTACCCTTCTGATGGCAATTCCTCCCTCCTAGGCTGTTTGTGTATTGTAGATACTATGTTGTAATGTATAACTTTTAGTTAACCTATAGCTTGACCCTTTTCTGGGCACTCCCTGACTTGGTGTAAATAATTAACTGCTAAGAATTTTTAAGTTTCAACAGTAAATTAAAATTATTATTATTATTTATTTTTTTAAGAATTTGTTTCTGATCTTATCCCATTTTCTCCCAATTTGGTAGCCAATTACACCCTCTATTTTTCATGTCAATCCCCCCCCCCCCTCGTATTGTGAGTTCGCTGCCATAGCCCTCAGACCGGCAGTGACAAAGGCGAAGTATCGTCTCCTCCGAGACGGCACTCGCTAAGCTGTCGACCGTAATTCCGGTACTCCAGAGCCACTCCTGTACACAGCAAACTTCATGTCGGCTTCCCTCCCCCCTCCCTGGGGCGGACAGCCAATCGCCGCCCCCTGGTGGCACCTCTGGCCAGAGCAGACTCTGGCGCGGCCGGTGGAATTGAACCCCGGGTCGCAGTGGCCAGCGTCGAACGTTATAATCGCTAGACCGCCCAGGAGGCCCCTCAACAGTCAATTTTGACAGAATAATTCAGGATCATCAGGTGTTTCACAGCAGTCCCATTCCATTATCATATCTCCTATCGTATCATATCACAGCACTTCCCAAATATGATCTTCAGAACCAACAGGAGGCAACAGACAAAGGAAGCATTCTTGGACAGCTGTTGAAAAAAGGGGGAAGTGGTGGGTCTGAGGCAGGTGAGTGGGCCCATAAATTCTGCCATATTGGATCTCTCTCTCTCTCTCTCTCTCTCTCTCCTCATGGTTTGCTAACATTTTTCATTTTAGGCATTTTGCTGACGCTGTTATCCAGAGCAACTTACAGTTTACATTTCTTTACATACAATCCATTTATACAGCTGGATATTTTACTGGAGCAGTTCAGGTTAAGTACCTTTAGCACAAGGGTACAACAGCAGTGCCCCACCTGGGAATTGAACCAGCAACCTCTGAGTTACAAGCCCAGCTCTCTAACCATTACACTACACTGCTGCCACAGTGCGGCCGTGTACTACACTGGCTCCAAGTACTAACTCCGCCTGTACTTTCCTGCGATTAGCTGAGGCTGGTGTCCAGCTTCATTAATTAACAGTGGTGTGTAACTAGGCTCAGTTTCCCATTGCCATGCAGATGGAAATACAAGGGCAATTCACATTATACAAGGTGAATTTACTGCCAGTGAAATTAACTATTCCTACAAGACCTACAAATTCACCTGGAGTGTGCAGTACAGTGCTTCTCATAGGACTAAAACATTTTCACCTGACATATTGCCTCAATAAACAGCACGCATGCGTACACTCTCAAGGGAAATCCCATTAGAGTCAGGCTGGTATTTCATTTGTCACAAAAAGGTTGGTTGTGACTAATAAAATTGAGCATAATGTCTGTATCACTCAATTTCTACTGTACCTGGGGAGATATCTCCCGCCCCTAAACTTCAATAAAATGACATTTTTAGCCAAAGCGATCGGAGCAATGTGATTCGTCCAGCCACTTCCCCCGGCAACCCTCAGTGTGAGCCAAAGTGGGCCTGAGACGAGCGGTCTGGGCACCAGCCCAGCCCAGGAGACGCTGTCCCCCACTGTCCCATCAGCCAAGGCTTGACGATGTGTACCAGCTGCAGTACCCCCTAGCCTGGGCCCACCAGCTGGTGCAAGGGCACCTCTACACCAGGGGCGGGCCCAGACCACTTTAACAGGGGGGGCCCAAGAGTGGCACAGAACCACACAGGGAGGGGGGCATTCAAAATGTAATACATTTGATAAGATGTGATTGACAACCTAATAACCTATCAAGAGCCAGATGAAGTAGAGTGGCACCCAGGGTGGCCAACCAAATTTCTGTGGGGGCGGGTGCCCTCCCCCAGGCCCCTCCCTGGACACGCCCCTGCTCTACACCGCCGGCCTCCGCCGCAAGCTGAATTATGACGGCCGCTTCTCAGGTCGTGAGCTCCAGTCAGGTGAAAGTGTCCAGGTGCATAACCCCCGCAATGAGAAGGGGTGCTCACCCAAGCTGGACAGTGACTGGGCGAGAGAGCCTGCGCTGCTCTCCAGTGTCTCTGCAGACCCAGCACCTTATCACGGGGCTGCACTGCGACCACCTGGCTCCCTGCTCAGAGCCCACTCAGCAGCTGCCTGCCCTCACCGCCAGCTGCCTGCCTCTGTGCCTGTGTGCTGCCAGCCACTGGCACCGCCATCCCCCGCCATCTCCCGCCAACTGAGCCTGCCTGTCATCTGCACCAGCACCACTGGTGACTCTGGGTCCAGACAGCATCAGACACTAGAGCACTAAAATGGGTTTTGTTGTGGTAAGAGCGTTCGGTGCTGGCCACCGCGACCGGGGTTCGATTCCACCGGTCGCGCCAGTTTCAGTCTGCCCGGGAGTGCCAATTGGCTGTCTGCCCCAGGGAGGGGGGGAGGGATAAAAGCCGAAGGAAAGACTCGCTGCATATATGAGTGGTCGTGCGTCGGTGACAGGCTTCGGCCTAGGCGGGCACTGGCTCGAAGGAGGCTCGAGAGAGGGAATTGGATACTAAAAAGTGGGGAAAAAATTGGGAAAAACAGCAAAAATAATGAAAATTATTTAATAATCAAATAAAAAAATGGTTTTGTTGTCAGGGTTGGGGTGATCAGGGAGGGCGCTGGAGGGCAGTGTAGTTTAGGGAATGTATATTTCTCTTGAGCCACTGTCCTTGTCATTGGGTGTTTGTTTCCCCTGAGTGTGCGTCATATGTTGTTTAGTGCCCTGGTTGTTGTGTCTGTCTATGGCATGTCCTCCTGTGTTTGTTAAACTTGTTAGAATATATAATAAAGCTGGCAGCTGAGCCTGAGTCTTGAGCTGGCTATTCTGATAAATCTGTTTACAGTACATTCGCTACAGTACATTCTCAGCAAGCCGGTTTCTGTGGATAAATCTCACGCTGTAGAAGGAGAAAGTTGCAGATAACAGACCTTTGGTTTTAGCTGCCCTCTAAACCGTGGGAAGTCACATCCCTCCGCCTTTTATCCTCCTGTTTTCCTCAGACAGACATGACCGTGAACCGTCACGGTGACCGTGCCAGCGTGACCGTGCTGGCGTGACTGTGTCAGCGTGGCGACAGGCTTAAGTCCCCACGTTGGTGTGCTGAAGGCTGTGGAGCGTCCATGTCCCCCTTCAATGTGCATTCATGCAATCCTCTGTCGCAGTTAAACATCAACCCAAAACCCCTCTCCGCTGGACTATTGAGCCAAGTTAGTATGGTTAACCCTGGGCATGGACAACTGCACTGCATTTATCACAGAACACCAAACACACACACAGACACACACACACACACACACACACACACACACACACACACACACACACACACACACACACATTACACACACACACACACACACACACATACACTTTTCAATGTTGTGGAGGTTGTTATTCTACATAAAAGGCACTGAGTGTGTTAGAATATTTCCATACACATCCATGAAATTACATATATTGTTATTGTAAATACAATGATTTACAAAATAAATTGTATATTGTAAAATATATTTCTAAACATATTTCCAAATGGCTTGTATTTATGAAAATATTTTGAAAGAAATTGAAAATACTTTAAATACATGTTTGACCCAGGTCTGGCACACACACACACACACACACACACACACACACACACACACACACACACACAGTTTTGCCTCAGAACTCCAGCCCCTGGACTTCAGCCAACATGCTGCTGGTCTCTTTTGATGGCCTCCTCTGACAAAGAAAAGCAAACGTTGTAAAATGCGATGTTTAGAACAAAATATACTCTGCTTGCAGGATCCCAATTTACAGGCAAATTCAAGCAAGGAAACAATCTTGAAATGCACAGATTTCTCTCGTGTTTAATATCACTAGGAAAGCCAGACATTTTGGAATGTCTTGGGATTTCGCTGTAATGCTTTGTTCATGAGGCAAAGCCAGTGATTTTTGTGAAAGAATTATATTATCTTAGTAATGGGGCACGCTTTAGAGATGCAATGCTGTATTTAAGCAGGTAGATGTAACACATTGTGGTATAGGTTTCCCTCTGGAGTGGTGACACAGGACATGACCTCAATAGGAAAAGGAGGTGCTAGGGCCTCCCGGATGGTCTCGTGGTTACAACGTTTGACGCTGGCCTCTGCAACCGGGGTTCAATTCCACCGGCCACACCAGTTTCAGCTCTGGCCGGGAGTGCCACCAGGGGGCGGCAATTGGCTGTCTGCCCCAGGGAGGAAAGAGGGAAGTCAACATGATGTTCGCTGCGCATAAGAGTGGCCCTGGAGTACCGGGTTACAGTTGAGGGTAGGACCGCAAATAGCGGGTCTAATTGGCTACTAAAATGGGAGAAAATCTTTTTTGACAGCTTCTGGGCAGCTACGCAAACAGGACAGTATTTATATTTATATATTTATATATTTTTATTTGTATTTATATAGAGGGTGTAATTGGCTACTAAATTGGGAGAAAATGGGATACGATTTCCCCTGATCTGGTGTGATATTTATCATAGTCATAATTTCACCTTTCCTCTTTTCTCCCTGGCTTCATGGCACCTGCCCGGAGCTCACCTGCCCCAGAGTCAACCCCCCACCCCTGCCATGTGTTAGCCGGATGCCGCTGGCCCAGACCCTAGCTGCTGGTTCCATCCCCCGCCCTGCCCTGGTATCTGGAGGGATGAGGTCCACCCCACCCCTACACTTAGAATGCCCTTCCGGTGCTCTCTTAAGCCTCATGAGCCCCAAGGACTATTTGTGTTGTTTTTCTCGGTATCCCACCATTTTCCAGGAGTTCATCTCGACCGCCTTTTAAGGGGTCAGGGAATAATTTTCCAGTCTCCCACATTGGCTCCAATGGTTTTCTGGTTTTTTGATTCCCTCTGGAAAATGCCAATTGTGAAGCGCTGTGTGACAACCTGTTTGTAAATGGCGCTATACAAAAATAAAGATTGATTGATTGATTGATTGATTGATTAGTAACAAATTCTTAGAAGGAAAAGGTGGTGCTGATCTAGGTTACTCTTGTCCATGTTAACCTATTGCTTTAAGCTGATGTGAACAGCACTTGTTATCGTTCTAACACAGCGCTGAAGGAATTCCTTTTAGGCCAGAGCATTGCAAGGTACAACAAAAATGACTACACTTCATAAATGGATAAATTGTCTCAGAAAGCAGTTGCATTCTCTCCTATCTGAAGGCTTCTTCCTGTGTGTCCATCTGTGTTTAATTCATGGGGGTCTGGTTTGGGGACATCAGCATAAATGCACCTGGACAGTATTGACATTTCTGGTTTCAGCCATCGCAAACAGAACGTAGAGAATATCTTGCCTCTGTCCAGATAATAGCATACATTTTATGCGGGACAACAACCATCATTGTGGGACAAGTGAAAATGTAGGACATCTGTATGTAAGTCTTTAGGAACTTTTAAGTGGTCATCCATGACTTCCTGTTTCACTGGGGTATACATATGAGGTGACATCAGTGCTTAATTTGTAAAATAAGGCTCAACTCGCCTCCCCCCCTCCCACGGAGGAAAAAGGGTAAACCTTTCCTACCTCTGTGTAGCTGCATTTCTGTCGTGTGTGCGTGTGCGTGTATCTATTTACATATTATGATTGGCTGGCGGCCTCGCGCACCTACTCTTGTAATGTTCACTGGACGTAAATGTTGTTTAAAATACGCGTTGTTGTCGTACTTTAGATATTTATGAGCCATTTAAAGCTCTGGTTCTGAGTAAGATATTTGCCGGGGCGCAAAATCGGATTCTTGGCATTTGCCGGGGCTGTGCCCCAGCTAGCCCCGGCACAAATTAAGCACTGGGTGACACACAGGACAAGCTCCCTTAGTCATCCATCAACATGGGGAAGATCAGAGAGTAACTTTTCCTTTTGGTGACTTGGTGTGTGCCGAAACGTGTCCTCAGGGGTTTGTTCTTAACCCATTAAGACCTGGAGTGACGTTTTGGTCGCTTCGATTTTGAGATTAATGAAATGCGCTGTGATTCGCTGAAATAGACGTGGGGAAATGAAGTGCACGTTGGTGTCTGCTTTTTTTTTGAAATTTTTTCCAGAAAACCCTCAGGTTTTAAGAGGTTGTGTAGAATAATTGCTTAGGTTTTAATAGGCGTTTTTAGCAGGCGTTTTAGGTCTAAATGGGTTAAATAAGCAGAAAGACTTTTTCTAGAAAACTAGAAATGTAATTGAAGCCTTAATTAAAACAGATGGCAAACCAGAGAGCGCTCTTAGGTGATTTATTTTCCTTTTCATTTGTATCGATGGTAAGCGATGGGAGTTCATTACAATTCAATTTCTGAGGAACAATGAATGATCGTGATGCTAAATGCATTTCAGGTTGAGGTCATCCTTGGATGGGGAATGAGATGACCCATTATCTTCACAGCAATGATCTTTGTGATCCTTTACTTAATTACAATTATAAAATGGCAGGTATGCATCTTTCCCCACTTCAAAATAAGGGCGTAACATAGATTCCAATGCTCCAGTGGCCTTGGCTTTGTTACAACAGTTCCCAATGGAATTTTATTCAAAGCACAGTGTCCTAAAGCCTTCATGAAGCATGCATAATTTCTTCATAAATTATTTTGCAAAGCATTCTGAAGCCTCCCTAAGAAAATGCAATGATTTATGAATGATTTACAACACATAAATTCTCTCTGATGAATGATTTACACTGATTGTATTCTGGGATATTGAAGGCATTACACATACTTCAAGGCTTTGGGAATGTACACTTTGTGTAAAGTGTGACCCAGTTCACTTTCCTCCATTACCATCGCCATGCACTTTAACCCATGTCCGCCAAACTATGGGATATCCCATAGACCACGCAAACGCTACATTCGCCATCTGACGGAAAATCCTGTAGCAGAAAATCAATGAAATTGAAATGCGTGTTGAGGTGCAACGTCTAAATATTATATCATTATATAACACACACATGCGGGGTGTAGACTTCGTTGACAAAACAACTGTCTGTTACAAGAGACAAACAAAGTCACTAAAGTGGTACTATAAAATAATTTGGTACATGCTTGACATTGCTATCCTAAATGCTGGCATTGTTTACAATAAAGCTCATAATACAAAGATGAAACTGCACAACTTCAGAGTCTCCATCAATTAACTTGATAGGTATAAGCTACAGGAAAGCAGCAGGAACTCCAGCTCTAGACAATGGCAGAAGGTTTTGGGGATTTGTCCCACACACCAAAGCGAATGGAAACTGCTAGTACTTGTAAGGTGCACGTTCAATGTGTTGACACAATTTCCATTTGTTCAGTATGTGAAGTGCGTATGTGTCCTGATCCATGTTTTGGCTGCTTCCATTACCAGAAGTTTGCTTATGATGATCCCAACAGACAGGCATGCAAACAATTGAAACTAATAACAAAATGAAGAATGAGATGAACTTGTGGCATTACAGAGAATGATACGAACTCAATTCATTGAAATATATATCAAATTTCAAAATGGTTACATGTAAATGTAGATGTGACAAATAAATGTAAGATTGTAAGAATTTATCTGTACATAATTTACACACATAACACTAATTTGTTCAAATGTTTAATTGATATGACATACCATATATCTCTACAAATTATGTATTCTAAATTATCAATATGTACAAATACATATTTTCACATTTTCATAATTTGTATGATATTTCTCAATTGCAACTTTTTGTGATCAGTTCACACATCAGTTTGTATATCAAAATAAAGATCATTTCATGCTCTTTCCAATGATACATAATTTGAAGACTGAAGACCAATTCATAAGACTGAAGGTTGGCTGAGTGTGAATGGGTGTGTTATGTGGCTAGGCACACACCGTGTTTATACAGAATAATGCATTAGGAGGATATGGGTTAAGTAAAAATATTCATTATGAGGACTCCCACCACTGTTACCAAGTCAAATCTCCCATGCAGATGTTCAAGGGAACATACTGTATATCTAGGCGAGCAATCATGTTAACATGCCCTCCCACTGCATTTCAATACACCCACTACTGTAGTCTGTCAACACTGATATCAATAATACAATCATAAACTCAAGTTGATTGATTTCCCTCTCTAACACTTGCTGGCAAGCAGAGCAGAGGAAGTGCTTTGGTTATAAACAAAAAATATCCATCAAAGAATTGCCCATATTTACTCACAATATTTTCCCCCAAAAATAGTCTAATAATGACAACACTGCAAAGTCAACGGAAACAGCAATCATCATAATCCCCACTGTTACAAAATGTGACCCCAGAGACTGTTAAACGACAGGTGCTTGATTGCTGATTGAGGCCATGCTCCCGATGCGTGGTCGCTCTGGCGGTGATTGGACAGTTCCCAGCTGCACTCTCCTCGACCTCGTCTGGCCACGCCCCTGTCTGGAGTTCATAAGGGGCGGACCAACTTTTTTTTTGACGCAGAGGCTTTTTTTTCTTTTCTTTTTGACTTCTTGCCATTCTGCTGTGCCTTTTTGGAGAACACTTTTGCAAAGATTTTTACCTTACTTGCTTGTCTGTTTTTCCCTGTGCATATTTTTTCTTATGTACCTTTTGATAGCTAGGGAAGCGTAGAGTAGGGGAAGCAGTCTGCGGAAGAGAACGCCCATTTTGATTAGCACGGGAGTGAGTTTAGAACCTATTCTCTCTGGTGCTAGGGCTTAGTCAGACTATTTTATTGATTTTTATTATATCCCTTCATTGTCATGTAAATATGTCCACTATCTGTTGTATGTCATAAATACATCCTGTATCTCGTTGACTAGAACGGTCCGTGAGGCATTTGGTACCGGGCCGCACAGAAATACTAAAAACGTTTTAATTTTAATTTTATTTCCATTTTATTGACTATCGCAGTCTGCAGGGTGTTTTATTTTGAAAAATGATCACTTCCGTCTGTGCCTCTTTTCCGCACTTGTCTCAAATTTTTTTTTTTCCATTCCCCCGTCCCCCGGTCCCCGGTCCCCCATGGTCTTGCATGAAACCGGTCCGTGGTGCAAAAAAGGTTGGGGACCGCTAGACTAGAAGGAATATTTGTTTGTCTCGTCCCATCTTGGTTCACTATCCGTGGAATGGGTTCGCACCCACACGTTACAGCTGGCAGATGCCAGTGCCAAAAAACCTTCAGTCATTTAGTCCCAGTATGTGAGTATGGATCAGATGGATGGGGAAATCAAGGAGGAGCTCTCATGATCATTGTACAGCATTTTCAAAATTAACATGTGGGGAAAATGGTTTTCTACATGACCTGGGTTCAATCAACATTTGTCTTTAACTTTGACCCACAATTAAATGCAAACATTTATTTTTTTGTAAAATACAGTTTAGCAAGTTCAGCAATCACCAAAATGAACATCAAACTGTAAAGAACATTTAAAATGTTTATTGGGTCCAGGCCTATGTCAGCTCTGTTTGATTGCACTGGTTTATTTTCCTACAGCATACAGTATGAGTGCTGCCTCTTATTTTTACAATGTTGTCATTCTGTATTAGAACCTCAGTTTGTAGAGCACTTGAGCACTGCTGGTGATTTATGTATCTAGTCAACAAAACTGAACTGAACTGTATTATGCCCTCGTCTGGTTTTGGCTTGAACACACATCTTTTGGGGAACTCAAACTAATATACAATGACAAATATTGCCTATAGGTATAGCAGGATGCATCCATCCTGGTTCTCCAAATGTAATATATAATATGCCATTTAGGAGACACTTTTATCCAAAGCAACTTGCAGTAATGAATGCATACATTCTTCAGTATAAGTGGTCCCAATGGGAATCGAACCCACAACCTCAGCGTTGCCAACGCCACGCTCTACATACTGAGCCACACAGAACCACATCCACAAAATATGTGTAACTAATGTAGCTGTTAGGTTAGCTAGACATAGGTTTTTATGTCAGCTTAATATCAATGAGTTCTGACAAGAAATACATTTGGGGTGGGGAAGAGGGGCTAAAATTATTTCTGATAACGATTGCTAGATAACTTGCACACCTCCCCCATAAGCGGACAAATTTGTATCCTTCGACTAATCAACTAATTTCAAGTGATCACACGATGGGCAACTGTCATGGTAGTGGTGTGACCTTTTAAAGACTGACTTACTGTATGTAAAAAGTTGAAAGATTATTCATGGGAACGTCTGTGGAGAGGTGGGGTATGACAGGATGCTTCCCAATCAACAACGAGGGGTTGGATACTCCCTCCAAAACAAATCTGCATTGTCCCCTAAACCTTGGAATGAGGAGGAGGCATATTCTGGAGAGAATCAGAGGGAATTGGTCACAACTGATTTAAAGCATAATTTAAAAGATGATCACAAAATGGCATATAGTACTAGTTTCAACCAACTTGAATGAACTGAACAGCATGACAATAGGAGTACTCACAATGAGATAAACCAGTCAGGTTTTACTTCTGCTAAAGCCTTCTCATAGGTGGGGCAATTTTGACTTTTTTCAAATGGGTACTTTGCCAAGCATCTTGCAGTCAATGTTTCCAGTATTGGGATATGATCAGAGCAGCATCTCAACTCTGGAGACAATTAATGAGTGCTTCAATCTCCCTGCCATTTTGGCTCAAGTGTCTCTCAAATGAGGTTGTGCATCACTTGCATATGATTGCCAGTGATTGTAGCCCCCCGATGGGCTAAAACCCACATACTACAGCCAACTATAGAAACAGCATCTCCTTAGTTTATATATATATATAAACAGATTTTCAAAAGGCAATTTTCCCCCAAACAACTTTTTATTTCTAAAATGCACAAATAACAGTATCCATTAACATTCCAACACAACAATAAAGCATGATTTCAGAGGCATTCACATCACTTTCCTATTGTTCAAAAAAATGTCCATCCCTGTTCATAAGCGAGCTTGCCAAGACCCTGAAATGTGAAAACTTTCAAGATTAGGTCTGTGTTCTCTGTGGCTGAACCTCCGCCCACGCACCTCCGTGCTGGAGAGTCTCGTCTTGCTCAAGGACACACACGGGCACCGGGATCACAGCTCTGAGCGCAGGCTTCCTCTCATCTCCACACAGCCGCACTGCATGCTGGGATATCGCTATGCCTCGGTTTTCTTCTCCCCGTTGAACACGGACGCAAGTTAGACAGAGACGGCGTTCCAGATGTAGAGGAATACTGCAGGGCTATCAGTTTAGTGTCAGAACCCATTTCGCTACACCAGGTGTTCCTCAGGTGGTTTTCTCATGAGCCACTGTAGTGGGCCACACTGGGCAGCAGTGTAGTGTAATGGTCAGGGAGCTGGACTTGTAACTCAGGTTGCTGGTTCAATTCCCGGGTGGGGGCACTGCCCTTGTACCCTTGAGCAAGGTACTTTTATTGAATTGCTTCAATAAAATCTCCAGCTGTATAAATGGATTGTATGTAAAGAGATGTAAAGTGTGTAAGTCGCTCTGGATAAGAGCGTCTGCTAAATGCATAAAATGTAAATGAAAATGTAGATGAACTTTCAGCAGGCAGGGAGACTGCTTCTAGATCAAGGTGCACTAGCCCTTCCACATGGCTCTGACTCCATTTTGTCCTTGTGGAATTGCTGAAATATTCCAGAATGTTCCGCCAGTCATAAATGAAAAAGCCAGACATTCAGAAATAAGATTACAAGTGATTATTATAAAGCAAAGCTCCTTCCTTAACTTTCCTTTTTCTATCACCATTGCTTTTTGCATCTTGGGAAATGTTCATTTCAAACTACCTTTTAGCTGCCCTTATTAGCCTTAACCTGCACATTACAATAATCGACCTTGTTCCCTCTCGGAATTGTCTTTTGTATATATTCTGTACAGTCTCTTATTTTGTTGCAAAATCTCCCGTAAAAATGTATTAATCCACTGTGGAGACTGTTTTTTCCATCTTTCGGTCTTAATTTTGGGATGGATTTACGCTGTGCAGCAACAACCCTTATAATTATCATTTGTTTCAGATTTTCCTCCTGTTTTTCTCCCAATTTGGTAGTGTTGTGTACGTCGATGTTAGTGTAGTGTATTAGACACCAGACACGGAAGCAGAGGAACAGAGGAGTGCGCACTTTACTAAGCCCTCATTGAATCTCTCCCACAATGCACTTTGCGTAGCTCACATGTAGATCTATTACATGACCAATGATGGATGTAATTACAGGCAAACCACACTAATGCACCACATTCTAATTCAAGGCAATAGTGAAAGAATGAATGGAATAATGTAATGCAATGTAATAATGAATGAATGTATGGACACAACATCTTCCCCCCAAGAATACTTCTTGTACTTTAGAACATTACTGTATTATACACTCTGTATAATGTAACATGTAACACAATTAATTTTTTTTTTTTTTTTTTATACTCATTCACATGACAAAGTCTTTAGCCCAGCTGGGTGGTTTTCTACACCTGGTAGGTCTGGGTAGGTTATCAGAGTCAGAATCAGGCAGTTTATCATTCTTGTGCTCAGTACCGTCAGTATCTGTGGTCAACTCCTCGTCACAACAGTCCTTGGTTTTGTGAACTTGAGGTCTCCTTTCTTCACTTTCCATGGCTTCCTAATCCGTACCTTGTCACCGGACTGGTCGGCTGCTTTGGCATGTCTGTGAGCATCTGTGTATTCTTTTGTTTTCACTTGTTTTTGTCTCACTCTTTCACGCACGGCGTGTTCATCCGTGGGAGGTACAGGCATGTCCATTATCTGTAGCTTCGTTCTCATTCGTCGGCCGTGGAGCATCTCTGAGGGGATACTCCCGTAGTCGAATGAAGAGTTGCTCTGTAGTCCATCAGGCAAGTTCTCAGGAATGATTTCCAGGGTTCTCTTTGGATCGGCGCGGTCTGTAGGCAGTCCTTTAGAACTCTGTTGAATCTTTCTGCTTCTCCGTTAGCTCTTGGATAGTAGACTGAAGACTTCAGGTGTATAATTTCCCTCTTTTTGAGAAAATCTGAAAACTCAGCAGATACAAACTGAGGTCCATTATCACTGACTGATTCCTTTGGGTTTCCTTCCCGGGAGAAAACAGCAGTCAGAAACTGTGTCCACACGGGGAGTAAAGGCTACTTCAGGCCATTTACTATAGTAGTCTACCAACGTAATGGCAAATCTACAGTCAGCAGGTGCTATCTCAAATGGGCCTACAATGTCCACAGAAACTTTCTCCCAGGCAGCAGCTGGAAGAGGCACAGGTTGAAGGGGAGCATCATGGGTAACAGTTGACTTATCATTTTGTCTGCAGGTTGTACAGTTCTTTATCAATATCTCTGTCTGAGAGTCTATTTTGGGTCACCAGTACAGCGTTGTTTAGTGCGAATAATGCCTTGGTGGGTTTCATGAGCAATATCAATAAGTCTTTTCTGCAGTGACTCAGGCACAAGTAAATCATGGGTCTCTCTGACAATACAATCGTCCACGACTGCAAGCTCATGGCGAATCAGAAAGAACGGTTGTAAGTCAGGATCAAGTGCTTTCTTTTGTGAAGGCCAGCCTTTCTGTATCTGAGCACGGAGCTTTGTGAGCACAGGGCAGGCACGGCACTCAGCTCAGTTAGAATGGTTGCAACGGATTCCACAGTCTCTGCGCATGCAGTGTCTGTCTCAGGGAGTGGAAGTCTAGATAGACAGTCAGCGACACAGTTCAAAGATCCAGTTCTGTATTGAACATCATAGTCAAACTCTATCAGGCAGGCGAGCAGACCACCTGGCTATCCGTAGACCAGTACGGTTATTACCCTTGGTAGTCAGGAGCGTTGTCAGTGCTTGATGATCAGCGCGTAGCAGGAGTCTCCTTCCCCAGAGCCACGCACGCCATTCCTCAGCAGCCCAGACACAGGCCAGTGCTTCCTTCTCTACGATTGAATATTTCCCCTCAGCGTCCGTTTGACTGCGAGAAGCAAAAGCAACAGTCTGTTCTTCACCAGTGTTGTCTAGTTGAGTCAAGACAGCTCCAAGCCCATTGTCTGAAGCATCTGTAGAGACTATGGTAGGCTTCTTAGGGTCGAATAGTGCTAAAGCAGGGCTATTCACGATCATCTTCTTGACTTGGTCAAAGCCTGCTTGTGCTGCGTCGTTCCATTTAAATGTGCTGTTCTTTTGCAGCAGAGCTCTCATAGGCTCCACAACAGTAGCATAATTGGGCACAAACTTGCTACACCATGCACTAAGTCCAAGAAATGAGCGCACTTAGCTTATTCTCGACTATCTGATCGCGCACCATTTCACTTTCTATGTTTCCAAACTTACATTGTTTCACGAGCTCGCGCAGCGCTGCCACATAGTGATCCATAGACTCACCCACAGCTTGGGCTTGTTGCCTAAAGCGGTACCTCTCGGTGACAACGTTCAGTTTTGCGGTGAAAAACGTTTTCAAAGCAAGCACAGTTCCCTCACAGGTGTCAGCAGTGAGTGGCAAGATGCTGTAGATTCAAAGTCCTTCTGTCCCTAAACAGTGAATTAGCAGGGCTCTCTTTCTCTCACCAGGAAAGTTATTTCCCCCGATAGCAAGCAGGTTGTTTTCGAACAACTCATTCCACGCATAAAATGCGATCTTCGGTTCACCCAGGCAGTCCAGGAAAATGGCAGGAGGTTGTAAGGAAAGCAGAGCCATCTGTTCAGATTCACTTTCTATTCTACTACTCTCGTCGCCACTTTGTTGTGTACGTTGATGCTAGTGTAGTGTATTAGACATCAGACACGGAAGCAGAGGAACAGAGTGTGTACTTTACTAAGCATCCACACTAGCTCACACGTAGATCTATTACATCAGGGGTCCCCAACCACCGGGCCGCGGCCTGGTACCGGTCTCCCGCACCCCCCCCCCGGTCTGCGAAAAAATGAACTGGTCTCAGTTTTTCGATGTACCATCCCAGTCCGCCAGTCCGCCGGTCCGTGGAAAATGGTATTGCATGAAACCGGTCCGTGGTGCAAAAAAGGTTGGGGACCGCTGTATTACATGACCAATGCTAGATGTAATTACAGGCAAACCATACTAATGCACCACAATGCAAATAATGTAATGCAATGTAATAATAAATTAATATTTTTCAAGTCAATCCCCCCCTCGTATTGTGAATTTGCTGCCGTAGCCCTGTGACCGGCAGTGACATGGGCAAAGTATCGTCTCCTCCGAGACGGCACCTGCCATGCCGTAGACAGCAATCCTGTACTTGAGAGCCACTCCTGTGCGTACTCCCAATTGCCGCCCCCTGGTGGCACTCCTGGCCAGAGCAGACTCTGGCGCGGCGGTGGGATCGAACAACAACCCTTTTAAACGTTGTTCTTTTTTCATTCAGTATTGCAATGTAGAAGTTTTACCCAATCTATATTACTTAAATAATAATTTTATTAAAGTTATTTCTTCTGAAGTTAAGTATTCTACAGTTAGAGGAAGGTTTTAACTTCTCAAAAGATAAAGGTGACTGCACTATGATCACTTGTGCCAAGTGGCTCCACTGCCTCGGAGCTGCAAATTCAGGGTTACTACACAAATTCTGGGTTACTACACAAATTCTGGGCTACTACACAAATTCAGATCTCCGTCTTGTAAGCTGAGTAACAGTCTGCACCAGTCATTAACCACATTTAAAAACTCCTCTTCACATCTGCCCTGCCCTGACACTACTTTCCAATGAATAGAGGGGTAATTAATTAGTCACCCATTATTAATGTCTCCCCTTCCTGATAATCTTGTTTTATGTTTAGAGCCTAGAGCATGGTATTTATGTGGCTGTCCGAAGCTGGTGGCTTATAGGATACCTATTAAGGCCCTTCTCATATTCTCCCAGTAGTCGAATCCAGAGATCCTCACAAGGAATAAGAGATTTATATGGCATCATTATATTACTGCATGTGTAGTCACCTCGATCCCTCCTGCACTTGTGGCGAACATCAACGGCATATATTTTAAGAACCACTAAAAATTCTCATTTTTGTATTGTCATGGAAGAAAAGTGAACACTCTACACCCTCTATTTTTCATGTCAACCCCCTCCTCATATTGTGAGTTTACTGCCGTAACCCTGTGACCGGCAGTGACACGGGCGAAGTATTGTCTCCTGCGAGACGGCACTTGCCAAGTGGCGCGGCCTGTGGAATCGAACCCCGTTTGCAATTGCATGATATTTTTTTGCCAATGAGAATGACTTAGCATTCACTGTTTATTGGGAGAGTTTGGAGGCGTCACCGTATTCTGTATAAAACGTGATGTCTATTCTGACTAACATGAGCAAGACAAGGTTTTACCGAGTGTTTTATCCTCCACGTATACATGAATAAAGAACTTTGAACTCACGCCGTCTGAACCTCAGAGTGGCCTGATTCCACAACATATGCCACGTACCTTTATCAAGGCTCTTCTGAAGCTAGGTCTTCTCCCTGCAGACATTGTTGCTGCACAAAACACTGACTCCATCTTCTCCTGGTCCTGAAACAATGACAGGGAGATTGGACCCAACTGCAGAGATGAGGCAGGAAGCAGGAAGCAGGAAGCAGGAAGCAGGAAGCAGGAAGCAGGAAGCAGGAAAATCCGATGCTTGAAATGGCAAGATGAAGGCAAACACTAGGAACAAACATTTCAAGACAGAGCACACTTCACAGAAAACAGACAACTTAAATAATGAACAAAAATGAGACAAAGGTGAAAACACTAAGGCAATAATCCACTCAGACAATCAGGTGAAACAAAACAAGTGGAAACACTCAAGACAATAAACAAGGCACAGGTGAAAACAATCAAAACAATAAAACCATTACCCAATTATATAACAACACAATCAGGGAATAGTCAAGTGTCCAATGCCGCCCTCTGGTGGCGAGCAGCAGCTGTGACAGGTCCGACAGTCTCCTGGTGAATGCATTCAAAATGGCCTCTTTTGTGCTATGGTGCTCCATTCCTGTCATTTATTATTAATTGTTTTATGTGCTATATATGTTTAAGAAATGCTTAGTTAACCCTGTGATGTTGTCACAGGCTTGTTCTATGGTACAATGTCCTGCTATGTCACCTGAGGACCAAGAGTGTGTACATGCCTTATCCAATATGGAGATAGATTGATATGAATCTCGTTGTAGGCAATATTACATTACATTACATTACAGGCATTTATCAGACGCTCTTATCCAGAGCGACTTACAGTTTACATTTCTTTACAATCCATTTATACAGCTGGATATTAACTGAAGCAATTGGTTAAGTACCTTGCTCAATTGTCCCACCTGGGGATTGAACCTGCAACCTTGTTACAAGCCCAGTTCCCTAACCATTATACCACACTGCCTGCCTGCCTGCCTGCCTGCCTGCCTGCCTGCCTGCCAATACAAGGTTATAACGTATATAGTTGTAGAGGGGGGGACTGTTGTAGTGGAATTTCTACATATGTATTGGATAACGATTACACATACCTACAGTGGTGCTATGTGGCTTTTTATGTTATTTTGTCTTCTCTGATGTACAGTGGTTTCAGATATATGTTTGTATTATACAGAACCTTCGAAAGGTCTTCTGCCAACCTGGGATGTTTCTGGCATATCTCCGGTCCGCAATATGGCGTAACAGTTCCGTTTTTAGGGTCAACGGAAGGAAGATCGTAGACTCTCAAAATCAGTCTTAGTGACGGTGACGTGTATCTCTGAGACTCCTGTGTGTCATACAATCACTGTCCTGTTTGGTGTGAAAACGTGCTTTGTCCTTTGCTCTAGGATGAGCATTGCTTAGCCACAGCGACGCTCTGTCTCTCCTTGCAATTTCAATAAACTCTGGTAAATATTGGCTCTTCTCTGTGTGTGTGTGTGTCTACACTCAGGGTTTTGCAAACGGATTCATGATTGATCACAACTAGCGCAACTGTGTCACGTGCCTGCTCAAGTCTCATGTTTAGGGACTGTGTCCCCTGCCTGGTCAAAGCTTTTATGGAATTTAACCTTTTTTTAAATATAAAAACTGTGACGTGCCTGTCAAAGTCTTTGATGCAACTTCGTCATCTGCCTGCTTATTAAGTTTTAATCTTCTGAAGCAAATTTTGGAATTTTTATAAACTCAATTTTAAAAATGGTGTCAGCTCCCTGTTCTCCCTGCATAGTCTGCCTGTCCAAGTCTCTTTTGTGACATCTGCCTTTTCGTCTTTGAAGGAATTGTGCCATTTTCTGCTTGTTCTAAAAGCAATAAAAGTTTCACCATCTCTTTTGGATTATCTTGTGTTAGGACCAGCCTGGTCTCGTGGGATATACGCACATCTGACCACTTTTCTGCAGAACCACAACTACGTTCTCACAGTTACACTTTGCTGCAGTTTTAAAACAAAATGTTCACTGGGGGCGCTAAGTAAAATGAATGAAGAAAAATGTGAAAAAAATTAATTAAGGTTGCCTTTCCCCAAACCCCCCTGCTCCCCGTACCCCTTCTTCTCGACTCGTTTTGGTTCAATAATTTTGCGAGATAACTCGTTGTATTTATGCCAAGCAGCTTGATGCATTACTGTATAAATAAAAAAATAAGCGAAACCGTCTCGCCAAGTGTCGGCTCTGGCCGGGAGTGCCACCAGGGGGCGGCGATTGGCTGTCCGCCCCAGGAAGGGGGGAGGGGAGCCGACGTGACGTTCGCTGCGTATAGTGGCCCTGTAGTACCGGGTTACGGTCGACGGCCTGCGGGTGCCGTCTCGTAAGAGGCGTCACTTCGCTTCGTCACTACCGGTCACAGGACTACGGCAGCGAACTCACATTACTAGGGGGGGATTGACGTAAAAATTGCGGGTCTAATTGGCTACCAAATTGGGAGAAAATGGGATAAAATCAGAAACAAATTTATTTTAAAAAAAATAATTTAAAAAAATAAGCGAAACAAAGTGTAAGAGCAGAGATCTGGTTATCTTTGAACTAGGGGCGTGTCCAGGGAGGGGCCTGGGGGGCACCTGCCCCCACAGAAATGTGTTTGGCCACCCTGAGTGCCACCCTACTTCATCTGGCACTTGATAGGTTATTAGGTTGTCAATCACATCTTATCAAATGTATTACATTTTGAATGTTTGACTGGCAGTGTAGTGTAATGGTTAGGGAGCTGGACTTGTAACTCAGAGGTTGCAGGTTCAATTCCCAGGTGGGGCACTGCTGTTGTACCCTTCAGCAAGGTACTTAACCTGAATTGCTTCAGTAAAATATCCCGCTGTATAAATGGATTGTATGTAAAGAAATGTAAACTGTGTAAGTCGCTCTGGATAAGAGCGTCTGCTAAATGCCTAAAATGTAAAATGTAAATGAATGCCCCCCACTGTGTGGTTCTGTGCCACTCTTGGCCCCCCTGTTAAATTGGTCTGGGCCCCCCCCTGTTAAAGTGGTCTGGGCTCGCCACTGCTTCAAACCCAGATCTCCAGCGGGAGAAGTTGCCACGCCAACCGCTACACTAAACCAGCGGAGTGGTGAAGCCGCTTCTCGAGCCAACGAGCCGGTTCTGCCGCCGGTCTCCCGTCGAAACATCCCTTTAGCGCCCCCTGGTGGACATCCGATTTAGAAACTGCAACAAAGTGTACCTGATAACACGTATTTGTGGCTGTGGACCTATCCCATGAGACCAGGTAGGTTAGGACAGCTCAGAGGCTGAGGATTTCAGCAGGTCAGTATGCTTCAGTAATACCCTTTTCCTAATTTGAGTTCGGATAAGATGATGGAGTTAGGAGCCATTGTTCTGTGATGGCAAAATTCTTAAATTACATCCGAAGTAGATAAGATATGATTTTACCCTTAGGATGTTTCTATAATACACCTATGACTGCACTATATCTGCCAGACACTGGCACACTAATATAATACAACATATGCCATTCAGCAAACGCTTTTATCCAAAGTGACTTACAGTAGTGAATGAATGCATACATTTTTCAGTATATGTGGTCCCAGTGGGAATCGAACCCACAACCTAAGTGTTGCACAATGCTATGTTCTACCTACTGAGCCACACAGAACCATGCTCTACCTACTGAGCCACACAGAACTATGCTGTACCTAGTGAGCCACACAGAACCATGCTCTACCTACTGAGCCACACAGAACCATGCTGTACGTACTGAGCCACACAGAACTATGCTGTACCTACTGAGACACACAGAACCACGCTCTACCTACTGAGCCACACAGAACCACACTCTACCTACTGGGCCACACAGAACCACACTCTACCTACTGAGCCACACAAATCACCCTCTACCTACTGAGACACACAGAACCCAGATCCAGAACTGTGAGAGATGGTTTAGGAATGAACATGGGTCTGGTGAAACTGCACAGCAGTGTGTTTAGGTGGGTGACACAGGGTAGTACAGAGCACTACAGTGCAGAACACTATAGTATAGTTCAGGGGTCGGCAACCTGCGGCTCCGGAGCCGCATGCGGCTCTTTCAGCCTTATGTTGCGGCTCCGCGTGGTTTGGTAAAATAAATAAAAATTGGGCGCAAACTTTTTTGCCGTAGCACCCCCCGTCGACAGAAAATCCGAGGGGCGCAAGAATTATTTTCGCGTTGCACCCCGGTCCGCGAAATAAATGAACTGGTCGCACCTTTTTTCCCGTAGCACCCCCCCCGTCGACAGAAAATGCGGCTCCCAGTGTTTTCTTTTCCGTGGAAACCGGGTCCAAATGGCTCTTTGAGTGTTACGGGTTGCCGACCCCTGGTATAGTGCATTGTGATATAGTAGTATAGAACAGTACTGTACAGTATTATATAGGAGTATAGAGCAGTACTATACACAGCACTATAGTATAGTTGTAGGGGCTATGTCAGACGTAAAGATAAACGTGGGTGAGGGAGCGGATAGCTGACGCTGTAATTGAGGCTGGAGTATGCCCCTCCATCTTTGGGTCTGTGGGCGCCCCCTAATGTAGATTCAGAGAGGTACTTCCTCAGCACACGGGCCGAGAGGATAACGGCCAGGCACCAGCTCATCACAGAGAGTGAGGTCTTGTGTTTGTCTACGTATTCATGGCATACATGTATTTTACAAGGACCGCCAATATTAAAGCCAACAGGGATTCATTTCAATAAATCTTTATTGTCTCCTAGGGCAAACAAACAAACACAACACACCTGCACACACAACAGCACATACTAGTGTGAAGGTGCACTAGTAATTTTGAGTGATAATGAGTGTACAGAGACATTCGTAACGTGAACTTAAGAACGGAGAGAGCCAGGAGCACAGGGGTTTTTTAATCTACCCGAGGGAATCGCCACAGGCACTGAGCAGTAGGATTGTGTTTGTGCCCAGGCTGCATGTGAGTAGCAAACTACGTTGCTGTCATTGTGTGTGTGTGTGTCTGTGTGTGTTTGAGCTGTACAGAGTTGATAGAGGCAGTGTCACTGTGTGTGTGTGTGTGTGTGTGTGTGTGTGTGTGTGTGAGAGAGAGAGCTGTACAGAGTTGATAGAGGCAGTGTCACTGTGTGTGTGTGTGTGTGTGTGTGTGTGTGTGTATGTGAGAGAGAGAGCTGTACAGAGTTGAGGCAGTGTCACTGTGTGTGTGGGGGGTTTCATTTTGTTATTAAAATTTGTATTTGTCATTACTGTCATGGTTCCTGCTTGCCGCCAGGGGGTGGCATTGGACTTTGTGTTCCCTGATTGTCACTCTAATTGTTTTATTGTTTTATTTAGTTCCTGTGCTTGACTTTGTTGTTTGAGGTAATTGAATTATCTGTTTCATGTTTGGATTCCTGCCTCTGTTTCATTTCCCTGGACTTGGGTCCATTCTCCATGTCCCTTCTGACAACAACAAAACATTAACAGATAATTTCACATAAATTCCCAGCACAGAACACAAAACACAGGCAAATTAAATAGACCATGAAATGAGACACGGGTGGAATCACTCAAGACAACAAGGGAAACACAGTAAAACAATTAAACAATTAGACTGGCAATAAGGGAACACAAAATCCAATGCCGCCCTCTGGTGGCAAGCGGGGCAGCATAACATTTAAATGTAAACATCATTGTACATAATGTCCAAAGCCCTTATTATTAACTCATTAACTCAAGAGGTTTAATTACCTCTGAATTGTGGCTACAGATTTACCTACAGGGTCCTAGTTTAACTATGTGGTTGCTCCTAGCACCCAGGAATTGTACTTCCCACTAGGGTGGCTTTCAGCTAAACTGTTCTTGACTACGGTTAACACTTTGTTGTATTCTGGATACTCAAATGCCTATAATGTAATGTAATGTAATGTAAGAGTTTCAGTCAAGACATCAGTATCTGTGTGTATCCAGGAAGGAAGTGGCATAACCAGTACACTATTGCCCCTTCAATAGCAGAACTAAATAGATCAACTTCTGCAAACTAACATTTTAAAACACTATTGCATAAAACTTTGTTAAGCAGAAAATTTGCTGCAATTACATTACATTGCAAACTGTTGTAATATAAGCTCTCCACTTATCTACTACGCATGCGCTTGGCATACTCTGAAAGGTAGAGGTGGTGTAATACTGCCACCTACTGGACTGGATGATAAACATATCATTACAATATATATATATACATATATACTGTATATATAGTATGTAACACAGGCCTACTGTAATGTACACTCTAACTCTAGCTTTGTTTCTCAGCTTTAACCTTAACCCAACCATTAACTAGCTTTTACTTTAGTAAGACACATTTTTCACATGGAATAGTTCTGTAGTTAGAAATTTATCATTTTATCAACTACAGTGTTATTACATATACACAATCACAGGCCTACTATAATGTGTGATCTGCAATTAATAACATTTTCTGGGGAATGATTTCCACTAACCTTAGCTGGGGCCTCAATACATGACAGACAGAATGGGTTACTCACGTAGCCTTAGAACCCAGAGGGTTGGCACATAGGCATGTCTCTATCTGAAAATTACTCCCGCCGAGTCACAATGGATTTAAATAAACCCCTGATTGCTGACCGAATGCTCACTATTCATTTCATAAGACCACATTGTAGGGAGCAATTCCACCACCAAAGACACTTTGAGGTAAAACAATTATTTAGCTCTTACAAAGTTGTCATTGCCACATTTAGAACAATACTGTCACACTTTATATTGCAAATTAGCTATTTTGTTTCTATCCAAATGTCATGTTCCTGTGTACTTCCTGTCTTCCCTGTTGTAGTCTTTATCAGGATTGGTACTAAAAAGCGTTTAGCTTGTGTATTAACATTGTGTCTCTATCAGACCGGCCCTGGTCGTCAGCCCCGATCGGGCATTTGGCTGTTCGCCCCAGGGGGAGGGGGGAGAGTGAGCTGGCTTGGGTCCACCATGAAGCACGTAAGGGAGTCTCCAGAACGTGGGTGGGGGTGAATTCCGCCGTTCTCCAGAATTTGCTGCCCTCGGAGAATTAGCTTGCCTCGTAGAGATGAGTGGCGGCCTCGTGTGGGGAGGGTAAATCAAAATAAATAGAGGGTGAAATTAGCCACTAAATTGGGAGAAAAACTGGAAAAAAACAGAAACAAATTTAAATAAACAAAACAAAAAAAAATCGAAACAAGTGTTTCTGATCTGGCCCCGGTGAAGGGCAGGTTGCTGTGTCTCACAGTCACGGCAGGGGTCCTCAGACGTGAGTCCTGCCCGGGGTCCGGGGCAGGGCCTCGGGGTACACCAGGAAGCCGGAGAAGGTGGTGTAGCGGCCCTGGTTGCTGTAGACGGCGAAGCGCTCGTGCTGCTGACTATAGAGCCAGACGCTGTCTCCCTGGCGCAGCGACAGCAGCAGGCTCTGGCTCTGCACCTCCCGGCGGCGCGACTCGTCTTCGTCGAACACCATGGCCTGCACCTCGCCGGCGCCCGTCATCAGCTTCACCGACAGCGCCCGGCGCGGGTGCTTGCCCACCGTGAAGGCGAAGTAGTACGCCCCCGGCACGCGGCACGTGAAGCGGCCGGAGGACCTGTTGAAGTGGCCGCCGATGTTGACGTACTCCACGTCGAAGGTGAGCGCCTCCTTCTCGGCGCCCTGCTCCGCGCTCTCCCCCAGGACAGAGGAGGTCCTGGCCACCGAGAAGGCAGAGCGGGGCTCCTCCGCCCACTCGCCCCCCGACCAGTTCAGCCTGGGGTCCCTCGCGGGAGGGCAGCCGCGGTAGTCCTGCCCCAAGTGGTTGCTGATGTAGGCGTTGGAGGAGTAGGGGTACACCAGGTAGCCGGTGAAGGTGATGTAGGGCCCGGCATTGCTGTAGAGGGCGTACTTGGGGCTGGCGTGGAGCAGCAGTCCCACGGTGTCCATGGCCTCCAGGCTGATTGTCACGCTCTGGCTCTGCACCTTGCGGTCCTTGCGCCGGTGGCCGTCGTAGGCCATCGCCTGCACCTCCTGCCCGTTCTTCACCAGCATGACGGAGAGCAGCTTCCTGGGGAACTTGCCCACCGTGAAGGCGAAGTAGTAGGCGCCGGGCACGCGGCAGCGGAAACGGCCGGTGTCCGGGTTGAAGTCGTTGCCCACGTTCACCAGGAGTCTGTCGAAGGTCACGGCCCGCTGGGACCCGCCCAGGACGCTGCTGCTGCGGGTGGCGGAGAAGGCCGACTGGAAGCCCATCGTCCCCGGGGTGATGTGCAGCGGAGACACAAGGCCCAGGCGAACGCCCAGAGCAATCAGACAGGCCAGGAGGCGGGATGTGTTTAAAGCCATCTCAGCTGTGGGGAACTGGGCAGGGAAAACACAGAGGGGGACATTTTGCGTTACATGGTTCCACGTGAAGTGGAGAGTCACACGATACTTTGCATTACAGCGCATGCGTACAGCAATGGATGAAAAAAACCTAAGATCCCTGTGGAAACGCCAAGCTGGAGAATGTCAAAGGGCAGCTGAATTTAGAGTTTCAGAGGGAAATGTGATTGCATTTTTCACACTACAGAAAAATGTAAGTACGTGTTCATGTGTTGCTCTGTTGTATGCTAAGGTGCATAGCAGGTCTGTTTTATAGAGGCAAAATATATGGTGGGCTAGGATATGTATATGAATTGCATGGTGAACGGGGTAAACAGATATGGCAGTGGTTAATAGAGTTGGGCATACTAGGGCATTTATAATTAGGGAAAGATTAACTGGATCTGCATTGTGGTTCAAGGGTTAATATGGTGTGGAAATAAGTTAATAACGAAGGCATGGTATGGCAGTGTTTTTCTTCCCCATTGCTTATGTAATTCGCAAATTAGCATTACGGCTAGCTAGTTATCTAGCTACCTACCACACACAAATAGCAAGCTTGTATTTTATTTTAATAAATAAAATGGTCTCAGTTTTCAATGGTTGCTCATTTCCGAATGTAACCGACTCTTAATGAGTCAGCTGCTGGGACATTAGATATTACGTGCGGCACGAGACTGAAAGCTGAGTGCCGTTCCCACCCCAGAAGTGTGGATATACAGTATATCCTGAGAACACACAGCTTGGAGTCTGTTTTTGGCTGTTTAAAAATTGATCGAAAACTGTGACAGTTCTTTAACTTTGAAATTATATGATGTAGTAAGGTAGCTATCAAGCTGATAATTATTGGTTCCCAGAACATTCCCAGTATGATGGATTGAAAAGCAGTGGTGGCTGCTGAGCTGGAAACGGGCACCAGAACCTCATCTTTAAATAGGTCATTACTCTAAACTTGTTTCTTTTTACTTTCCTTCATCAACAAACAAACAATTAATTTGCTGAATAATCAATAACACTATAGCTAATTATTCCCAATTTTATTTTGTGTTGTTCCCAATATTATGTTTGTTGTTTAACTTTTGGTTAGGTATTTTTCTCAAAAACTGTGTAGGCTATACAGGTGTGTGGCATTTTCTTACATCAACAAATTAGTCCTGTGCAGATTCTGGGGTTTGAATGCTAATGGGAAAGCTCAACAATTATGAGAAACATGAGAAAGAAGATTTTCATGTTTGTTTGCTAGCCTTTATTGCGATCAACGCTTGCGTGAACCACAGTTAACATATAAATGACCCTCTAAGTTCATTCTTTAAATGATTAAATTGAATCTACAAGATTTGTGTCAAAAGACAATTAAGACAAAGCTTTGGAATCACTTGTCAACTGACTATTCAGATCCAGATATTTGACACATTTCTTAATCAAGCTAAAAATATATGAAAAGGTTGGTTGAGACCAATGAACAAATTGAAAGGTGAGATTTGAGTCCCTCCTGTTTCCCGCTCACCAGCCAGCCCTGGTGACCAGAGCGTAACAGGCCGCTGAATGGTGAGGAAGTACGGTTTTAATGCTGTCAGGACGAATATGGTTCTCCGCATCACCAGCTCAGTGGAAGTGACAGCGTCTGTAATTCAGCTGATATTGTCTGTTCTCTCTGCGCGATGAGCAAGCGCACGGATTAGGCCCTGGTTCATCTGCCCCTGTGTGCTGGAACAATAAGGGGGGTGGGGGGGGCAGGGCAGAGACAGAGTAATGTTTTAAGCACAGACCCCCAGCCATAGTAATTGGCAGATGAAAGCTGGCAGTGGAGTGGAGTGGGGGGCGTAGGGGTGGTAATGGGGGTACATTCTCTGAAGCTCATGCCTCAGTGCCCTGTAATCATTCCCACAGACCGGCCTACAGCCACTAGTGTGGAAGTTCAAGTGTGTTTTTCCCACAGATGCCAGAGTCTCCCGCTCCTGCGCTCATTGTTATCAGGTCTCTGCTGTTGTCTTTTCGTCCCGGTGCGGCGCTGAAGCTGTGGAGGGGGGGCAGGAAGTGGGCAGAGATCAGAATCCTTCACCCCCCCCCCCCTCCCCACCCCCTTCATTCAAAGCGCTGGCTGGTCACCTGCACTGAAGTGGTCTTGCCTCTGCTCTGTCAGAGAAGAATCTGAATCACTTGCGATCTGCCGCAAGAGACTCAAAACCCACCTTTTCAGACTCCACTACCATTGAATTCTGTACATCTAGCCAATTGTCATCACCACTGCCTACTTGCTGAGCACTTCTTGTATATGTATCCCTGCTTACTCCTCATTAATAATAATAATGACAAATTTTCCTTCCCAGTGTTACAGGTATGGTATGCAGCTGCCTACAACGATGTCCATCGCTGTATTACTGCACTGATCTCTTGCGCAAATTATGATTGGTCCTACAATGTATTAATGCACATCTTGTAAGTCACTCTGGATAAGAGCTTCTGCTAAATGCTTAAAATGTAAATGTAAATGTAAGTGAGCCACTCTCTTAGCAGACCAACAAACACTTCGATATGTAAACATGTTAGGGCCAATACCGTCTCTGACAATTCCAGTTGCTCAAATTATTTTCAACTGCAGCAACCATTCCAAGGGGAAATGTCTGGCGCAATCCTGGAAATGTATGTACAGTCATTGCGCTTTGCATCCTATGATAGTATGTCATGTTCTGTTGCTAATAGAGATATATTCACTCTCCAACAGGGAGGGAAGACTCACTCAATAGAGCTGCACTAATATACTGTACAATGTATTGTGCTCTAATAATGGAAAGCTTGGATATGCGGTCTACCCATCTCCATATTCTCATTATCACTTGTAATACATTATACAACATGGAAATTAGGGATCCCGCTTACTTATCCCTGTAAACAACACACGCCACTTCCAGCTAATAACTGTCAGTGTTTAAAATGTATAGCCATAGCATGAAGTGTTTATTGTACTTACATGCAAGTATTTATACATTTATGCATATTGAAATGTTTCATACTGTAATAATGCAAAAATGCATTCCTTTGCAGCACATATATATATATATTCATACTGTACCACTATTCATTACCGTACCAATGAAGTTGAAACAGTTTTGTTGTACCTGAAACAGATTACGTATTGCACATAAATAGTGTTATGTTGTCATCCTCAGAACTGCACTGTCAGACAGGAGTCCCCATCACAGTCAGGACTGGGAGACATGTTCTCGCTAAAATACCTAAAGTACAGCACCCTCAATTCTCCCGTACGGTTTTGTAAGAGAGTCGGTCCTACCTGCTTCTCCTGGGTCGTTTGTGATTGTCCCGCGATCAGCTGATCAGTGCCTGTAGGCAGCTGTCCTGGCCCTCTGCCCTTGTACGGCTGTCTGTCCTTTGTTAGCCCTGCGCTTCTAGGGTCTAACCCCGCCTGTAGGGGGTTGGGGGGGGGGGGAGGGTAGGGAGGAGGGGCTCCTAAATGACACCCCCTGAAGTCCATTAGTCCTCTCTGTGGCTCTGTAATGACGGAGAATGGCCCTGTCCCTGAGGAGGGGGGGTAGGACAGGTATGTGTGTGTCTCACGGAAACCAGATGGGCTCAGCGTCTGGCTTCTCATCATCTGGGACACTGCTACTTTGTCCTGGCGGGGGGGGAAACAATGCGCATTACAAACGTTAGTCTGTCAGTTAGTCTGAACGGTTTTAACCCTCTTCTATAGATCCTTTATTGAATCCATTTGTTCTCAATTATTTACATTACATTACATTACATTACAGGCATTTTGCAGATGCTCTTATCCAGAGCGACGTACAACAAAGTGTTAACCGTAGTCAAGAACAGTTTAGCTGAAAGTACAATTCCAGGTGCTAGGAGCAACCACATAGTTATATAAACCTTTATTGCAGACACTCGGTCCATATAAAAATAAACAATGTACAAGTATAGAAAATGGAGAAAACAAAAGGATACAACATACAAAACTGTGCATATTAAAAATATACAAACTATTGCACCAATGCCGTCTCAGCTTGGAAGTGAATCTGTAACAGCTTTTCATAGGACTGACAAGAGCTTCTATTATCTGATTCTCAGACTTGTCCAGCCGACACATAAAACTAAACATCAGCTGTCTTAAGAGTGCCTCACAGGTTGGCACACTAGTGGACACAAACAATTGACTGGCACTATGCCACCTAGGGACACGGAGCAGCAACCTCATTGCATCATTGTAGGCTACTTTAAGCCTCTGCATACTCATTTTCTTGTAGTTAGACCACAATTGAGCAGTGTACAACGGTGTGATATAGGTTCTGAACAGGGAACACTTTACATAGTCAGAGCACATAGAAAACTTCCTTAACAGCATATTAGCCTGAGAATAGATTTTACATCGCTGGCGATGAATGTCTTTGTCATCCATCCAGTCATCAGATATGGCATGACCTAGGTATTTTATTTCCTCACACACATCAAGAGGACTGTCAGACAAATAAAATGTTGGAAAAGTTAGTTTCCTGTCCCCACTGCTTCTAACTATCATTATGTGGCTTTTCTTAGCATTATACTTTATGTCATGATCTATGCCATACTGAGAGCACACCTTCAGCAAATGTTGCATCCCAGCACTATATGGACTGAGCAGGACCAGGTCATCTGCATACATGAGATGATTGACCATAGAATTGCCCACAAAACAGCCTGTTTTTGACCCATTTAACTGTATTGATAAGTCATCCATATAAACATTAAATAAGAAAGGAGATAAAATTCCTCCTTGTCGAACTCCATTACTAACATAGAATGGAGTAGATACAACATTGTCCCATTTAACCTGAAACGTTTGATGGGCATACCAAAACACTAAAATTCTCACTAGAGATTTAGGGACACCTCTAACTAGCAATTTTATAAACAGTTTTTCATGATTGATTCTATCAAATGCCTTGGATGCATCAATAAAACATAAAAAAACAGATGAATTAAGACTTGTGTATTTAGACACAATCTCTTTAAGAGCAAAATACAAAGATCAGTACCATGTTTCCTTTTGAAACCAAACTGATTGTCAGAAGTAAGTATATACATTTCTAGCTTTGTTAACAGGATTCTCTCCAGTACTTTAGACAAGATACTTGCTAGTGCAATGGGTCGATAATTGTCTATACTATTCAGTTTACCAGCCTTGTCTTTAAGCACAGGCACTAACAGTACAGACATAATAGAGTTAGGTAGAGCACCATGAACCAACAAACCAGTAAAGCACATGGCTAGCAAAGAGCTGAGCCTATAGCTGGCACATTTTAGATGTTCTGCAGTAATGCAATCCATACCACAGGCTTTGTTATTATTCAACATGTTAATTGCATCATAAATATCTGCTGCTCTAACTAGCATGTCTGCAGAGAGGCCAGTATGTTCATGATCAATTCTAACGTTGTTACTTTTGACAGATTACAGTAGTGCTCGCGCCATACCTCAGCTATTTTCTCTGGGCTACTAACACCCTCAATGTCAGAAGGTAGGGAGTTTTATTGTTATTCATGACCTTTACCTCTTTCCAGAAGTCAGTAAGATTGTTATTCTGTAGCTTTCTGGCAAGCGAGTCTGCTCTCATTGTGTTTTCATTTTTCTTAATAAGACGAAGTGCATATTTAAATCTAGCATTTGTGAGTTTTTTGTTATCAAGCAACACCCCCTGTCTAGGCCTGCCTGCCTCTGACCAGAGTCTAAAGGCCTCCCTAGCAGCAGCATGTTGCTCAGCCACAAACTCATTCCACCCAGGTCTGATCTTAGGTACCTTACTTTTGCCTTTACAAAAAGGTTCACTGGAAGCATTAAGACATTTCACAATATCATCATACATGGCACAGAGTTTGTCAGCATGATGCATATCCCTGCAATTCATATCTGAGCAGATAAAGGCCTCTTTAGGCAGTTTAATATTATTTAGAAAACTGTCAGTTAGCATAGAGTAACCATCCATATCCTCTTTGCTCAATTTTGTCCAGTCAATTTTACTTGAGGGAGCAGCATTACTATTGTTGGCCAGCAGGGGGATATTCTCAATATTCAATAGAAAGGCAATAGGTATGTGATCAGTGGTGGCAAGTCCATAACATATTTCTAAGCTTTCCAGAGAGGCATGAGCATCAGCTGTGGTCACAATGTGGTCTAGCCAGAACGTAGTGTGCCACACTTCACTAACATAGGTAAAACTTGTATCAGGCAACAGCGCTTTACTAGATAGAATTAATTTGGTATCAGTACAAAACTGCTGTAGGTGTTTTGCAAATAAGGATTTCCTATCTGACATGTCAGCATTAAAATCACCCAAGATATAGACACAAGACGAGCTATTGTCCTCTATGAAGGACTGAATAAAAGCTAGCCTATTCAGAAATTCATCCTCATGCTCATAAGATTCATAGGGAGTGTAAACATTTAAAATAGTAAATTTCTTTTCATTATAATTAAACTCTAGCCCAATGGCCCAGTCAACATTTAGACGCACCACCTTTACCAGTGGGTCGTGTTTGATGTTCCACAGTATAGCTACACCACCAGCTATCCTACCTCGAACCAATCTTGTACTGAGATCGGTGGTGGACTCACCAGCACCATGGAAGTTCTTGTGTAGAATGTTCAGCTTGTCCAAATCTTGTTTGGCCAACCAGGTTTCTTGAAGGCACAAAATGTCACACTCATCAAGCAGTGTGTCCACCACCAAACGTCTTGATCTGTCAGTGGCAGTGTGTCCTACTCGCAAACCGCGAGTGTTGTAGGAAACGACCCGCATTATTAGTCCTGGTCGCTCACTGCGGGGCAGCTGGCCGTCATCCCGGCTATTCCAGCGGATACGACAGGCACCCCGGTATCACCACCGGGCAGCAGTCCAGTTTCCTGCGGGCGAGGGGTTCCCTCTGGTCCGGACGGACCTCCGATCGCTCCTCTGGGGCGACGAGGCTCGTAGAAGCGTCGGACAAAGGACCCAGCGGGCCAGAGCTGCGGATCATACATCTCCGCCACATCGTTGCATTCAGCGGTGACCCTTAAACTAGGACCCTGTAGGTAAATCTGTAGCCACGATTCAAAGGCAGCAATAAAACAATCAGTGCGGAAAATATCTTATTTTTATATTTATATTTTATAAATATCTTATCAAATATTTGCTGGTATAGCAACCTCAATGTTGTGCAAATCTCAAGTACAGAGAATCGCAAATCACTTCCATCCCCATAGCAATGGCTGCTGTTAATGCTAACCTAAGATGATATGTGGATACACCTACACAACAAATTGCCCCTAGCGGATAATAATTAAATTATTGAATTGAATTGAATCCATTTAGCGTTTATCAGTACACCTTACACAGAGGTGAAGTTTGGCTGGTGTGTGGGAACAAAATGGCGTATCTGTGGAGAAAATAAACGAGTTCATCGGTCAGGTAAAAAAGCTCCTCATGCAGCACGGCCATCGACGTTGTTCTACGGTTGGATTCTGATGTACACAATAACCACTATTTCAGCGGACGCTGACATCTACTTTGGCGGGGTTTTAACACGTGATTACAATTTTAACACAATCAGTGATGTAGGAGCAGGTACTGAGCTGAGATCAGTGAAAATCATAAAAGACTACAGCCACCCAGGCTATGGACTGTTCTCGCTGCTGCCGTCTGGTAGACGTTACCGGAGCATCCGGGCACGGACTACCAGACTCACTAACAGTTTTTTCCCCCAGGCCATCAGGCTTCTCAACCAGCAACACTAATCTCAGTGATCACATTGATCACATCATCACCCCAATGTGTACTCTAATCACTTTGTATGTACATTAAATGTACATCACCTCAGTTTTAATGCACATATCCATCTTCACTTTATATTTACAATATTTAAAACTCTTATTCTAACGGTCTATATTCCCCTTTTTACTGGTTCTGGAACTGCTACTAATGTTTAATGTTTACTGTTTTTCTGTTATGTATATTTCTGCTATTGGTTACTACATAGTTGTTGCTTGCCATGTCCCAAGAATTTAATTGTTCAGAATGACCTTGTGTTATACTGTGCACTTGTTAATAAAACCCTTTGACACTTTGACTTTGACTATAGGAGCAGGTACTGAACTGAGATTAGATTAGGTTACATTAGATATTTTTTATTGTCTGTTTTCACAGAAGTTTACTTTGTGTACAATAGTGCTTTGTGGTAACAAAAAGAAGACATGCACATTAAACACTATACCAGGTGCATACCCACACAGTATACAAGGTACACACAGCACACCATGTATAATACACTATTAACACAAAAGTTTAAAAAAAATAAACAGCACAACTCACAACATCCTAAAGACCTACATTACAGGCTGGCATTAAGGCCCTTCCTTTTATCCAGCTGCCCACTCCCCTGCCTGTTTAGAAGGCCAATGGAGCATGGCACAAAACAACCACATCAGTGATGTAGCACCAGACAGATCTCTCAGCTGTATTTAGAATGTCAACAAAAACCTTTTAAATATAAAAAAGCCAAGTTACTCACATATACAAAGTATATAATCACTGTACAATTCATAAAATTGGTCTGCATACTAAATTATTGATATAAAAATTACCAACTAAACTTTTGTAAGATAAAATAATTAGGCCTTGGGACAGGCCGCTTTCAGCTTTACTAAATAAGTTGTTTCTGCTTCCACAAGCAGGTCAAACATTTTGTCCTCATATTGCGTACCATCCTGTCAGGAAGAGATAAGTGTGTATTGCTAGAAGTGGGAGAGAAACACCTTGTGAAAGTATGAGAAACAAGGCATGTTTGGGTTGGGGAGCAGGAAGCGTCAAGGTCAGTGCCTTGGGAATGAGTTTCTGGGTCATGGGTGAGAGTTGCCCCATTCTAATGTATGCAAGAAATGTGTATGTTGGGTGGGTAAAACGTGTGTCTGGACCCATCAATAAAGGAGGGGTTTCAACCATGACCAATGGGTGAAACTCCAAGGGGCGATGGTCACCTCGAATGTAAAAGATATATACTGTTGTATTTCCTTTATCTCGTCGGAGATACTCTGACATTCTTCACGCGAGAGTGTTAGACTGCTCCCCTGTTTCGAAACAGTAATAAAACTTTTTGAACTTTAAGAACACAGTCTCGCTTCCTTTGAATAGTTTCCACGACACTTTCACCAATATATTTAATAGAAACTAAACAAGCACTGTTCCAAAGCAATGCTACCCATCTTTTCCAACATTCGTTCAAGTGACTTGAATTGAATTATTTTGGTGAAAGGTAGGTAGTGCATTGTGTTGTTCGCCTGTTTGATGCGTAAATTCTAAACAATAACACTGGCTGTCTGGAAGTGAGATATACAATATATATATGAGATATATTCTGAGATATATCCTCACTCGGTCAGGGCCATGGAATCACTGGCCATCTTCCGCAAGAGACTCAAAACCCACCTCTTCAGACTCCACTACCACTGAAATCTGTACATTTAACTAATTGTCATCACCACTGCTTATATGTTTAATACTGCATTTCGTATTATGTATCTATGTTTAATACTGTCTCTAAAAAAATTATACTAACCTTTTCCCTCCCTGTGTTACAGGTACGGTATGCAGCTGCCTTGCTTGATGTCTATTGCTGTATTACTGCACTGATCTCTTGCACAAACTATGATTGTTCCTACCATGTATTAATGCACATCTTGTGAGTCGCTCTGGATAAGAGCTTCTGCTAAAGGCCAAAATTTTTTAAATGTAAATGTATTCTCATTCTAAAAACCTGACAGCTGCCATGTTTATTTTCTGTGATAAAGAGTCACAGAGGAAAATTACCCACTACATTTATTCTTCCACTGACATGCTGTGTCCCAGGTCCTGATATGAAGATGTACAGAAGCGCAAGGGTGATATTTGATAAGCATTAAACACAATTGAGCAAAGATTGGTTTTTTTAAAGCCCCATTAAGTTCATAGTATACAACCTTTTCCATATCAATATTCCAAAATAATTCACAGACAAAGAGTAGCATGGTTAACAATGTTTTATTTTACATTACAGTTAACACATTGGCAAGACTGTGAAACAAACATAATGTCCATGAAAGGCTTCCTTACTATTGATGCCAACTGATGCATGGACATCACGATCGAGGAGTATGCACTTTCGACCACAGGTGAAAGAAAAGACGCTTTGGTGAGTGAGATTCTGACTTGAGGAACGCACATACTTTTAACGCACCCTCAGATACGCGGGACTTACATGCATCAGAGATACAAGTATTCACATTCCCTGTTGACAAGGCTATGTGAGTTATTTGTGTATAGGAAATCCAATGCTACTTTAGATCTGAAATTTAAAACGCTCAGGGTGAAATGGTTTATTAGTGCAGTGGAGGTTTCTTTAAGACAACAGGTGAAGCAGTGCTTCACCTAAAAACAAACAGACAAAAAAACATAACACCCATATCACACAAAACATATTTTTTATCATCACATATCATCACAATGACTATTTACTCTGAAATCCAAGCCAAAAAAGTCTCACTTAAATAAAAAAATTTATCATGCAAAACAGCACCACCCACAGGTTATTAAAAGGTACTTCAGTGAAGCAGAAGCATGAAAGCATGCTCTACCTACTGAGCCACGCAGAACCACCTGTTATCAAATGTTCTCCGGGTCACGGGTTCAAATCTATCTTGGTCTCGGCCTCGGTGTGGCTGAGGATCCTGTCGGCCACAGGTATAATGCTGCTGGTGGCCAGTTTGAGGTTAGCCTCGTGAAGGATCACCTGCGTCAGGTACCTCTCCCTCTTGATCTGCTCCTTCACTGCCGTCGGCACATCAGGGATCATGTAGGACAGCGCAAACTTAGTGAAATACACAATGTGCTGGAAAGAGAAGACACAAGGGCATCTTAAGAAAAATCACAAAGATTTATATATATATATGCCATTTAGCAAATGCTTTTAGCCAAAAGCATCAGTATATGTAGTCCTAGTGGGAATTGAACCCACAACCATGAGCCATGGTTGTGGCTCATGGTTGTGCCACACAGAACCATGCTCTACCTACTAAGCCATACAGAACCACACTCTACCTACTGAGCCACACAGAACCATGCTCTACCTACTGAGACACACAGAACCACGCTCTACCTACTGAGACACACAGAACCACGCTCTACCTATTGAGACACACAGAGCCACACTACCTACTGAGACACACAGAGCCACGCTCTACCTACTGAGCCACACAGAACCACGCTCTACCTACTGAGCCACACAGAACCATGCTCTACCTACTGAGACACACAGAACCACGCTCTACCTACTGAGACACACAGAACCACGCTCTACCTATTGAGACACACAGAGACACACTACCTACTGAGACACACAGAGCCACGCTCTACCTACTGAGCCACACAGAACCACGCTCTACCTACTGAGCCACACAGAACCACGCTCTACTTACTGAGCCACACAGAACCACGCTCTACCTACTGAGCCACACAGAACCACGCTCTACCTACTGAGCCACACAGAACCACGCTCTACTTACTGAGCCACACAGAACCACGCTCTACCTACTGAGCCACACAGAACCACGCTCTACCTACTGAGACACACAGAACCACGCTCTGCCTACTGAACCACACAGAACCACGCTCTACCTACTGAGACACACAGAACCACGCTCTACCTACTGAGACACACAGAACCACGCTCTACCTACTGAGCCACACAGAACCACGCTCTACCTACTGAGACACACAGAACCACGCTCTACCTACTGAGCCACACAGAACCACGCTCTACCTACTGAGCCACACAGAACCATGCTCCACCTACTGAGCCACACAGAACCACGCTCTACCTACTGAGACACACAGAACCACGCTCTACCTACTGAGACACACAGAACCATGCTCTACCTACTGAGCCACACAGAACCACGCTCTACCTACTGAGACACACAGAACCACGCTCTACCTACTGAGACACACAGAACCATGCTCTACCTACTGAGCCACACAGAACCACACTCTACCTACTGAGACACACAGAACCACACTCTACCTACTGAGCCACACAGAACCACACTCTACCTACTGAGACACACAGAACCACGCTCTACCTACTGAGCCACACAGAACCACACTCTACCTACTGAGACACACAGAACCACACTCTACCTACTGAGCCACACAGAACCACACTCTACCTACTGAGACACACAGAACCACGCTCTACCTACTGAGCCACACAGAACCACATAAATTCACCCTTTGAGACACAAACACAAATTAAGCACTTTGATGACCCTCTCTTTCAATGCATTTATTTTAGGTAACATTGTGTAAATGATGGTCCTACCAAACTCCTCTGTTATTAAGGTACAAAGACCGTCTTTACTCACCTCCACCACGATGATGAAAGCCAGTTTGGCTGCTATCACATGCCAGTAATAGATGCTGTGTTCATATTGTTTGGGGTGTCCAGGTGGGTGCCTGAAATCTCGATACCTGTGACAAAAATTTAACTGCTGAGAAAACTTTCAGAAAAAATATAACATTTTTCATTACATACCTACACCTGTGCAGTTGTAACTGATAAACAAGTAGTTATTATAAATGTAAACTACATCGTAGCCTGCAAATATAACTGTACAAACTCAATGATAGCTATCTATTATATAGATAGTATTCATTTATTAAATAAATAAGAATAAATAAATAAATGTGTTGTTGATGGGCCACTAGAGGGCAGTGAACCTTTGTACTGTAGGAGGTTAGTTTTCAGAAAGTGAGTCAGGGGACAAAGTATTAAAGAGCCCAGACTTCAGACAGTTCAAAAGTTCAGTACATTACAATTTACAGTTTGCTTTGCACACGTGTTTGATTAGAAAAAGATTAATCAAAGTCTATCTACATCTAAGCAGTGTGCTGCAGCAATGAACAGGCCAGTAGGATGCTGGGATACATATCAAAAAGTAATGAGTATAAATTGAGAATCTTGCAGTTCTCCAAAACACCCCTTTTCCAAGATGGCGGCAGAAACCTTGTCTATTGGCTATCGTCTCTGATCAGTGTTTGTAACTTGATGTTTTTATGGGCATTTCAGGGACAATTGCCCACATCGTTTTTACTTGGTTGTGAACACTTGGGAACAAACTGCAGTTCTTTTTCTGGCACAAAAGTGTTCAAAGAGACATCTGTCCAAAATCCGGGTCCATGGTGTCTCGGTGGTAGCACATGGAAGCCCAATGCTCATCACTGGCCTACCTCGATTCCCTGGGAGCTCTTCTGGAATTCTACTCTATCCTCCACAAAGTTATACTCACAACAGTCACTGGCTTTTTTATCTGCTCAAAAATCCCACTACAGAAAGGTGTAAACATCAGAGGATAAACACTACCAATCTCCTCTGCATCTTCAGCCCTCCAAATCCTGGTAAAATCAGTTCATCTCTCCTAAAACCCAATACTATCTGACTTGTCATCCACTCCCATTGCCTACTCTCACCTTGCTATCTTACTTACACAACCATTACATTACATTACATTACATTATAGGCATTTGGCAGACGCTCTTATCCAGAGCGACGTACAACAAAGTGTTAACCGTAGTCAAGAACAGTTTAGCTGAAAGCCACCCTAGTGGGAAGTACAATTCCTGGGTGCTAGGAGCAACCACATAGTTAAACTAGGACCCTGTAGGTAAATCTGTAGCCACAATTCAGAGGTAGCAGTAAAGCACTCAATGCAGGAAATAATGCCTAAGCCTAATACAATATTCCAGCCTAATACAGCCCTTCTCATTCCACATAGTTTAGCCCTACATGTTTATATTATCATTATCGTTTTCACATCTGACTCACAATGTTGCAATTGCTTGACATCATTTCTCTTTCATACAGCATGTTCAGTACATGTGGCCCACGAAATGAACAAAGGAACTGGACCATCTCTCACACCTAAATGTGGGGATAAGTTATCTTCTTTTGAAGCATGGGTTATGGTTTATGGACAGCCAAGAGAAAGTTACCCCAGTGCAGTCCAGTGATTATTTATAGACCCCCAGGACCCTCAATTTCTGAGTTTGCAGAGTTTCTATCAAGCTTAGCAAATGTGTGCCAGCAGGATGTGTTGTTGTGTACCTGCAGGATGTGATGTTGTGAAACCAGTAGGGTGTGTTGACAGGCCTGCTCTTTGGTGAGAAATCGTTAATGTCGAACACAGACAGTGTGTTGCTGATGTAGCCCTCCATGGTGTTGTTAGCGTGGTCTCCGTACGGGTACACAGAGAAGGACCAGAAATACACCAGCCGTGGGATCATGTCGGACGTAAAGGCGATAATCATGGCCTGGAAAACCACAGAGCGAGAGTCACAGTGAAGGCAGTGGGCAGAGGTAAGCAGTGGGCCACTTGTTACGTTTCCCCTTATACAAATAAAACAAAATGGTCGCTTTGGGGAAACCAACAAAAATAACTGACGGGCAACAAAAAAGAAAAAGGGTCTTTCGGGGTCTATAAGAGGGCCAAGTCTATGGCTATGGCAACCCACTAATCCTATAAAAACAAATAGGCAAAAATAAAAGAGCCAAAACATAAAGGTAATGAGGGAGTGAAAAAGGAAGGGAGGAATTCAAACATTTACATTTACATTTTCAAACAATTACAATTCAAACAAATCGAGGGGGAGGACAACCGACGGTGTTGTCCCCCCAGCACCAAACAAACAGAAAATAGAGAAAAGACAAGAAAGCTAAATGCAGATTTAAGGAGAGAGCAACTGAAGTTGTTGCCTCTCCTACACCAACACAAGAAATGAGCTAACCTGAGCTCCTGCAGTCAGGCCCTATTTATCCCACCTGGGCAGGGCTACATTACACACAGGTGTTCATTAAGCCCAGGTGTTAACCCTCTCACCTGATGAGGTGGTTGTCTGCAGTGGCCCAGGGAAAAAGGAAAACCCGAAACGGAACCCAAATCACAACACACTGCACAGTGAGCCAGTGTGATAGCTGCTGCACCACCACGGTCTCCTTTAATATTTAAAGTTTCTGAGGCTTTTCTCCTCCGTTAATTTACATACAATTCAGTTCTCAGTTGACACTTGTCCTCTCCTTTACATAGCCCAATATTTAGTCCTAATTCAGTTTAGGACACAGGTGTCAAACTCATTCCATCGAGGGCCGAGTGTATGCAGGTTTTTGTTGCAACCAATGCACTACTCCAGGTGATTTCACTAATTAGCTCACTTCTTCAACCAAGGGAGGGACCTAATTGATCACTTGGAGTAGTGCATTGGTTACAACAAAAACCTGCATACACTCGGCCCTCGGTGGAATGAGTTTGACACCCCTGGTTTAGGAGGTATAAAATAACAAAAAGGAACAGAACAAACCCAATATGGTTCCAGCACTGCACGCTTGGACCTGTAACAATAAAATGGTTTTACATCTCTCTTTAATATATTTCCATGCCCAGTGGCTGATAAAACAAACACAAAGTGTGTCATGACTGGTTCAGTGCCGCCCTAGACAGAAACATGGTGGTGGAGTGGGGAACATTAGCTATCATCACACAACATTGTTTTTCAAAACAATTCTTACCCATGTATCATAATCCATTTCCAATTCTAAACTGAACCGGCAGTGTGGTATAATGGTTAGGGAACTGGGTTTGTAACATCAAGGTTGTAGATTCAATTCCCAGGTGGGACACTGCCGTTGTACCCTTGAGCAAGGTACTTAACCTGAGTTGCTTCAGTAAAATATCCAGCTGTATAAATGGATTGTATGTAAAGAAATGTAAACTGTGTAAGTCGCTCTGGATAAGAGCATCTGCTAAATGTCTGTAATGTAATTTTATGTAAACTTAGCACATGGAATTCAAGTAGAGATGTATTGTTTTTAAATTACATTTGTTGCCACGGCAAGGATGGCGACTCCCTGGAGAATGGGTTGCCACGCTCCGATGTCCTGGGCCTTTTCTGGAACAATCCGCCGGAACTGCGTGGTGATCTTCCACGCGTCAACGCGGAGCTCGAAGAGGTTATTGAGGAGAGCCAGGAGGGGTGCAAGCGGGAAGGACGCCACAAAGAGGGTGACGAACCCAAACTGGATCACTGCAAACAAAATAAAGGCAATGAGAGCGACAAACCCTAACTAGATCACTCATAAAATATTCTGCCTTGGGCTGGCGGATAGCGTAGTGGTCTAACGCATCCGTATTTGGCTGGTCCTGTATGAGTGTGAGCTGCCTATCAGGGAGGCGGTTCAAAACCTGTCTCTGCCAGACCGGCCCTGGCCATTAGCCCCGATCGGGGCAGCATTTGGCTCTCCGCTCCTCAGGGAGGGGGAAGGGTGGTCGGCACAAACTCGCTGTGAAGCACGTAAGAGTGTCTCCAGAAAGGGGGTCGGTGAGTTCCGTCTCGAAGGAGGCAGATCATCGCCGGCCTCGGAGAGCAGCTTGCCCCGTAGAGACGGGCGGCGAGTTCGCGCGGGAAGGGTTAATCGAAGTAAATAGAGGGTATAATCGACTTCCAAATTGGGGAGAAAAATGGGGGGGAAATCAGAAACAAAATTTGTCATAAAACACTCTGCCTTACCCATCTCCAGGTATTCATAGAATAGACCCAGTTTTCCCATTGGCTGCAGCCTGTAGTCCTGCTCCCAGCGGGGAATGACTTTCTCTGATCCGGCATTCGTGTAACACCGGAAAATTACATTTTTCACCCATCTGATGGAGAAAAAAAGATACGTGTGCAAGGCAAGAAAAAATGTATTGTGGCAAAGCACGGTGTAGCAAATCACATGCACTGGCTGGCTGTGACAAACTTCACATCCTTAACAGATTCACATTTGTTGTCGCAGTCTTTGTGACATACTGCACAGGGAGTCCTGCAGAGAAGGGATACCACAGGAGGAGCACTTCCTAAAGGGGAAGATCTCTATAATCTGTGGCTCAGTAGGTAGAGCACAGCACTGACAACGCTTAGGTTGTGGGTTCGATTCCCATTGGGGCCACGTATACTGAAAAATGTATGCATTCATTACTGTAAGTTGCTTTAGATAAAAGCGTCTGCTAAATGGCATATGTTATATAATATTATCTATGGAAACAGTACTTCCTACAAAGAGTAGATATGAAAGGAGTGTCAGGCAAGTTGGATTTAATCAAATTTAGGGTGTGGCAGCTCTGCCAGCTACAATCTACTATTAATTATCCCCTTAGAACAGGTCACCTATCTGACAGATAGCCCAAGGGAATAAGGAACAGACTCCTAAATGCCATACAATATATAAAATAGTAGACCAATTAAAATGACTACTTATTATTAATAAAAAGAATCATTCTTGAACAGTAAACTGGTGGAAACTATTTAAAAGAAGTGCCACAGCATGTCTTTAATTCCCTTTTATGTTTCAGTGGAGGAGAGAGGGAGACAGACACAAGCTGAAGATTTAGGCTGAAGAGAACAGACCACTTTGTGGCAGTGAAATACCGCAAGAACCTTGAACCAGTGACCCAATATCAAAACTTACCCACTGTCTTCCTTATGCCGTAATAAAAAAAACAAGTGTGGAGGACGTCGGTCTCGGCCACATGGGAGTGGCATGGTTGCCTGTCTTGTTCCATGTGGTAGAGGCCTTTGGAGCAGTGAGACTTTCCGGGGGCAGGTTTGGCACTCTCCCAGGGTGTGAGAGTGAACTGTTGCCCGGAAGGGAGCTCCAAAGGCCTTAATTGGTTTAATTATTATTTGATAATTTAATTGGTGTCAATCAGTCAATTGATATAGAAGTCAATTGGCTGATTGGGTGTCTGGGTGAGAATGTGAGTTGTGATTGTGATTGGGTGATTGCCTCACGAGTCCCACCTGAGCCAGGCAGAAACTAAGCCTATTTAAGAGCAGGTGGGGCGAGGGGGGAATCAGTCAGTCTTGTCTTGATGTGTGTGTGAGTGCGCGTGCACGTTTTATGTGGAATGTTTGATGTTGAATGTTGGATGTTTAATGTTGTGGAGTTTTGTGTGCGTTTGTCGAAAGTGACTGAGTAGAGTGCTTCCTGTGTGAGTGAGGAAGAGGAGAGGGGGTGCGCTTTAGGTGTCTGCCTCTCTCCCCTCGGTGTGATTATGGAGGAGCGGGAGGGTGCCCTGGAAGAGGGTCCGCCTCTCGCCCTCGGTTTTAGTGGAAAGAGCTCGCACTCGACAGTGGAGAGTGTCTGAGCAAGCCCAAGAACTCACCAGAAGAGTGAAGTATCTTGAGAGCCGATTGCCAGCACTCTCACATCCTGGGAGTGGCGAGTGTCTCTAGAATGAATGCGTAAGAGAACTCGAACTGGAAAAGTTCGAGTGTCTCAGTATGAATGGGTGGGAAGCACTTGAAAGGTCACTGGATATGTGTGTGCCTGAGGAGGTTCCAGGGGAACTCTGGAGGAAGAGGCGCGGTGTCCCGTAAGTTTGGTTATTTTAACTTGTTATTTTCATTTGTTGTTTTTACCCGAAAGCTTCGCGGCGAGTAGGGTGAAGATTTTGTGTCTGTGTTTGTGTTCGTCTTTGTTATATGTTAACCTGCTACTCCCACTGTCTCTCTCCCATGTCTGGGGGGGAGAGACAGAAAAACAAATAAATAAAATCCGGTCCGTAGACCGACAAACTCCACTCCGTGTCTCCTGGCTGTTCTGTTCCCATTCAGGGTTTCTCACGCGGCGTGTGACAGTTTGGTGCCGAAACCCGGGACAGAGCAGCACCCCTCTTGGCTGTCATGGGGATTCCCCCCCACCCACCTCGGTCGAGCGACTGAAAAGCCGCAAGATCGGGGTGGTGAAGCCGGAGGGGAGGAAGCTGGATTGGCCGAGTCCAGTGAGGACACTGCCCTATAGCCTGGTGCAGGAGGGAGAAGGCTCTAACCCTGAGGGCTGGTTGAAGCCAAAGGGTAGAGTGCTTCGTAACCCAGAGGCACACAGGAGGGGGTGTCCAAGACCGAATGGGCTCGGACCACATTCTGGCGGTGGAGGAGTGTGGAGGACGTCGGTCTCGGCCACATGGGAGTGGCATGGTTGCCTGTCTTGTTCCATGTGGTAGAGGCCTTTGGAGCAGTGAGACTTTCCGGGGGCAGGTTTGGCACTCTCCCAGGGTGTGAGAGTGAACTGTTGCCCGGAAGGGAGCTCCAAAGGCCTTAATTGGTTTAATTATTATTTGATAATTTAATTGGTGTCAATCAGTCAATTGATATAGAAGTCAATTGGCTGATTGGGTGTCTGGGTGAGAATGTGAGTTGTGATTGTGATTGGGTGATTGCCTCACGAGTCCCACCTGAGCCAGGCAGAAACTAAGCCTATTTAAGAGCAGGTGGGGCGAGGGGGGAATCAGTCAGTCTTGTCTTGATGTGTGTGTGAGTGCGCGTGCACGTTTTATGTGGAATGTTTGATGTTGAATGTTGGATGTTTAATGTTGTGGAGTTTTGTGCGTTTGTCGAAAGTGACTGAGTAGAGTGCTTCCTGTGTGAGTGAGGAAGAGGGAGAGGGGTGCGCTTTAGGTGTCTGCCTCTCTCCCTCGGTGTGATTATGGAGGAGCGGGAGGGTGCCCTGGAAGAGGGTCCGCCTCTCGCCCTCGGTTTTAGTGGAAAGAGCTCGCACTCGACAGTGGAGAGTGTCTGAGCAAGCCCAAGAACTCACCAGAAGAGTGAAGTATCTTGAGAGCCGATTGCCAGCACTCTCACATCCTGGGAGTGGCGAGTGTCTTCGGAATGAATGCGTAAGAGAACTCGAACTGGAAAAGTTCGAGTGTCTCAGTATGAATGGGTGGGAAGCACTTGAAAGGTCACTGGATATGTGTAGTTATCCAACAGGAGAAAGCGCTGGCTACAGGGGGAGATATATACCTACATAAACAATCCTTCCTTCAGAGAATATGAATCTATTGATTTCCACAGGGCAAAATACCTACAGAAGCAGCACTTCCTGGATGTTGTTCCAGATGGCTTTTCCTCCCATGATGACTGTCAGCTGGGTGGTGAGCTCAATCAGACACCCACCTGGGTCACACTGCGGTCACAAGGGGCACATGGTCACTTCTGTTCACGACTCCATCGTACAATGGCATTTTTATTTATTTATTTTTAATTTTACCCGTAATTTTGGTAATAAATTACTCCCACTGTGCTTAGTTCAATCCCCCTCGTAGTTCACTGCCGTAGCCCTGTGACCGGCAGTGACAAAGGTGAAGCACTGCCTCCTCCGAGACAGCACTCGCCGAGCTGTCAACTGTAATTTGAAACCGCAGAACCACGCCTGGAGGCCCCGTACTGTGTCATTTATAATCTTCCCCCTCCCTGTGTTAGACCACTACGCTATCTGCCGCCCCATGGTCCTATCTTCTGACCAAACGCTTCAGTGCCTTATTATCTGCAACAGAAGTCTCGCCTCAATCACTTCTACTCGTTAAAAACGGATTGATCATTTTGTATTAACCAGAATACCATGCCGATTGTTTGCACGTTACACTTCAAAACCCGTAACCAGGCAACCAACACTGTCAAACACTTTCTTCTCCAATTGAACGTTCGAGTTTGCGCAAATTATTAATTTTTTAGCTGTCATGTGCAAACTTTTAAACCAAGTTTAAAAGTACCTTTTTAAACCTTTTAATTTAAGTTGTAAATTGATGTACAATCACAACCACTGGACTAGATGTTGGAATTACCCCTCCCTTACCCACATTCTTTTTTTTAAATGCACATCATTTTGGATGATCAGCTTTTTCAAGAGGAATCTTTACACTGACTCATGACTTGTGCCTCCGTTACATCTTATATTAAATCACACCTCCTCTCACTACTTTCTTTTCCCTTATGCCTTTTAAGAGAAGTTTCCCATTCACTGGTTTTGTGTTTTTGTGTCTTTAAGAGCCGGTCTATTGTATTATTTGTTATGTGGTCTAAAGATAAGTTGCAAGATGTGCAAATTAAATAAAATAATTTTATTGCAGTGGTGCCCAACCCTGGTCCTGAAGAGCCGCAGGGTATGCTGTCTGTTTTTTAGTTTTAACCTTAAAATTAGCAATGAGTTTACACCCAAATACCTGGTAAAGACAGCTAGCTGGTAATCAACTGGTCTAATTGGTCAATTAAGGGCCAAAGTAACAATGGAAACCATCATAAAAACCAATGACAGAGCAAATGGCAACAAGCCAAACCTGAATCGTGTTAAAATACATTTTAAGGAAAAAAATCATAATAGAATTAAACATGTTTTAAACAACCTTAATGGGTCAAGAGACTGGCTGTTAAAAAAACTCAGTTTGAGAACCGCTGGTTTAGGACAGTTTCACCCCAAACCTGGGCCCCCATATGTACAAATATTCTAAGAGTAGGAGTGCTGATCTAGGATCAGGTTTCCCCTGTCCATATCCTAACCATATCCATTATGAGCTAAAAGACTAAACTGATTCTATATCAGCACTCCTACACTTAGAATATTTTTACATACGGCCCCTGGACTGCAGCTGAGAGATTATTAAGTGCAGGCCTACCTCCTCATTCCTGTACCTCCCCAGCCAGTACACTGGGTCTCCAGGGTAACCCACCACTTTGCCCTTGAAGAACACAATGTAGAAACAGGAAGAGTAGAAGTTCACAAACTGGAAGAGGAACATCTTCAGGGTCAAGCTGTTTTCATAGTCCGTCTTTGTCCTTGGCAATTCTAGAATTTTATGAAAATGATATGATATGAAAATGTGGTTGAATAATTATTTAATTCGTTTTTCTTCAGTCCAAACAGAAAGCAATAATTGTAAGTTGTTGGTTAGTGTGAGAAGGCAGAAACAGATCGACAGATTCCCAAGGCAGATTAAAACTATTATATCCTGTCAGGGACGCGGTTCGAAACCCATCTCTACCAGACCGGCCCTGGTCGTCAGCCCCGATCGGCATTTGGCTGTCTACCCCAGGGGGAGGGGGAGGGTGAACTGGCTCGAGTTCGCCGTGAAGCACGTAAGGAGTCTCCAGAACGTGGGTGGGCAAAGTCTCGAAGGAAGCGGTGAATTTGCTGTCCTCTGAGAATTAGCTTGCCTCATAGAGACAAGCGGCGGACTCGTTGTGGGGAGGGTAAATTGAAATAAATAGAGGTTGTAATTTGCTACTAAATTGGAAGAAAAATAGGAAACTATTTTATTTTTTTACTATTATATCACCAAGCTATTATTAATACAGGGCTGTAAACTCTCACTCATTGTGCTTAAGTCTCACGCAATTCACCCATTTCACACGCTGTCAAGCCACACCTGTCTTTTCTCACACATTTTAATCTAAATGTGGTTTCCGTTTGCTTAGGGTTCCCAAATGTCCTTGATTTTGGAAATGTGTCTGTGGGAACATAAGTATTATATGGAAAACACACTTGTTGTTTTTTTTGCGACTGATGCAAAAATGGACTTTAATTTCATAACTTAGCACGTTTTGTTGGTGTGTGTGTGTGTGTGTGTGTGTGTGTGTGTGTGTGTGTGTGTGTGTGTGTGTGTGTGAGATCAGCCATGGCAGGTGGCAACAATTTTAAGGTAACGTTATCGGAAAAGAAGAAAAAATGATATATAACGTTATATGGAATCAGAAATGTCCATCACATTTTCAATACAATAGCTTTTTCATCAATTTCCATTACATTTCCACAACTTTCCATGACAGAATAATTTTCAAGGTTTTTCCATGGCGCGTACATTTACTGCGTGCATTCTGTGAAGTACAGTGTGACTGTTCATCTGTTAAAAGATTTATATGAAATCAAATATTTACATATCAGTGAGGTTTCCCCTTTAAAGATTCCTGGGGTTGAAATTTGGCATCTTAAAGCTTATTTGGGGTTTGTCCCTTTTTGCAGATCTCACCATAGTTGGTGATCCAGATGGCGACGCGCACGTATGTGTAGTTGAGGATCATGATGGCGATGAAGCTGATGATGGAGGCGGTGACAGAGGTGGCCATCTGAGGGGTGATGTAGTCCCGGTCCACGATGACGCCCACCACCGACGCCCACCACCGACGCCACGATCAGCAGAATCTAAACACACGCCAACGCAAGAGAGGAGACAGAGGACGTTACTCAACGCCCTAGACAACGACGATAAGAGCACGCACAAAAGAGAGTGACTCAAAGCATTACACAGAGTGGAACAGCATACAAACAGAGCAACGCAAAGCAAAAGTAATAGGAAAACTGCATTAAAATTAAGACGAACGAGACAGTTTTACTGTTTTTATGTTTACTGTTAATATTATGTAGAACTGATCACTTAAAACCCATGTTAAAAATATTCCCTTCACAAAATGTTAGTTTGATATCTTACGTGGCAATCATACGGTACAATACATGGTAAATATTTTCTTTACTTATTTGAATTACGTTATCAAAAGACCTTATCCAGGGTCACTGGCACAATTAAAATTGAGAACAATAACTAGACAAAAAGTCAGGGACGAGAAATGAAAGAAAATAACACAATTTTGTATCAATTTTGTAAAATGAGCATATATTTATTTGGAAACTACCTTCAGTTACTATAGGCGTTCTATTCTGGTATTTATGAAAACAAATCATATGAATTAAGGAAGAACATGGAGACATTACCCAGAATACAACGGTCCCAATTCCACAGGACACTCTTAGACACCTCCCACACGTTGTGTAAGGAACTTTTTCTTTTTCCTGGGAGAATACAGAAAAAACTGTAAAACTGCAGATCCCAGAGGTATTTCACAGCCAAATAATGTCTTTGTTGCTGAAATATATTTTTAAGAACTCATATTCATGTGGATGCACAACCACATGGATAGGTCGTTATAGGAACTAATCACAGACACATTTGAACACTTAAAGGGCACAGGCAATTGATAATACAGTTTGCCCACATGTTAATACCTTGAGACACCTGCTTCAGAAAAGCAGTAAAATCTGAAATATCATATCTGAAAGGGGAAACAATTAGTGGTCGAGGACTTTAACTTGAGCGGCACGGTGGTGCAGTGGATAGCACTGTCGCCTCACAGCAAGAAGGTCTCGGGTTCGAATCCAGACCTGGGGCCTTTCTGTGCGGAGTTTGCATGTTCTCCCCGTGTCCGCGTTGGTTTCCTCCGGGTACTCCGGTTTCCTCCCACAGTCCAAAGACATGCACGTTAGGCTAATTGGAGAGTCTAAATTGCCCGTAGGTATGAGTGTGTGAGTGAATGGTGTGTGTGCCCTGCGATGGATTGGCGACCTGTCCAGGGTGTATTCCTGCCTCTCGCCCGGAACGCATGCTGGGATAGGCTCCAGCCCCCCCGCGACCCTGACCAGGAATAAGCGGCTTAGATAATGGATGGATGGATGGACTTTAACTTGTAATATAATTTTCAGATGTGAACCACACAATTGTTTTAGCCTTGGAAAATATATATTATTTAAATGTAATCCTTTATTTAAATATCCAGCTAAATAAATTGGTAATGTGTTCAAATAAGCTTTGTAAATGGCAAATGCGTAAACTATGAATGGGTCAAATGTAAACTATAAGCTCAGTAAATTGGGTAATTTTTAAAGATTTCTCACAGGTCTGATTCTGTTAACTGTGATGGGCATGAATCCCTTACCTGTGTGAACAAACCAGACCATTTACCTGTGTGATGAGGTTCATTACCTGTGTCAGGGGTTAATTGTGTCACCTACATCACTGGGTTGAATCCGTTACCTTGGTGATGGGGTTGATGCGGTGGTGAGTGCACTTTGCCTCGTACTCCGGGCGAGGCTGTTCTTCCTGCTCCAGGAACTCCTCTGTGTCCCACTCGTACTGGGCCTGGTAACGCTTCCAAAACTCCAGGAACACGGTGACTGCGACAGAGGGAAACCAGGGGCAACCACAGTCAAGTGTCTGATGTGCAGTGAGTTGAGTGAGTTTGTGCAGTGTACTGGCACAAAATGTCTGCCGTCGTTCGTGTTCACTCAGGTGGGTGCTGCACATTGGTGGTGGTTGAAGTCAGTTTCCCTTGTCATTGTCGATGTAAAGCACTTTGGGTACCTTGAAAGGCACTATATAAATCCAATGTTCAATTCAATTCAATTCAAGTGTTTAGGGTTATGTTCAATAGTATCAGTCAAATATGGGTGCTCTTTTCACAAAAAACGTCAGATTTGTTGGAGAGAAATGGTTACAGAGTAGATTATATTCTTATCAGAACTGCATTCTCACATTATAAATGTCATAAAGAATGTGTTAATGCAAATTTAATGAAACGGAATCATCTCACCCCAAACTGCCATGAATACTGCAAACACCAATGTCCCATAATTGTCAAAAATGCATAGTTTCTGTGGAGGAAAATGTCTTAAATACAAGAAATACAAACATTTTTTGGCACAATGCTATTCAATCTTGGAATATAATGTCTTCGCTTTTCTGTGATCCAAAACTTTGCCTGAGCCTAAATTAAAAAACATATTTTTATACATTGCAAACCTTTGAGGTCTTTTAGGACAATGTTTGTTAAAAGTTGTTAAGTGACAAAATCAGTGTGCTGACAGTACCATAGAGGTCCTTAAAAGGGCCCAGTACAAAGGGAATCCCACTTAAATCTGTAAAGCAGTTGCCATTCTTATTCCTGTCTTGTTCTCCTAGTGACACAGACACTATGCTATTAGTTCTAGAGTACTGGGTACAAAGCACCCTTTTTAAGGTCAGCAACAACATATAAAATTATGAGGGTTTTTTGTTCCCCGTTAATAAAATAAAACTGGCAGACTTACTTTGGAGGATTCACAGGTGCCGTTGAGTCTCCAATAGGTGCACTCTCTGTCACACTGTGGGCACATCACAATGTTTCCTCCAATCAGGGGGTCACACACCTCTTTGCTTCAAGGAAAGGAGGAAGCATCAGTGCTTGACAATAAATTCGTGTGGAAAATTTACAGGGAAGGACATTTTTGAGTGAATTAACAGAGATGACACACAGAGATGACCCCAGTGTGGTCCCACTGGTGATACAATATTGCCCATAGCATTGGCCAGGATAACATTGTTTTGTGACAGTTTGCTGCAATTATCAAAACGTTTAAAACATCAGGAACAGTTGCAAACTAGCCAGGAAGAGGATGAAAATGCATGTTGTCCCCACGCACAGTGAAGAAGATGGCGAGGGAGGCAAAAAAAGAACCGAAGAAGCAGAGTTCAAGAACTGCAGACTTTAGTTTTGTCTGAGGTCACAAATTCTGAAAGCAGGCGGCATTTTGCTGAGAGCTGATCTCGCCTCGGCATTTCACAATCCGCGGTTGGTATTGCGCTTTCCGAGGTATTAGTCGCTGTCCCAGTGATGCAAAATAAATAATCACAAAGGTTGTTTCAAAGTACCCCGGTTCATGTCACAACAGCTTATTTTCAGAAATACCTGTATCTACAGACAGCTAAATCAGAATTATATATATATATACATAAATATTGACCATCTGTCATCGGCTAGCAGTCAGCATAAAAATGCAGTTCTGAATTTGAACAATTGTCTCACACTAGCGATCCAAAAGAAGCGTTTTCCTCGCTAGACCTCGCTTTGATCACTAGCCAATGGGCGTTCCCACACGAGCAGCTTTTGGGAAGAGCAGGTTAGGTTGTGCACATCCAGCTATCAAGTTTGTAATTGAGTGAACTGTGCCGAGCCCATAGAACGCAAAGCAAGTATACTGCTATCAAGACATTTACAGTAAATCATTTGACTTGAACAGTATGTTTGCACTCACATTACACACAAACTAGCTAACTTTACCTTTACCTTTCTAACTAGCTACCGGCAATTAACCTACTTTTCATTTCATTGCACGTCACCAGGTATTCCCACTATTTCTGATATATTGCGCTATGCGTCGTTCTTTTTGTTGCCGTCCGTGTATACAAACAGGGACGCATCGTTAATTTCGGGAAACCCAGATACTGCAACAATTAACCTCCTCTATTTTGATAGGGAACAAATTTAACATAGGAACCAAAAACATGCACTTCAGTTTACAGTGGGGAGAAATAAGGACAAACTAAGTTGTCCATCCCTCCAATTGGCTATCGCTTCACCGCATCACCACTCATTTGCTTTCCATAAAGAGCTGTACTGAAATGCAGTATTTCAGTAGAGCTCCTTACCCACTGTCCCAGCCTGAAAATATCAATCCAGTATTTCAGTACAGCATGGCTGTGCTGTACCTCCAGGTGCTGGTCTCCTGTGTCCAGTATCCATACATGAAGCAGCCCAAACCCACCACAGCTGCAAAGGCCAGCATCGCTGTGTAGAAGCCCAGCCAGGCAAAGTAAATGCCGATCTTCTCTCCGTAGTACTTTCTGTGGGAAACAGAGGGCCTGGTCTTTAGAGGAGAATAAGATTATCTGGCCACAATGTGAAATCTGCAAGCCTGCACACAATGTCCAGTCTTATTATTTATTTATTTTAAGAGTTTGTTACAGATTTTATCCCATTTTCTCCCAATTTAGTAGCTAATTACACCCTCTATTTTTCATGTCAATCCCCCCCTTGTATTGTGAGTTTGCTGCCATAGCCCTGAGACCGGCAGTGACAAAGGCAAAGTATCGTCTCCTCCAAGACGGCACTCACCAAGCTGTCAACCGTAACTCCGGTACTCTAGAGCCACTCCTATATGCAACAAACTTCATGTTGGCCTTTCTCCCCCCTCCCTGGGGCGGACAGCCAATTGTCGCCCCCTGGTGGCACTCCCGGCCAGAGCCGATACTGGCGCGGTCGGTGGAATTTAACACCGGTCGCAGTGGCTAGCGCCGAACGTTGTAACCATTAGACCACCCGGGAGGCTGTCTAGTCTTGTTTTACCCGTTTATTGAGTTCACAGTATATGTATGATCACAACAAAGAAGGCTGGACACAATACCTTTTCCTACATTGTACGGACACCTGGCGGCAGTAGCAAGCTTATCTGCTTTCGTATACAATTATGAAGCTTAAACAATTACCAACTCTTTCACAGTTTCCATAATCTTTTGATCTATGATGATGTGGAAGCCTGTGCCTCAATAGTGATAATGTTTCTCCAATCCGATATACAGTGGGAATAAAAAGTATTCACCACCGTTGTCATTTTTCACATTTTATTTTCTTACTTCATGGAATCAAAATTGATTTAATGTAATGGTTCCTGCTCACCACCAGAGGGCGGCACTGGACTTTTAGTGTGCCCTCATTGTCTCTGTCTATGGTTTAATTGGTTCTATTTTGTGCCCTGATTGTTTTTGATTTATTCCTCCTGTGTCTTGTTTCATGGTCTATTTAACGTGCCTGTTTTGTTTGTTCTGAATGTTAGTTGAGTGTCAGTGGTCACTGAAGTTTTCCCATGCCTTTTTGAGTTGAGATTTTTGCCCTTCCCCTGAAATTCATGAAATATAATTCAGGACAAAATCAGTTAGGTTGAATTCCCACTTTAGGTCTCTATTGTTTAGAGTACTCATCGCAGCACTGGAGCTGCAGGTTGCGTGTAGGAAGGCCTGAGAGATGACGGCTGGTGTGCATTTACCGTATGAGGTCAAGAGGCTGCATCTTATAGAAGTTCATGGGGTGAGCCCACTCTCGATACAGGAGGTATCTTTCATTGAGACAGTGTTCATCCGGGGACCTCTCATGGAATCTGCACTGTGAATTATAACAGGTAGACAATGGTTAAACAACAAATCACTATTTCCCAGCAAAAAGTCCACATACACACACATATACATTTTACATTACATTTTAGGCATTTAGCAGACACTCTTATCCAGAGCGACTTACACAGTTTACATTTCTTTACATACAATCCATTTATACAGCTGGATATTTTACTGAAGCAATTCAGGTTTTCAGCAATTCAGAACAAGTACCTTATTCAAGGGTACAACAGCAGTGCCCCACCTGGGAATTGAACCTGCAACCTCTGAGTTACAAGCCCAGCTCCCTAACCATTACGCTACACTGCCAGTTTACAGGTAGACAATGGTTAAACAACAAATCATTTCCCAGCAAAAACAAAAGTCCACACACACCCACACACACACACACACACACACACATATTTCAGGATAAATAAGTCTAATTGGTAATTGCTGCCCACTCACATCATGCAGGGGGTAGGCGGCCTTGTACACTCCTGTGTCCAGCAGCTTATTAATGCCAAATTTCTTCACTTTTCCCCTCATCTCGTAAGGGGCTCGGCTGAGGATGTAGTACGCCTGTCCAACACAGAATCAAGATTAACATTCAGTAACTCTTCAAGGTTTGGTGGAGCATAATTTTGTAGCACCAGGGCAGTTTAGTAAGGGCATGAGAAGGGGTAATGAGAAAGGTAGTTGAAAGTTGGCTCAAGCCTGGACAAAGATTTTGTCTAAAATGTGCAGTTGGGAAGGAATTTATAACATATAATGAATCCTTTATATGTATATATAACATCACTCACAAGAAAGCAACCTGACTGTAATAGCAGAAGACATGGTTTGATTGAGCTAAGACTCTGAATGCAAGACATTCAACTTTGAACTAATATTCAATGCTTATGGTGAATACTGATTGGTCGTACAACCATGAGTTAGTGAACAAACCCAGTCACAAGTCTTGTTGTATGTCCAATATGAAGAGAATCGACTCAACATCACTCACAAGTAATAGCAGAAGACATGGTTTGATTGAGCTAAGACTCTGAATGCAAGACATTCAACTTTGAACTAATATTCAATGCTTATGGTGAATACTGATTGGTCGTACAACCATGAGTTAGTGAACAAACCCAGTCACAAGTCTTGTTGTATGTCCAATATGAAGAGTTCAATGCTCCTGTGCCGTGTTATATTAATAACAAGAGAGATTTCAGAGATTTTAGAGACCAATATGCATTTGTCACCTTCCAACTTGATCCTGTGGTATTAGAATGAGCCCTTCTTCAAATCCCTCATGATCCTTTCTCAATTCTCATAAAGCATGGGTGTCAAACTCATTCCATCGAGGGCCGAGTGTGTGCAGGTTTTTGTTGCAGAAATTACACTACACCAGGTGAGTTCACTAATTAGCTCCTTGGTCTTCAACCAAGGAGGGGAACTAATTGAAATCACCTGGTGTCGTGTAATTTTTGCAACAGAAACCTGCATACACTCGACCCTCGATGGAATGCGTTCAACACCTGTGCTTTAAAGGTTTATTGACACTTAGCTTGTATTCTACACATTGCAAACACTGCCTTTTAGCAAGTTTTTTCTTTAATTTATTATTTTTATTCTGAATTAATCAGAATCAGGTGGAGGCCAATTAGCTTGCTGTGTGATCTGGAAGGTGATTGGTTACCCCTGAGTTAGTTTGCAATTGGTATGAGAAGTGGGGTGTAGACTTATCAATCTAAGTTATTCTCTTTTTTTCTTTTTTATTAATGTTCAGAAATTTTGAGAATGTTTTTTTCCACTTGGAAGTTGTAGGGCAAAATAGGTAAATAAAGGTGGAAGAAGTCTGATTTAATTTGTTGTAATTTCAGGCTGTAAGGCAACAAAAGGTGACATTTTTGAGATGGGGTGTAGACTTTAAGGGGCACTGTATATATGTATATAGAATGTGTAGTTACTGTTTGCTTAGCCACTGACTTCATACAGGGAGATATACTTAAGACATTTCAAGTTAAGTGTCCTGCTGAATGACACAACAGCAGAACCACACCTGGGAAAGAAAAAACCAGCAACCCTCAGCTTACGAGCCCGTGTCCTCAAACCACTGCACCACTCCTGTGTGCAGTATCTGCTAAGCCTTTTTAAGTGTCCAGATCAGCATCAGGACTGAGTCATCCAGAAAGCTTTCATCATAAAACACACCTTACACAATGGCCAAAGTGAAGTGCTTGTACATGTACAAGGCCAGGCTCGAAACCAGAGGGTGGTAGTTTGAGTAATGGGTGTAACACTGGTGTTCAGGCTAATTACTTACCCTTGGGCTACATTTTTTACATTACATTTTAAGCATTTAGCAGACGCTCTTACCCAGAGCGACTTACAAGATGTGCATTAATACATGGTAGCTACTTAGCAAATACAATACAAAATTCTATAATCTAATACTTATACACCATGCTTAACAATATTTCATTCTGTTTCACAAGGTTCTGTGTGAATCTTGACATTTGAAACAATGTTTAAATTGTTATAATTCTGGTTCTGGTTCTGACTTTCCCGGCCAGAAGGTGGTGCACATTCTGGCACACGGAGCTCAAACGCATGCACCTCGCTCACCATTCCACCCCTCAAGGAGGGAGTGAAAAACTGGTCGTGGTCTTTCATGTAGAAGCAGGCCAGTCTGCTCCTCTCGAAGGGGGCCGTGAAGTACTCTGCCTCTGCAGGGATGAGGTCCGGGCTGGGGTACAGGTGTTTGGTGAAGCAGTTGAAGGTGGTGGAGGAGGTCGTGAGGTCATTGGGCTGGATGGGGAGCTTGATGTGCAGGACCTCTGCGTAGGTACAGAGCACGTCCCACGGCATGTGCACCTTCACGAACATCACCTTTTCATCCAAAACCTACAGGAGAGAGAGAGTCCAGAGATGGATCACTGTCTACAGGTGGTTCTGTAGGTGGTTCTGTGTGTCTCAGTAGGTAGAGCGTAGTTCTGTGTGGCTCAGTAGGTAGAGCGTGGTTCTGTGTGGCTCAGTAGGTAGAGCTGTGGGCTTCTGGTTCTGTGTGGCTCAGTAGGTAGAGCAGTGGCGTGGTTCTGAGTAAGAGCATGGCTTAGGTTGGTTGTGAGTTCAATTGCCACTGGGACCACATATACTGAAAAATGTATGCATTCACTACTGTAAGTCACTTTGGATCAAAGCGTCTGCTAAATGGCATATATTATATATTATATGATATTATACAGGGTCTGCTTTCTCAAAATGTATGATCTGGATCAAAAATGATCCAATTAATATAATCTCCTATTTCACAAAAGAAGATTCTAATTTTAACGTTTAATCCAATACAAATCGTTAAATGTGATCAAAACTGGGCCTAGGTGTGATGAGATGAGCTTCAGAAACCCCATTATGGGTAGCACTGTCACGTACTGAGGGTTTGATGGACTTGAGAGACTTTGCTGTCCACAGCAAAGCACTTTATTTGGCCAAATTATAACTTGTTGATATCACATGATAGCTCCACCCATTCATGAAGCATCATGGCTCCATGTCAATAGTTGCCAATCCCACTGCCATTTTGTGGGCTGCGTCTTTCTTTTTTTAAAGATTTTATTTATTTCGATTAACCCTCCCCCCCACGGTCTCTATGGGGCAAGCTACTCTCCGAGGCCAGCGATAATCTGCCTCCTTCGAGATGGAATTTACCAACCCTTTCTGGAGACACCCTTACGTGCTTCACAACGAGTTCATGCCAACCACCATCCCCTGTCCCTCAGGAGCAGACAGCCAAACGCCGCCCCCAATCAGGGCTAATGGCCAGGGCCAGTCTGGCAAAGACGTGTTTCGAACCGCATCCCTGATAGGCAGCTCACACTCATATCGGATCAGCCAAGATAAGGTGCATTAGACCGCTACGCTATCCACCACCCCTTGTGGGTTGCTTCTTGTAGCCAAAAAGCCAGTGCCACAGTGCGCTGTAAGTCACTTACAGATCTTGTTGCCTCCAGCTCCAGTCCCATCTTCATCAAACTTGCTTCAAAATACTCTCTTCTCCGCTGAAGAGAAGAACCACAACACCAACATTAAAGAATCGTAAAGGAAAGACAATTACAATGTCAGTGTTAGTAACCTGAAGTCAGGGAATTTTGTTCTTGGGAGGATGTTCCTGAAATAAGGTATTAGATGCAGATAGACAACACAATTCCCGGAGCTGTATCAAACTATGGTCAATACAAAAGATATGCAGCCAGATAGGTCAAACTTGTTTGTCCCAGCTATAATCTACCTTGAAATGTTTTCTCTCTTGTTAATCCAGGCAGTTGTGTCACGTTATAATTTGAGTGATTCCTTACAGGTGAAGTCTGAGCCGACCTTGAAAACACAGGTCTTGATCCTACTTGGTTTTGAAACCAAGGCCACCATCTTTCCCAACATACTATTAAATACTGTCCACAGTGTATGAAATATCGGTCACACCTATAAGTGCATCAAGGAAGCTGCAAGCCCTTTCTCTGTGTTTCGTCTGTGTAAGGAATATATATGTATGTATATGTGTGTGTGTGTGTGTGTGTGTGTGTGTGTGTGTGTGTGTGTGTGTGTGTGTGTGTAAATATATATATATATATAATATATATATATATATATATGCCCTATTAAGACACTTTATGTTGGAGTTTCCTTTATTTTAGCAGTTACCGGTATACTGGTATAGAGTGAAATATTGTGATAAACTTTGATGTTATGGGGTTGTTTTGCATCAACTGGGCATGGGGCTCTTGTTATGGTAAATTAAATTATGAACTGATGAAGTACCAACACATCTTGGCCAAAAACCAGGTTCCCTCAGCCAGGAGGGTGAAACTTGTCCACAAATGTATCTTTCAGCAAGACAATGATCCCAAAACATACAAAATCAAAATCAAAATCAACCAAGAAATGGTTAACTGACTACCAAATGGCTGTTTTGCAAAGGCCATCTCAGTCTCCAGACCTGAACAGCAAGAGGGGGTTGCCATGGAAACCGTCAGAAGCTTTAAATTCCTGGTTATCCACATCACTAAGGACCTGACATGGTCCTATAACACCGCTACAGCGATCAAAAGAACACACCAGCGACTGCACTGTCTCCACCAGCTGAAGACATTTGGGATGAGCACCCAGGTTCTCACCAACTTCTACACGTGCACAATACAAAGCATTCTAACCAACTGCATCATTTTACATTTATATTCTAAGCATTTATTTTGGACTTTATGTTTTGTGCTGGAGATTTAGTTTAATAAATTATCCCCGAATACTGCTTTGTTTTGTGTAGTGTTTAAAATAATACAAAGTCAAGATTATTAGTTTAATAAATTATCATTTTTCCGTTTTTACTAAACTAAACCTTCATCTAACTAATATATACAAAGTGTAATACTGGGACTTTGAACTGAAAAGTCATCCGTGTTTATAACTTTTTGAAAATATCTTGTCCTACAGCCACTCTTACGCTTACGGTCCGTGTGTGTTGCCCAACCCTTGGGGACACCACATACTATAAAATAATACAAATTCTTTTGAGCATACAACATACAGTAGTTCACTACCTATATTGTTGTATATAGCTTTTAATGGTATATATAAACATGTATATGGACGGTTGTGAAAAAGTCATACCTTTTCCGTAATTTATTACTAAACTAAACCTTCACATATCATTGAAGCTAATGGGACTTTGAACTGAAAAGTCCCAAAAGAAATGGGGAACACCGTTCCACAAGAGTTTATAACAAAATTATTTGAAAATATCCCTGGAAGAATGTCAGTAGATTTTAAGAGACCAGTAAACACACTCACAATTGGTTTATATCAAATATATATGCTGTTTATAAATTTGCAAGCTTGAGATGTTCATCTTATTACATGTGTAATTAAATGTAATTTGTTTCCTTATGTATCATTGCAGAAAAATGCATGGGAAATGTCTACGGTGTTTTTCCACAGCAGTGTGTACCATACACTGTGTACATATTTATAAAAACTTATTTTAAATGTTTACCATGTTTTTATTGACCATAACCAAATTCTTACAGCTAGCATGAAAGTATGTGGTATTACAGTCCTAGAATAATTTTGTCAAAAATTTTATGTCCAAATAATGTCTCTTATTCAGAAAGTTTAAACAAAAACTCCCACAATAAATAAGAATATTTTTACTGGGAATTCACTGGGGTGTGCAAAGTCCACAACTTGCAGACTGAGTTGACCAGGGTGGAGTAAATACAATGCTGAAACAACACAGTGCTTTAAGGTTCACAGCAATGACAAATATTACATATCCTGTTCAAAAAGTCAATCTGTAACTGAATTTGAACTGTACTGAACTGTTTAGCTTAGATCTATCTAAATAACACTGAAGTGAAATCTGAATATGCACAACTTTGTGACTCATTAAAAAGCTGTAGAATCTAAGAAAAGGCCAACATACATTAAATACAAGTGACGTACTTAAACAACAAATAGGCCTATTGGGAGGTACAATCCATCTTGCCCGTTGTGCTAGGAATCCACTTACCTTCTCAGATTCCTCTTTCTCATCCTCGTACACCAACACAAAATCAATCCGTCTCTTCCTGTCATTGAAGAACAGGGAATCTGCCTCGCCATTGAACTCTGTCTCCGGGCAAACACAAGAGCCATCGGGCAGGTCTGGCTCCTCGGCCTCGTATTCTTCCTCCATGGAGCCATACATTTTAAAAATATCTAACAGTGATGCTTTAGCACCTGCCAAGGGAGACGATGTGAGAGATATCACAGAGAAAGAGCCCTGGACTGGAAGGCCCCGCCCGTTTCCTTGCCTTGGGAATTAAGTCCACAGTAAACCACTAATGTGTCTTGCCTTTCACAACACTGACTTTTAATCCGCGTTCAAATAAGAACTCACTTGGAACCTTGGGCAAACAGCTGAAAAGCTGTCTTTAATCTTTATACCAACAAAATATTTGTACACACTTGCGGGCAAATTGAATTTATTTAAGTGAGGCCGTAGAGTAATAACTGCAATAATAAAAATGCTTTTTATTGTGCCTTATGTTATTTCGGCCCAAAATGATCTGGGCTCTGAAAAATATATTTTCCATACATTACTAAATAGAATATTATATCGGTAATGAAATATATTATGAAACAGCCTTAGAGGTCACCTGTTCCTGGTACCTGGGCATGGACACCATGCTGAATAAATGGCCTTGTTTGTACATTTTTGTTTATTTGGAGTTCTCCTGCTTGCCTGCATTGGATTAGTCGTGTCTGTGGGTCATCTGGGGGTCACATGTTTTGGGATATTGTGACATGTTAGAGGTCTAACATGACACACACACACAAACTCATTTTTGGGTTTATTTTTGGCCATGTTTTGCATGTAATGACGCAACACACAGGCACTTCCCTTCCAAATGGGCATATAATTGGCCCCAGTCTATCAATGTTATACGCCTGTAGGGACTGCACATTATGTCGAAAAAATGGGTGAAATGATGTGTTCCCCCATAACAGTAGAGGAAATAACCAATTGTATTGGTGAGCTTAAGAACAATAGATCCCCGGGTATTGATGGATATCCCGGGGAATACTATAAAGCTTTCGTTAATGAGCTAGCCCCAGTCTTATGCAAGGTATATAATTATGCTTTGGATGAAGGAGACCCCCCGAAAACCTGGTCGGAGGCCATCATTACGGTTATTCATAAAATATGAAGGGATAAGGATGAGGGAAAATATGAGGGAAAGGATCCCACTCAGTGTATGGGATATCGGCCCATAAGCCTGCTTGGTCAGGACCTAAAAATACTGACTTCTATCCTGGCTAGTTGAATACAAGTGCATATTCGGAAGTTGGTGAATCCAGACCAGACAGGGTTCATCTCTGGGCGCCAGGGCACCAATAATGTCAGAAGAGCTCTAAATTTACAATCGATTGCTGCTGAGAGAAAAACTCCATCAATGCTTCTCAGTCTAGATGCTGAGAAAGCATTTGATAGGCTAGATTGGATGTTCCTGGAGCAGACACTGGCATATATGGGCTTTGATCAGACCTTTGTTAATTGGGTCTTTTTTGATCAGACTTTTGTTAATTGGTGTTTTATAAGAACCCGAGGTCGAGGGTCAGGGTTAATGGCCACTGCTCCGAATACACCTTTAGCAGAATTAATCAGGAGTAACCCCCATATACAGGGAATAAAAGACGAGGGTGGAAATCAACATAAGATTGGTCTATATGTGGACGATATATTATTATTTATTGAAAATCCTGTCTCCTCTGTCCCGGCCATTTTACAAAACCTTGATGAATATGGCTTAGTGTGTGGATATAAAATTAATCCCACCAAATCAGAGGCGATGATGATTTCTGGGGCCTGGCCTGCCCAACTTGACAACATAGTGTCTTTTCGTCGATCTGGGCAGGGTTTTAGGTATCTGGGGATAGTCCTTGCCCCCCAAATAACTCAACTGTACCAGGCAAACTATACAAAAATATTTGAGGTGTTTAAAAAAGATCTAGCAAGATGGGACATACTGCCATTGTCTCTTCTGGGTAGAATTGAGGCTGTAAAAATGAACCTATTGCCCAGACTTTTGTTCTTGTTCCAATCTCTTCCAATCTGGATCCCAGCATCTGCCTTTAATATGCTAGATAAGCTTATATCTACATTTATATGGCAGAGCAAAAGACCAAGAGTGAGACTTAAAACAATCACTCTTGGGAAGGACAGGGGTGGGCTCGGCCTCCCTAATATAAGACACTACTTCTGGGCAGCGCAGCTGACGGCGGTGGTAGCCTGGATCAGCAATGACACTGAAACAGGATGGGTCAGTATAGAGTAGAGTTCACTGCCGGGTATACCCCTGTCCGTTTTGTTTTTCTTGAGCCAACAGCCTCAAAAGAAGGTGGGAATAAAAAACATATGGGTGAAATATACCTTAAAAGTATGGTCGATGGTCCAAAAGAGATTTAGGGGGGCGGTGGCCCTCTCACGGGCTATGCAAATCGCTGGAAACCCATAATTTCTCCCCTCAGTAACTAATAACACCTTTAAAAATTGGGCAGGAAGTGGCTTAAAGATTATTGGCCAATTATTTTATGACAATATTTTGCAGCCATTTTCCTATTTCCAGAAATTTTCATTACCACCACGTGATATGTTTAGGTATTTTCAGATCAGGCATTATATTACAAAACATAAAGACTGGAACATAATTAAGAATGCTCCAACAAACATTGAAACATACTTTATGGATATAATTAAACATCGTACACCTATTAAAAATCATGTGTCCCATATTTATAAAAACCTATTATTGGATTTACCAGACAATACCTTCCATATCAAAAACAAATGGGAGCTAGAGTTAAATATTATAATTGAGGATGGGGAATGGGAAACATTATGTACTGGCTGTCACAGGGATATTAATAGTAACATGTGGAAGGAGTTTGATTGGAAAATGAAGATGCGATTTTTTAGGACACCTCTGATAGTTTCAAGGTTTGTAGATATCCCCTCGGCAATGAATTGCTGGAGGGAGTGTGGACTGGTGGGCGACCACGCACACATATTTTGGGACTGCCCAAAGATGCTTTCTTTTTGGCAGGAGGTGAAGGGAGAGATAAATACAATTTTAGGAGTTGACTTACCATTTATTTCGAGAAACTTTATATTTGATCTGGCTCCTGAAGACATATGTACCAATAACCAAATGTATTTATAGCATATACTCTTGATGACTGCTAGAAAAATGGTAACATTGAATTGGATGAAACCACAGCCACCTACGCTGGCACATTGGAAGCGGAAGCTGAGAGAGGTGTATGGGATGGAGGCTTTGACTGCCCAGCTATAGTTGAGGGTTGACATTTTTCAGAGGAGGTGGATGCCCCTAACAATATATTTTTTTGCCTGAAAGGAGACTTAAGCCTTGTGTTGTGGTATTTTTGTTATTATTATTATCTTTTTTTTACTATATATATATATATTTTTTTTTTTTTTTAGCGTTGTAAGGTCCAATATTGTGTTGTATATATTGTCTCGCTGATTTCTGGTTGTCATGTCAAGGAATGTAACATTTTGATTTGTGTTGTTCTGTGTTGTTTAATACAAATATAGTTCAAAAACAAAAAAAACAAAAAAAGAAATATAGGCAACAATTTCGCAAGGACGTGACAAAAACACTGAGCTTATATGGAGGTGTAGACAGGTGCAGACACTTAGCTTGAGAACAGAGCGAAACAGAAAAGAGCTGGAGTGCGTGACAAGGTAACAAGAGAATTAGTAGTTGTTAGTAATTATCCTATCCTGACCTAGCGTTAGTAGATTAGTAAATAGACATGAACTAGAAACGAAAGGAAACATGAATACACATGGTTAGTGAGAAACAATAAACCTATCTAATTGTTAGTAAGTTAGTAATCAGACAAGGGGTTAGAAACAATGAGGAAGCATGAGCGACAGCGAGAGAGAGAGAGAAAGCATGAATGCAAGATTTGCGGAAACAACATGAAAAAGTGTATGCTTTAAACATGAACAGAAACGTAACATGAAAACAGAATCAAGACATGACATGAAATGAAATGAAACGTGACATTAATGAAACATAAAACGTGGCATGAATATGTGGAACCGTGACACTTCCACCCCCATAGCCACTGCATTAGCTCAATGCCCTGACAGTGATGTCATACGCTGGTCCGCCTGACGTCGAATGGAGCTGACGGACTTCAGCGCAGCGAAGGCACTCTAGATGAAGAGGAACCGCCGTTTATGAAAATAATCATGGAAATAGCATACATTTACACTTGAACATACATTTAAAACACACATTTAATAACATGCTCCCTCTTGGACTCATACTCTGTTTGAGTTAAATTAGCACTGAACATTTCACTGTGTTGTTTGACACTTACTGCTTTTCGGTTTGCTGCCCGGTTTGGGAGCTGATGCTGGGTGGAGAGGGCTGCCTACAACACAGAAGAGACAGACAAATGGATTTATTTAGCCATTGTTCCCTCGACAGGATTTTCAGAGTAAAATCTTCAGTGTCAAATCAACTCTGATACAGTGCAGTTGACCCTCTTGGACTCATATACTCTGTTAGAGTTAAATTATCACTGAACATTTCACTGTGTTGTTTGATACTTACTGCTTTTGGGTGGTCAGGCGGTTCTTCAATTGCTCCCAAATTTTGTCATCCACGCTCCCAAACTGGATCTGAAGGTTTTTGTTGGCGGTTTTGGAGCCAACGCTGGGTGGAGAGGGCTGCCTACAACACAGGACACAGGGGCTCCAGTGTCCTTCATTTCTGTAGCTTTGAAACCTCATTTAACTCCCAGTCACAATTTTAGGGAATGACAACATGAGGATATTGTCTATGGCATGTTGCATGACTTATCTCGTGTGTAGATTTGAGCAATTACACGTGTCTTCCACATAAGATCATATGGAGTCCACTGTGTAGAGACATGTAATTGTAACAGGTATTAGACTATTCCTGTTCCTGTTCCAACCTCTTCACACTTACTGCTTTTGGGCGACCATGGTCTGGCCTGCACTCCCGACGACCACCGGGTGGGGCTGTTCTGCCCTGTCCTTCAGAGTTTCCTTTTTTTATATATGAAATGGCATTGATTATAAACTGTAGCTCAGCAGAGTGCAGCTGACTATTGACAGGATCATCAGCAATGGTTAAAATTGCACGCGTAGCTTTTAAAAAGTCATTTTGCATCGTTAACAATTTTTACGCCTTCTAGAGCCTTTATGCACTGTTCCTTTTCCTCGTTCTAAAATATGCGTATGACACATTAAGCATTCTCCCAAGTATGTTTGAACACAAAAAAAACATTTAGAACTTTTGCAAATATCATTCCTGTTAGGGAAGAGCACTGTGTCAGCACTGGTTGGACTAACCTGGGCCTTGAAAGAATCCTCTTCTTTCTTCAACTCCACCGGCCCACACTGTTCTCCTGACTGTTGCGCTCTCAGGCGCTTGTCGGACTTTTGACCAATAGAGTCAAGGAACTTCAGCGCATTGCGAAGCATGACCAGTCCAGTCGGGGAGGAATCGCCATTTCTGAAAATAATCATGGAAATAACATAGATTTACATGTGAACATATATTTAAAACACACATTTAATAACATTTCACTGTGTTGTTTGACACTTACTGCTTTTCGGTTTGCTGCCCGGTTTGGGAGCTGATGCTTTTTCCTGCAGTGAACCTGCACATTATGCATCTGTAGCCTACGTTATTTAAACATAACAATAGCAAACGTGCCAAACGTAATAATATTAATCTATAGATAGACCACCGTGCATCCAAGACACGGTAACCTAAACGAGTAGCCTCATTAATATGAAGGGCAATCGGAAGAGACTATAGTGTGGTAATCTTGATGGCTGAATACATGGGCTAGTTTCTCACGAAAATGCAGTTTGCCTCAGTTTTTGTACAGCGCGATTTTGACCATAGTTTAATCGTTTCATTGCGCCAAAGCTGCAACAAATGGCGCCACCTTAACAAACGTTTGATGTCACGTGACACGATTCCTGGAAAGTTCCTGGAAATCGCCCTTTAGTGTGTATCACCTTCTTATGGATAAAAGTTATTTAAAAACACTCACAAAAGAGTTGGGAACTGTAGTAACTAAATTCTGGAAGAGATCACCGGCATTGTTGCTTTTTTCTAGACATACGTGTGTTCCGTTAGCATTTAATTGACACATTCAGAATGAGTTGGGGTTTGTATGTCATTTGACAAGCTTATGCTGCGCCTAGTCAAAGGTGTGCTTGGCTTTAGCGACACTAAAGTGACTGATTGCTTTTCATTTTCAACCCAGTATGGTTTGAAGTCAAGTGAGATACCGAGAATCTCACTTCACAATGATTTATATATTTTTTTGCACATTCACTTCTATCAGGTAAGGGCTCTCACTTTTAAATTAACATGGCTGAAATTCCGTTTGCGCGTATTTCCACATATTTAAGCTTTTCCCCGCCATCAAATTGTTAATTTGTCATAATTTTAGATAAGATAGTCATCACTGGCAATTTGCAGGCAACGTGTCGCCTAACGTAAGGTTATAATTTCGCAGAAGCCAAAGAACAAGTGTTTAATTTTGCGTTGTCTCTTGAGCGAACTATGATTGTTCCTACCATGTATTAATGCACATCTTGTACGTCGCTCTGGATAAGAGCGTCTGCTAAATGCTTAAAATGTAAAATGTAGAAGGTGCTAGCCAGCAACGCAGTTTGAATTGATTGTACCTGTATTTTTTAAAACCGGTAAACTTTAAGTCAGGAAGACTGTTGAGTACAATAAACGAGACAAGACAATAACATGTAGTTTTGTGCGTTAAAAATATCGACTTGGAATTTATTATTCTGTTTTGACAGTTAATGTAAACCGACCCGGGTTATGTAACGTGTCGTCTGTAATGGCCGGTGTGTGTGTTACCGGAATGCCACAGTTTAACGCCTGACCTACGGGTGATATTGCCATAGCGGAATAGTAGGCTATTATGAGGTTAGGTTACAGATGGGTTATAGGTTTATGCAGTCAGTCTGGTTGTGCTGACCGTAGAAATAAGCACGCATTGCTTCTGTTTCAGGTGGAAGAAGGCCCTTTCATTCTTCAAGAAAGAGCTTTACTTGTTGCTCAAGTTGCGCTGTTTTGGAGCACGCCACAACAAAAACCGCACCCCTCGTTGAAGGTATAGCGCCGTACTGACATGTCCAATGACCGGCCATTCATCCGACTCCACGGAAACATTCAATGAGAGAAGATCGGAAACCGAATCCAGAGTGGTAGATTCGGATCGGAACCGCATCGGTGCCGCAATAAAGGATCTGAAAAAGACTGGTATGTGTCTAGAATATCAAAGTCCCGCTTAGAGGGATCTGTTTTCCCAGCGTGTGTCAGATGCACTCGCACGATTCATCCAACAATTATTATTTTTATAGATACAATAATAATTATAGGAATGACCATTTCCTGTTTATTCTATAGTCTACGTAATGGCAGTTGATTTGACCTGATCTTGGAAACGTTACCTGTCCATTCCTAATTTCCATGTACTCTATATTTAGGCTACAGCCTATGCGCAAGACGGTAGCATCAAATCTTACACTCATTTAATTGTATAAATATTCGTAGTCAAATTCGTTTTCTGACCTGGGTGTTTTGTGTTAATATGGCATGCAGACAATATTATAAAAGTTGTTTTGATGATTCAAAGGAATTTGAAACTATATACAGCCTTTTTCCTTGAACGGACTCAATTCATCACGTGAGTTTGTCAAGTTATACAACACCACGTGCCTTGGTATTGTTCAAGAACACCACCGATTAAACACCCCAGGCATATTATGACTAAGACAAAGTCTGGGAAATAAATAAAAACAAGGTTTAGATTCACTTGAAAAACAATATTAATAATTTCAGTTCAGTTTTGAGACTGAAAATATTTTTAAGGAAAATCTATCATGTTGGCCTTCTTATTTTAAGTCATTTTGAATCATTCAAGAACATCTAGCAACATCAAGGAAATCAAGTTGTTGTAAATAGTTTAATTCATTTCTTCATCTGTTACACATTTCTTGAATTTGAATTTGAGACTGCCAAGCTGAATTAAAAATGAAATTTGAAAAAAAAATTTTTAATGAATTAATCATTATTTTATTATCCTTGGCCTTATCCTATCTGTACATACAAATATTTGTGTTAGATCAACATGGTATTTCAATTGCAGGTTTATTTTCCTTTTGTATATGCAGTGTTAGTGAAAGGAATTAATATGATGAAATAGGGTTCTTCTATGCCAGGGATGTCCAATGTTATCCGAGAAGGGCCGGTGTGGGTGCAGGCTTTTGTTCTAGCCCTGCACTAAAACACCTGATTCAACTAATTCACCAAACATGGTCTACAATCAAGACCTTGATTAGTTTAATCAGTTGTTTAGTGCTGGGATACAACAAAAGCCTGCACCCACACCGGTACAACATTTTAATTCGCCACATAAATAGATTTTCAGAATCGCTTCTATGCATTCTGATGCTTGAGCTAAACCCAGGCCTTTGAAACAAAAGGATCTGAACTGGACAGTGTCAAATGACTAAGTGTTTGAACAATCTTGCGCCTCCATAAATCGACACTGGCATTGAATCTTTTTTAGCTCTTAAAATGTCACCATAGCGGTCACATTCTTTTTTGTCACTTCAGATAACTCCTTCTATCTAACTCCTCCTATCTTCACAGTTCTGTTGTGTGATGGAAAAACAACACAGGAACTCAATCTGGGAAGGGGATAGTTACAGATTTGGATGGTTGCCATGCCTTACCATACCGTATTGTGCGGTGGAAAAATGTTATTATAGACACCCCTATGTACCATGCTCTTATGTTTTCTGCATGCTATAGTTGCCAATTGCCTGCAGTAGAAACTGAACATTCTGAAAGTGCTGCCTCTATTGAAGATGCTGTCCTTTTTGTTCTGGTTTGTTTCCAACTGAATTTGCATGCTTTCATGGTGCACATTTTGAAAATATAATAATTTATTTTACCCTATTTTCTGAAATTTTGAATACCGTATGTGTGTGTGTTCATGCTATTACCTCCTCTTTCAATTCAGGAGATTGTGGAGAAGCACATCCCAAACCTCTAGGTTACATATGTAACGCCAGTTCCCTGAGTGAATATAATGATGATTATAATATCATCTGCAGTCAGCTAGCACTGTCAATGGGTTCGAGTGGGGAGTGGGCGAGTCAGGTGATTAGCCACATAAACAAAAATGCCACGGCAAGGTATGGACTAGCTTGTCTTAAATTATTTATATTTTTAAAGATTTTGTCCCATTTTCTCCCAATTTAGTAGCCAATTAGACCCGCTATTTTCATGTCAATCCCCCCCTAGTAATGTGAGTTCACTGCCGTAGTCCTGCGACCGGTAGTGACAAAGGCGAAGCATTGTCTCCTCCGAGACAGCACTCACCAGGCCGTCGACTGTAACTCCGGTACTACAGGGCCACTCTTATGCGCAGCGAACGTCCTGTCAGCTTCCATCCCCCCTCCCTGGGGCGGACAGCCAATCGCCGCCCCCAGTGGTACTCCCGGCCAGAGCCGACTCTGGCGGGATGGGGAATTGAACCCCGGTCTCTGTGGCCAGTGTCGAACGTTGTTAACTATAGAATATTTGATTTAAATTAAAATCTTCTGCCACTTAAGGCAAAGTTGCTAATTGGTGAGATGCCATTGACAGTAAATCAGAATAGCTACTTTTTAATAGGATAGCCTTGAAGGGTACAGGTGAATCCAGTCAAATGAACCAGCCTTGAAGGGTAAGAATGTAATTGGTACACTTTGTCAGTTAACAGAGCTAAGATGATAATGTAGAGATTTCATGGTGCCAGTTGATGGAACTAAGGTGTGTGTATGTGTGTGTGTGCATGCATGTGTATTTGTTTGAGCAGGTTGGTACTGGGGCAGTCTGAAGGCCAATGAAGCCCAAGAGATCCTGCAGGATGCCTCAGAGGGCACTTTTCTGCTGCGCGACAGCTCCCAGCAGGACTACCTGTTCACCATCTCCGCCATGACCTCCGCGGGCCCCACCAACCTGCGCATCGAGTACACGGAGGGCAAGTTCAAACTGGACTCTGTGGTGCTGGTGAAGCCCAAACTGGAGCAGTTTGACAGCGTGGTGCACCTGGTGGAGCACTACGTCCTCCTGTCCCGGACCTGTGGCAGGGGAGGCGGACAGTTGTCGCCATCGCCGGCCCCACACAGCGGCACGGTGCGGCTGCTCATGACCACGCCCGTCTACGAGGCCACGCCCTCCCTGCAGCACATCTGCCGCGTCTCCATCAACAAGGCCGGCGGAAGGATCCAGGACTTGCCCTTGCCTAACAGGCTCAAAGATTACTTGACAGATTACTCTTACCACGTATGACAATGTTTGTATTTTGCAAACCGTACCCCCTTCCCAGATCCAAGGGGCTGTGGTTACAAGACGGGCCTCTGCCTCCCCTGTTGAGATATGGACGTGTGTTGGTCCATACACGATGTTCAAAAGCTCTGTTTTAAAATCTGTTTTTAAATAGGTAATTCTATAAGAGATAAATGTTTTTCCAAATAACTTTGAAGACACAAGTGCACCCACTACACAATCTTAAATCGTTTGCTCATTCTATAGTGTTTTTGAATTTTGTTTCAGCACGGTCTCTTGAGCCCTACTGCCCAGGGGGCACCAGCGAAACACTATCTACACTTGCTAATAATTTCCAAACTGAAATAGAAATGAAACTCCTGCTTGTGCAGCAAGCAACACAGTAAGACCTTTTTAAACGACCGATTACCATCAGTCGTAAAAATTAAAGCATCAAAAATGTACCTATGTAAACCGTCACGGCACCAATGTAAAAAATACGAAAAAAACAATACAGAGTTGGTTCTAACCACAGCGAGTTTCAAACTGAGGGATCTCGACGCGACAAGAGAGCGATTTAGCTCGCTGACCTAAAGACTCAAGTCTCTATCTCTGGGAACTAATCACACTCTTATCCACTTATTTCTGGAGCGGACGCTCACGTATCAGAGTTCATCCGCTACACATACTGTATACAGTATAGGGTTTAGAGTGCTGAATGCTGCTTAGGAGAGACTATGGAAGAGAATATTTTCTGTAACTGAGACAGAGCTGCCCAGTGTGTGTGTACTGTATGTGGTTGTGAGTTGTTATGTCTGTAAATTTGCCCTGCTATCATTAGTTTGGGACTTTGTGCTTGCTTGTCTCAATATGATTTTGAACCTGGTGAACTGTACTGAGGGTTTAAAATAATAATAATAACCAAAACAACTGTGTTTTGGCTTAAAATGTTCCAGTTATTTTTAAATATTCTTATCTGTTTTCTAGTTAAAAAAACTCAGGACTGTGGCCTCAGAAAGGCAGTTAGTAGTTGACATTTAATTATATGTTTTAATTTTGGTCTAGATATTTATTTTCTGAATTCCATGCCAAAATCCAGTTTTGGTGTATTGTGAGAAACAAGCAGTTTTTGACCCGTTTCAGGTCATTAAAATACAGATATGGGGTTGTCACACGCCACGTGACAATCCCTGGACGGGAACAGAGCAGTCGGAGACGGAGTGGATTTTGCTGGTCCACGGACCAGGTTTTAATTGTATTTCCTTCAGTTCTCTTTCCCCAGACACAGGCAGAGGCAGAGAACGAGACCGGGAGGGTAAACTAAAACAGAACTTCTTCGTCCGTCACCCTCACGGGTTCGGGACAAAAACAAAAACTGAAAATAACAAACCAAATTATAACAAGATAGCACCGAAACTTTTCAGTTCCCGTTTCACTTTTACTTTCACTTTTCTTTCATTTTCTTTGTCTCTCTCTCTCTCTCTCTCTCTCTCTCTCTCTCTCACACTCTCTCTCTCTCTCTCTCTCTCTCTCTCTCTCACACTCTCTCTCTCTCTCTCTCTCTCTCGCTCGCTCGCTCCTCGGTCTCTTACACCTTCTCCTTCCTGGTTCCAGCCACCTACTGAAGAGAGCAGAGCAGTTTTAAGCACACAGGTGTAACTGTCAGACCCAGGACTGGTGTGTGCGCTGGCTGCTCTGCCAGTAGGCGTGGCCGCTAATCACCCTGATCAGCTGCCGAGACCGACGCCTTCCACAGGGGTATACCCCACCAACCCATAACTTGGCAGACGGCAACCTGCCATCCCAATTTCTACATGGAAGCTCTACCAATAACAGCAATATACATTTGCTGATGTGCTTAGTACGTGGTTTCTTGTTCTAATCCTGTAGAAAGAAACAAAAGAAAGACTGTACCGTTCAGTGTCCATAGATACATTTCAATTGATATTTAAATATGTGGGCTTTGCATTGCATTATTCAGCTACATATATATGTAGCATCATGTAGCATCATGAATGAAAAAAGGGTTCTGGCAGCTGTCATGGTGTACGTTTGAGGTCCACTCAACTCCATAGAGGGTCAGGTAAATGCCAATAAATACAAAGCCATTCTGAGTGATCACCATCATCCTATGATGAAGCATTTCTATCCTGATTGGAGAGGTCTCTTCCACATTTTACATTTTAAGCATTTAGCAGACGCTCTTATCCAGAGCGACTTACAAGATGTGCATTAATACATGGTAGGAACAATCATAGTTCGCGCAAGAGATCAGTGCAGTAATACAGCGATAGACATCATTGCAGGCAGCTGCGCACCATACCTGTAACACTGGGAAAGAAAAGGTTAGCAATTATTATTTTTATTTTCTTCCAGGATGACAATGCCATTATCCACAGGGCACAAGTGGTCACTGAATAAACCATTCAGTTATTTTTGACAGCTTAAAAGGAATGTTCTTATGTGCCAAAGTGAGGCATTGTGCCGAGTCCTGATGACCAGTGATGCAGAAAAAAGTCTTGGAATAGATGTTAGTCTTTCACATTTCTAGGCAGCAGCAGCAGTTGTTGTTTTGCAGCGTGTCTGTACTTTGACCACAGTCCTGACAGCATCTCTGTGTCTCTGATCCAGAACAGGGGAGGATGTGACAGCCCTGGCTGGATCTCTGTTTGCACCAGGACAGCCACTAGGAAGTGGAGTTCGAACCTAGGAATATTAAATGAGCTGTATGTATGGGCCAAGGACACTGATATTTTTCCATGTGGTAAAAGCATACCAGCTCTGAAGCATATTAACATACAGTGAAGGCAAATTTGTACAGTATGTTGATTTCTTATTTTAAAGCACAATGCATACAGCACACCAATATATAACGAATTTGTGGGATATAAAATGCTGGACAAGTAAGCTTCCACTCTATAATAGCCTACTTCTGGGAGTGTAGTAATGCCTGTAATGAGTGACACAATTGATCTGGAATCCACTACCACTTTGTTGTTGGCGCCATCTATTGACTGAAAACAATACTGCAAATACAGTGGGTCTTCGTATTGCTTTAGAAACTCGCATATTAAAAGTATTGATTCTAAAACGTCTTATAGCAGAAACATATTGGTAATTAGTATTTACATTAACATGAAACACTTGTGTAGACTGTGATTAATTGTTATTTAATTGCTTCAATATACATATATACATATATATATATTTCATTTAGTGTTTCCATTATTTTTTGCATCACGTGTTTTTTTTGCACGTGATCAATATTTTTGGCAGTACGTGACAATACAGAGATACGGGCAAACATGTTGGATGCAATTTCAAATATGATATGTTAACATATATGGGCCCTAATTTATTTGGCTGATCTAGAATGACATACAAAGTTAATTGTTATGGTAATTGTTATTGTTATGGTGTGATATATTGAAATAATATAAAAGAAGCGGCACTTTGCACTTACCCTTTGTAAGGACGAGTGAGTTATTCTATGCCAATAAGAGCCGTATTAATTAATGTAACTGGCAAACCCTTCTGAATGCAGTAATAAAAACGTTGGTGATCTGATGTAACCTTGTTGATCTAGCCTACACCTTTTTTGCGAATGTGTTTTTTTTCTAACTAATTTGAAAATGTGTTTTCCAACCAATTTTACATTCTATATGAGTTTCTGGTTAGTTTGTGATACTTGATATTTTCATTAATATGAGAAAACACGTTTATCCCATACTGGCATATGAACTGAACTGAACTGAACTAATAGTATTGCGTGAATAGAACAGATTTAATAAATCGGTCCCCTGGCTAGATTCACTTAAAGATATATACAGATGAATAACTGTAGACAGTAGACCAGCAACTCTCACATTTGTATCTCACAATAATACATTTTATTATATTGGACAGGGTCCAGTTAGTTGATTCGCTAAATGCGACTGCACCTCGCTTCTGTACTAACTAGATATGCACAGAGAGGGCAGAGTTTTTAAGACTAGAATAGGGAAGTTTGAACCAACGGTATGTGGCAGCAAGAAAATAACTTTGGTTCCTTTAGCTCAGTCAATCCAGGCTGCCAGCTAAGACTGCGTGATGGGGCTTCTGTCGCAGGGAATACACCGCCTTTAATGCGTTACTTCAAGTGGAAAGACAATGTATGCGTTTATCTTCATCGCTTTCCTCATCGGCCACAGTCGGCCCGATGAAAACAACACGTTTGACGGAAATATCTCTAACTTTGCTGTATTAAAAAGAGCGGTTTACGTTGTCGCGAATGACAAACTTTACCAGATGAGCAGAAACCTTACGGTGGAGAGAAGAAAGGATGTATCTAACGCAACGAATCCGAATGTGGTGAAGATATTGGTGCCGTTTGAAAATAACAATACGCTGATTACCTGTGGAACCCACGTGTGTGGGTATTGTCAGGTGTTAGACTTGGACGACATTTCCAAGACCATATATGAAGAACCCATAAATATAGCTTCATTGGATCCCAATGACTCATCCATTGTTTTCCTGATCAACATCGGACAGGACGAACAAAACTGGGCAAGTAATACATACCTTTTGGCCGGAGCCAAACAGAGACCTACGGAACTGCAAAAGAATTGTGGCATGGACGATTGTTTGGTAGCTCTCAGAAATACAAAGCATTTGCAGGACGGATACATATTTTCAAAGGTTGGATCTCAGGGAGAAGTGTTCATCAAAACGAGAATAGATCATTTGGAAGTTGAGTTTGTTGACGGCTTCCAGCGGGATGAGTACATTTATGTATTTTTGAATTTGATCACACGGGGTGCCCGACTTCTGTTGATGAAGAGAGGAGAGACTAAGGCAGATACGTTGGAATCTTTCAGAGGTGTGACCCTTGAGTGTTGTGGGGACAAACTCCGGCCAACGCTCGTCTCGTCCGCTGTGGCCACTGGGAGCTCGCCGATACTCTGGGCAGGTGTCTTCAGAGGCGGGAACCGGCGCGACTCCGAGAACACAGCGCTGGCTATTTTCACCATAGCTGCCTCTGCTGGTGTTTCTGGCGAAGAGGATCCGGAGTTTTGCTTCCTAAGGTCGTGCAGTGCTAAAACGGTTAGTAGATCAGGCAGTGGCGATTTTAGACCCTATTAGGGGGGCTACTGTCTTTCATCTCAGCCCCCCTGAAAATGTTTACTTAATATCTATTTTTAAAAATACTGCAGATAGAGAGAGAGTGGTATTTCAATTTTGAGAGCGACCACCATTGTGGTGTTTTTGTTTTGGGGGAATGTAACAGTAAGTTAATTCCTAAAAAATGTAGGCTTGTGCTTTGCATGTGTACATCTCGCATTCTCATTGGGGGCTGAGCCCCCCTAAAGATCAAATCCTAGAATCGTCCCTGCTATCAGTTCCAGTAAATAGTTGATTTATCACAGTAGTGTCATGTTAGGGACACGGTAGGCCTTTTGACCAAGGCAGCTGTGCTGATATATGTGACTGCTTTTCAATATATAATTTATGGGTCAAAATAGGTCTTGGTGTTATGCTCTCACACTTATTTACCCCCCTGTTAAACATGTATTGGTTTCATACAAATGTTCCATGCATGCCCATATAATCTTTTATCCAGAACAATCCCAAACCTCTGGCTATCAAACCTAAGTCAGTGGTGTATAAGTACCAGTCGATGACGTCAGTGGCCACTGTGACAGTCGGTTCCTGGTTGGTGTTTTTCATCGGTACTGCTGATGGTCAACTGATCAAGGTCGGTATCTCACACAGCAATTCCCAATATTTACAACATCTGGAGATGTCTCACTACCGTCAAATGTTATCAAACGTTGGGCTGGCAGTGTAGTGTAATGGTTAGGGGGGAGCTGGGCTTGTAACTCAGAGGCTGCAGGTTCAATTTCCAGGCGGGGCACTGCTGTTGTACCCTTGAGCTACAGGTACTTAACCTGAATTGCTTCAGTAAAATATCCAGCTGTATAAATGGATTGTATGTAAAGAAATACGATAAGAGCGTCTTCTAAATGCCTCAAATGTAAATGTAAACGTGCACAGAACCTCCCCCATCCCATTTACTAACATGAATAAACCTTCAGTGTAAATTGTTTACATTTGAACAGAAGGACCTCTGGTGTGGACATACATGTTGTATCAGTGTCACATCCGTAATGTAAAATTGTGTTTTTCCCTCTTTTCAGGTTTCAGTGGACAAGGCCATGAATCCCACCTGTCCAATCGTCCTGTACGAGTCCGATAAGGACCGCCCTGTGCATTCGAAAATGATCCTGGACCCGGTAGATGAGAAACACATCTACTTGGTTTTGGGAAATCAGGTGCCTTTTGATCTCAGTCAGATCCTGTTGTCATTTGGTTTGAATTTGTCTTTGTAATGAAGGGCACTGGTTGACATGCCACCTTTGTGATGCAGATGATAAGGATGACCGTGGCCCAGTGCTGGAGACATGGCACTGTGGGGGACTGCTGGTCTGCCCAGGATCCCTCCTGTGGCTGGTGTGCTGCTGAGAGCAAGTCAGTGACTTTAGCTCTTCTTCTAGTTTTTTCCTCTTGTATAAAATATTGACATTGATTCATTTGGCAGATGCTTATGTCCAAAACAGCTTACAAGGCCATTTAACTGAATACGGGATGCTTTGTAGTTGCAGTGGTGGCTGGCTGCATGCCAATGTAAGGAATATGATTTCTTAAGTTCAATGTACTGTATTTGTACATTTTTCTCTTATGAGGTAATTTTGTAACTTTGCTTATAAGGTTTCCTAGGTAATGTGTGTGGATGTGACCATGTGGCCAGGGCTGCTCCTTCTCTGGGTATCACACCCAAATTCAATTAAACTTCTATGAAACTTCCCAAAGATGTATCTTTTACTGACAAGCTTGACGTCTGCTAAGAAAATCAACGAAGGCCTTGGTGGAGAGCATTGTTGAAGACTCACTCGTGCGTAGCTGTGGCACCTTTCTCAGTTCCGCAGTACTTCCTTGGTCTGTGCATCAGTCCTCATCATCCTGCTGTGTTTGCCAGCCTCCTGCGTCCATCTCATTACTCCTCTGTCCTCATCACTGCAGATGCACGTTTCACGATGAGTGCTCAGGCTCAACGTGGATCTCCATTCCTGACGGCTCAGTGCAGGAGAGGATGGTTTCTTTCCGAGTGGAGCATACCCCGTCTAACGAGGTAGAGGACGATTCTCAAGAGTTCATTTTATTGCAAATTGTTCTTTGTCTGATCAAACGGCACCGTACTTTCCTCCTCTCAGGAGATCAAGGTGAATGTAATGGCCCACCTGAGTGTGCGGCCACCTCCCGCCTTCTCATGCGCCTTCACTACAGAGCATGGGGAGAGTCTGTGTGTCAGGCCTGGATATACCCCGCCGTTCCTCAACTGCTCTTGCATTTTCTCCGGAGACAAGTTACCTGAAGGAGGTCAGTGTCCCATCTCACCTCTACCCCACCTTCACCTCCCATCCCCCTCTACCCCCACCTTCACCTCCCATCTCACCTCCCATCTCACCCCACCTTCACCTCCCATCCCCTCTCTACCCCACCTTCACCTCCCATTCCCTCTCTACCCCACCTTCACCTCCCATCTCACCTCTACCCCACCTTCACCTCCCATCCCCTCTCTACCCCACCTTCACCTCCCATCCCCTCTCTACCCCACCTTCACCTCCCATCTCACCTCTACTCCACCTTCACCTCCCATCTCACCTCTACCCCACCTTCACCTCCCATCTCACCTCTACCCCACCTTCACCTCCCATCTCACCTCTACTCCACCTTCACCTCCCATCTCACCCCTACCCCACCTTCACCTCCCATCTCACCTCAACTCCACCTTCACCTCCCATCCCCTCTCTACCCCACCTTCACCTCCCATTCCCTCTACCCCACCTTCACCTCCCATCTCACCTCTACTCCACCTTCACCTCCCATTCCCTCTACCCCACCTTCACCTCCCATTCCCTCTACCCCACCTTCACCTCCCATCTCACCTCTACTCCACCTTCACCTCCCAAATAATATATATGTAATTTAGCAGACACTTTTATCCACAGCGACTCACAATACTGAACGCATATATTTTTCAGCATATATGGTCCCAATGGGAATTTAATTTAAATGAGAATTGAAATGAAACACAGCCCTATATGTTTATACTATTGTTCAGATACAAGAAACCTTCATGAAACCTTAAAGACTATAAAATCACCTGACATAGATCCAATCAGATTTTGGGGCCTAACTCACTTAGCACTTTCTCCCTGTGTCTCCCTCCTACCCCACCTCAGTGAAATGATGAATTCTTCCTGAAATTGTGGTCAATTTTTTGGTTGCCTGGAAACAGAGGGTGGCTCATCTTACCCACAGGCTCCACTTACCCCATCCTCCCCTATGTTCATTTGAACGGAATCTCAACATTGTGCATGTTTCTTTTTTTGTGTGCAGGCCTCCGAGTGACAGTGACTATTTCTTTAGACAACGAGAAACTCGACGAATCCTTGAATTTGAAGAACTGCTCTGTATTTGCAGGAAATGCCACAGCTTCACTGTTAGTGATGAGTAATCCGTCATGCTTACGCAAACCCACATGTTGTAGCAATGGTCCCAAGTGACTTTAAAGACGATTGTCCAAAGACTCTTGTGGCCGAATCATTGTCATTTTCCGTTAAAGCCACCTAGTGTAGCATTACAGCAGTATGCAGGTTTATTTAAATTTTTTCTTGTTCCATTTCCATGTCATTTTATCCAGCATTTGTGAAACCCTGTGGATGTGCGTATGGCCTACTGTTGATATGACGTGTAATACTTTGGATTTCATATATATATACACATGTGTGTGTGCTTACATTTAGCTGGTATTAATCACACCAGGCACAAATGCAGTACTTTGTGTAGCAGACAGCAGAATACTCAAGCTATACATTTAGCATCTTTAAATGGTGTAGGCAGTAGTCATGATATTAATTGCATATGCTTTGACATTGCAAATACAAATACATCCTAATTAGCATCTTTGAAGATCCCCATGCTCCCTTGTTCGGAAAGTTTCTCTTTTCCCCGTAGCGTTATAAATATAACATGCACATTAGTTAAAGGCAAATTCCGCACAGATATTAGGACGTTTTTCTTTACACAGAGAGTTGTCAATGCCTGGAACAGCTTGCCAGGTCAGGTAGTAGAGGCAGAAACACTTGGGCTATTCAAGTCCAGGCTAGATGCAGTACTAGATACTCTTTAGATTAGGACATGATGGCCCGTTCTCATCATTATGTATTCTCATGTTCTTCTTATGTTCTTATATTTACATCATCCACAGATGCTCAGAGTGCATCACATCTGGCTGCTTGTGGTCTTTTACACAGCACACCTGTTCCTGGATGTCCTCGACCTCACACCAGAACCACGCACAGGCGAGTCTCAAAAAAGGGTTTTTGTGTACATAAGTGAATCTCCTTACTACCGTACACCAGGTCATTAACTCAAGCTGTTTCACTGTTGTGTTGTGTACACTTTTCAATAGTCAATTACATGTACAGTTTGATTCCATTCTTTTCATGGCATATCCCCAGAGTAGCCCATTGCACTCAATAGTTCTAATATCTCCGTATTCATCAGTACTGGATAACTACACAACAGATTAAACTTCATGTTGACCCCCCTCTCTCCCCTCTCCAGGACAGCTCAGTGTCTTGTTTTGTATTTTATATTCAATGTTGATATTTCCTCCCTCAGGACTGCCAGGACTACCTGAATATTCTTGTAAGTCGAACTCTATTATCCCCCCCCCCCTGTAAAGACAGTATCTTCAGTTGTGAACTGGGTGGTTTCTCTGCGCCTAATTGAGCCCCATTTCAGATGAAGTGAGAGCTGGACCTTGTTCAAGCTGAAGCTGCAAAGTCTCTAAGAATATACTTACTTAACTTACTTACTTAACACTTCACTAGAAGTGACCAGAATCCATTGCAGTTGCATTATGAAAGGATTTTACAAGAAAAGTATTTCAGAAATTAGGCTAAATAAAAAATAACAGGAAGTATAGTGCTAGAGTTTGCAATATTTTTTCAAACATATATGTACATTACAGCAATGAAACCCTCTGAGTTTGGAAAATTGACCAAAAAGGAAAGATTTCCTTTCTTCAGTACCCTGAAGATTTTGCTTTTCAGATATTGCTAAATGGCATATATTTTTATTTTTTATATTGCTTTCCCACTTTGAATCTAGTACTGAATTAAATTTGATATAACAATCATGTGGCTTGTAATTATGAATGGAGCATTTGTTTTACATGAGGTTTGGAAGATGGGATTAGCAAGCAGGATATGATCAAGTGACTAATGGGGATGTTGTCTCTTAATGGTTGTATTCACTCTTTATGTAATTTGAGTTTCGTCATTTAAGGCTAAGCATTACATTTGTATCTCTTTTGAAATGTCAACACCCCCAAAGCAATTTAGTTATTTTAGTAAAAGTAGCATTTTCATTCCAGACTTTTCTGTCAATCAATTTATGAAATGCTCTCATTTAAAAATAAAATGTGATTTGCAGCTTTCCAATGCATGGGGCAAGCTTATGGTGCTGTGAGGTATGAGAGATAGATTTCGTGCTATGTTTAATCATCGATATCTGTCTCTATCATTTCCAGGAACCAGAAATATACACCATAAACCCAAAAGAAATATCGTTCTATGGAAAAAACAATGCAAAGATCACAGGGAAAAACCTTGAGCATGTGACGAAGATACGTATCCGCATAAACATGGACTGCATATTGAGGGAGTGAGTAGCTGATGTCTTGTTATCATTTCTGGGGTGTCCTGCAAACAGAGAACCTACATATTCACTTTTCATTCTTTAATTGCCGTTGGCTTGTCGTGGCAATCACCTTGAAATGGAGGTCTTTCATTTACCTTACACCTGGAAGACGCGTCCAAAGCGTGAGGTTCCGATCTCTTTGGAGGATTTGATCTACCAGCTTTCCTTGGGCTGCACCTGCTCATCTGATTGATTCTTTCTGCTCTTTTTTTGATCATAGCGTCCTGAAAATAAAACAAGCTTCACAATCTGTTCTCGTAGGGTTCCGATCCAGAGCCGCTCCAACGACAGCCTGACGGTACACATTCCAGGGGGGAGCAAGGGCGCGATGACCCTGTGTGCGGTGGTCCCGGGCGGGAAGTGTTATGGGTCAGCCAAAGTCATCTACAAGTCCCCGCCATCCTGCACCGGCCTGTTACCTAAAACCAGCTGGGCCAGGTGAGTCCCGTCTACCTCTCTGCACAGACAGAATTGGCCGCCCTGAGCAGGCCAGGGTCATTCAACTTCCGTCCTCGAGAGATCAACAGCTTTTTATTATGTTCCTGTTTCTTATATTTGTTTCCCGCTGTGCCCAGTAATGCTCGTTTGACCCCTTGATGCAGATGCATGGAGAGCCCTGACGTAGACCAGCAGGGCCCTGTACTTCCACCAGTGATGGGGGAAAACGATGATGCACGGTTTTGCATAAGATGTTTATGACTCATATCAGCGATGCTCAGTTCTCCTTTCTTTGAATAGCTGGTCACAGATTTGCACGGTGGCGAGAGCTGTGTGCACTTCTACTTCTGCTGAACAGGGTTGTTAAAGCATTGTTCTCTATTTAATAATATAATCATATAATATATGCCATTGAGCAGACGCTTTTATCCAAAGCGACTTACAGTACTGAATGCGTATATTTTTCAGTATATGTGGTTCCAATGGGAATTGAACCCACAATTTAAGCATTGTCAACACCATGCTCTACCTACTGAGCCACACAGAACCACATTTACCCTATTATATATTTTTGGGACATTTTAGCAGACGCTCTTATCCAGAGCAGTTTACATTTCTTTACATACAATCCATTTATACAGCTGGATATTTTACTGAAGCAATTCAGGTTAAACCTTTAGCTCAAGGGTGCAGTGCCCCCCACCTGGGAATGAGTTATTTATGTCTCGGTGTATGTGATGTGTATGTGATCATTTTTAGATATTTATTTACTTGAATGACATGATAACTTTGTATTTATTGTCACATTTGTGAATTTGATTGATTCATGTTGAGTTATTTATAGTAGTGTTCATGTGAACATGATAACGTAGAATTGTGGAGTTCGGTAGGTGACATGTTGCACAATGTTTCGCAACAGCACTGAGGGTTGCTGAAGACTGGGTGGTAGCAGAATTGGATTAGCTCCATCATTTATCCAGCTGAGAGGTCACTGCCCTTTGACACATGAAGTCTGTGGACAAACGGGACTGTACCAATGTTGCATACAAATGCAATCGAGTTTATAAATGTTTGCTTTTTTGCTGCTCATAAGGAAGTAAGCAAATGCAGGCACTTGCAGGCGGAGGAAGCACTTGTTTGTGAGTTCCGCAATTTCCGCAATGCCTATGGAGAAGCCAGAAAAGGAGAAACGACCTATTCCTGCCTTCCTGAAAACAGCCACAATATACCTGGGGCCATATGTATCAAGCCACTCAAAGTAAAAAAATGGTCTCAAGTGTAACTTAAGTGTAAGAATTGGTGACTTTTACTCCTACACTCAAATGTAAGAATAAAAGTGATTTATCTAATTTCTCTGGACTTAAAAGTACTCTTAAACTGTCAGGTATTTAAGAGACCTCTGGAGCTCTCTTACCTCAGCTAGAAGTAGGCAAGACGGCACAGTTACGGAGACGGAGACAGAGACGTGCACGCACCTTCCAAGACAGGAAGAATGTTTTAGAAATGTTTGGTGATGCACAGTTCATCAAACTTTATCGTCTAGATCGTGAGGGAATCAGCTTTGTCACTGATCTTGTTTGGGATGTAATATCACTAGCAACTGTGCATTTGTTGTCTGCGATCTGCCTCCATGCCTCTTTTTTATGACGACTTGTGTCGTTGTGTCGTGTGGGGCTATATTTTCCTTTAATTATTTCCTTTTTCGAGTCTACCTCCTCTACAGTTCAATTCAGTTTTCTTTTTAAATCCATTTTGCTTAGCCTAGCATTAGCCAACAAGGTGTCTTTTATAATGCGGGTCTGTTTAACTTTATTGGAAACTTGTGTTGACCGTCAAAGAATACAGATTTTCCATCGACTGAAGAACTTGAAGACTTCCCTAAGAGAAAGTGTGAGCTGCTTGACTACGTTTTACTGACCGCTTTAAGCGAAGAGTGATTTCACTCCAAAGTAAGCTCTTAGGAGGTGTCGTAAGTGTAACTCAAAGATATTTGATACATGGATGATAAATGCTAATTCATTTTACTTTCACACCTACTTCACACTTACTGTGCCTCCTCTGGCAAACTGACTGCCCCATCCCTCCGGGCACCTGGCAGCCGCTCCTCACGGTCTTGTCTCTTCTCTGTCCTGACCCCTCCCTGGTGGAACGACCTTCCGCAATCGGTCAGGACCACGGAATCACTTGCAATCTTCTGCAAGAGACTAAGAACCCACCAGACTCCACTACCACTGAATTTTACTAACCTTTTCCTTCCCAGTGTTACAGGTGTGGTACGCAGCTGCCTGCAACGATGTCTGTCGCTGTATTACTGCACTGATCTCTTGCGCAGACTATGATTGTTCCTACAATGTATTAATGCACATCTTGTAAATCGCTCTGGATTAGAGCGTCTGCTAAATGCTGCGGACCAGTCACTACTCAAATCACAAGTGTGGTGTGAATGGTGAGTCAGTTGCCTTCAGCCACCAAAAAGGGAAAGGATAGAAAAACTTTCTAGGTTCCCCACTTCTGATTGTTTTACTTCTATTTTTGTGTTCAACAGTGGGGGAAGATTAGTCACAATTTCGGGCCAAAACCTGGAGCTTGTGGATTCGATAGAGCATGTTGGCCTCAACCAGATGTTAGGCGCGAATTTCAGCTCTTTGGTGAGTGTCTTGCATCATCAGCGCCCTAGCTTACCCACATCACATCATCAGCCTATTAGACAGCCCTTCTCACCCACTTGCATCATTAACCTATCACATGCCTCTTTTAATTTGTGTCTCATCACCCTGTTATGTACCCCTTGTGACATCCCCTTGCCATCGCCCATCACACACCTTTTTTCACCTAATTCTCATAGTCATTGACCAACACACTTGATCTCATCATTCAATAAACATTTTAAAAGTCTTTTAGCATTTGTGGCCTGGTGAGGTGCAGTCCAGTAAATTTCACACATGTCCTGAGTTCTGTCTCATGGTGAGTCATTTTCAGTGATATCAAGTTAGTCTAGTGTGAGAGAGAGAGAGAGAGAGAGAGGTGAGAGAGAGAGAGAGAGAGAGAGAGAGAGAGAGAGAGAGAGGGGGAGAGAGAGAGAGAGAGAGAGAGAGAGAGAGAGGGGGGGAGAGAGGGGGGAGAGAGGGAGAGAGAGAGAGAGGGAGAGGGGGGGAGAGAGAGGGAGAGAGAGGGAGAGAGAGAGAGAGAGGGGGAGAGAGGGGGAGAGAAACCCTGATTCCACTGCTGAGATCGACGCCTTCCACAACTATATCACTGGTGCTTGAAATCTTGTATCTTTTCAGCGCCTCCACTATTCTGCTCCTCGGACTGAAGTGAAAACAGAAAGAGATGTCACCGTCAGGATAAAGGTGGCAAATGAAACGATCAGGTGTGGATCCCTCACCTACCAGCCAGACCCTGAGTTTACCGGGTTCAGCGTTACACCTACTGGAGACAACCTACGCGTCACCATTGTGGTAAAACATTGTTCGCTAAGCTCAAACCTGCGACTGCCCTTAAACAAGGCAGGCTCACTAATCGAAGAATCCAGTCATTCATTTTGAAAACAAACTGTGGAAATGCACACACACAAAAAAACACATTCTCAGGTTTGGCTAGGTTATCTAATAGGTTATCTAATATAGCTTTGGTTAAAAGTTTTTATTTTATTATTCCATCACTCTTATCTACCTTTTAATTAAGATCCCATTTTTGTCATTAATCTTTTCCCGCCATTTTTCCCAGAAAAAAGTGGACAAACTGAACATAGCCAAGGAAGAACTGAATGTATATGGGGTGGAAGGTGATGTGGAGTATAAATGCGAGCTGGTTGACATTGAGACCAGTACTGTTTCCGGGGTGGATTCCCTGGTCTGTGAAATAAGAAACCAGCCTAACGCCAAGATAGAGTTAGTGAAGGTAAGCCATAACTGTTCTGAAATCATTCTAAAACAGCACTGTTTTAAAAAGGCATTATAGCCAGGCGGAGCCAAGTTACACATTTATTCTTTTGTTAAATCTATGACTTAGCCACTGATGTGAACTATAAAATGTTTGGATCGCATTTGGGCATATTTATGTGTATATTTAATATCTATTTCAGATACATTTGGGAAATCATATAATCGAAGTAGAAGGGCCACATAATTTGTCATACTTGGTATTATTGATCTTCCTCGTCATTCCTTTGATTATCGTTGGTGAGTACCGTGGTATTGTGAATATATTGCAATTGTGTGTTTTCTAGAAACAAGATCGATTACTGTCACTGTGTGTTTATTACTGTCATTTTTACAAACGCGTCTGCTGTGTAAACCAAAACATTACTGTACAAAAATAACGACCCTTTGCGCTACTGCCAGGAGTCGTGTGCATTTACCGTGTGAAACAGAGGAAGATGTCGGAACAGATGAACGAACGTCTGGAGCTGCTGGAGTGTGACATCAGGACAGAGATCAGACAAGGTCAGTCATGTGACACAAAATGAACCCAAGCATTGGCCAATCCTGGATCACCGGCCGTGAACCAGGCTCTGTATCCGGGCAGAGCTGTTCTTCACTTTTTTGACCTTTCGCACGGGAATGGTATCAGCACAGGGTCCGGCCTACGCTTCTGTTCCAACACATAGAGAAGGTCCTGTTGAGACCCAGTGAATCTCTCCCCTGCTGTGCATCGCACAGACCTGGGACCTGTGCACAATCCATCCATCCATCCATCCATTGTCTAAGCCGCTTATTCCTGGTCAGGGTCGCGGGGGGGTGCTGGAGCCTATCCCAGCATGCGTTCCGGGCGAGAGGCAGGAATCACCCTGGACAGGTCGCCAATCCATCGAGGGCACACACACCATTCACTCACACACTCATACCTCCGGGCAATTTAGACTCTCCAATTAGCCTAACGTGCATGTCTTTGGACTGTGGGAAGAAACCGGAGTACCTGGAGGAAACCCACGCGGACACGGGGAGAACATGCAAACTCCTGTGCACAATCCATAGATACATATTATACTTTTACATTTTGACATTTTTAGGCATTTATCAGACGCTCTTATCCAGAGCGACTTACACAGTTTCACATTTCTTTACATACAATCCATTTATACAGCTGGATATTTTACTGAAGCAATTCAGGTTAAGTACCTTTAGCTCAAGGGTACAATGGCAGTGCTCCACCTAGGAATTGAACCTGCAACCTCTCAGTTAAAAGTCCAGTTCCCTAACCATTACACTACACTGCTGCTCCCACATACAGAAACAGCTCTGGTTCTGCAGGTCTTCAGAAGATCAGATTTTTACTCTTTTGAGATTTGCCTGGGATTAACCTAATTGTATGAATTCACTCATTGACCGGGTGAGTTTAACTCATGGCCATGGGGATCTGGAGGCACAGAGAGACTTGTGACCTGAGGGCTGATGTGTAGTTTTCTGTGCTCAGGGCTGTCTCTGATGTCATTTCAGTGCAATTTTGAAATGGGTTTGGAGAAGTCAGCTCCATTTAGGGCTAACTTCATGTGAGTGTCGAGATCAGAGACATTCCTACTCCACACACACACACACACACACACACACACACACACGTACGCCCTGTTGACTGTGAATCTCAAACCAATCCGTTTTAGAATAAAAAAAATTTATCGCCACCGCAAATGAAATTTGAACGTGTTAAATGTGCACCCTCATTGGAGTTACGTCACTTTCACTTTTCGATAAAGTTTGTCATGAGTAGCACACAGGAGAGTCACAATATATATTTAGTATTCTCCCTAAATGTCCTTTAGGCTTTGTAGACATGCAGATACAAAGATCGGATCTGACAGAGAGTGTTGGGGCGATCCCTTTCTTGGACTACAAGCATTTCGCCTCCAGAACCTTCTTCCCCGACGTAAGTAAGAGGATTATTTCAGGTCGAGAACATCGAAGACAGCTGTCTGACACGGTGGCAATGTGGCGTCAAAGACACAACGTCTTTTCTGTGTTTTGTTATCGCCAGGGGACTGTAACGAGCGGTTTCCTCAAAGACTTGGACCAGGTGAGCTCAGACGCCAGCCTGTGACCCGTCACGGCCTCACTGTGGAGCACACACATGCACTTCTTTGACGAACGATTGCCATCCTTTCTTACTCACGTTTTTTGTGTTTTTATTATGAATGAAATCTTTTCACTGACTGGTTTTCCTGGATGGTAAGCCTGTCTATTCCGGGGCGCTGGTATTAAGCTGGAATTAAACTCCCTTTCCGTCAGAACTCGGTGAGCGTGTCGGCAGACCAGAGCTGTCAGGCCCTGTCCCGTCTACTCCGCGACCAGCTGTTCCTCACCTCCTTTGTCCATGCCCTGGAGGGGCAGAAAACCTTCAAAATAAAGGATAAGTGAGTCTCCAGCCAGGGATAAAAGCGTACTGAAACCGTCATGTTTCACATCAAGGGTGTTTTCAGTAGCCACAGGAAGGAAGTTATGAGCATTTTTCTTTCTCTCTTGAATGCATTTTGACTCAAAACAGTTTGAAAGTTTTTTCAACACCCTTTCAAGGTAGTTATATTTATTTTAGTGGCCATGCCAACGTGGTCAACGTGTTTAGGCTGGTGTCCTGTCCATCTTAGTGGTGGCTACCACTGACAGGAGGTTAGGTGCATACTGGTTTTGTATGATTAAAACTTACAAATAAACAGGAAGTGGTTCTGTGTGGCTCAATAGGTAGAGCATGGTGCTGACAACGCTTAGGTGGTGGGTTCATTTCCCATTGGGGCCACACAGACTGAAAAATGTATGCATTCACTACTGTAAGTCGCTTTGGATAAAAGCGTCTGCTAAATGGCATATATTATATTATAGGAGGTTTTAGTGGTTTAAGAGGTGTAGTGACTGTGATGTTGTCTGTAAGAGGTGTAGTGACTGTGATGTTGTCTGTAAGAAGTGTAGTGACTGTGGTGTTGCCTGTAAGAGGTGTAGTGATGGTGGTGTTGCCTATAAGAGGTGGAGTGACTGTGGTGTTGCCTGTAAGAGGTGTAGTGCCTGTGGTGTTGCCTATAAGAGGTGGAGTGACTGTGGTGTTGCCTGTAAGGGGTGTAGTGCCTGTGGTGTTGCCTGTAAGTGAGGTGTTGCCTGTAAGAGGTGTAGTGACTGTGGTGTTGTCTGTATGTTGACTGGTGTTGCCTGTAAGAGGTGTAGTGACTGTGGTGTTGCCTATAAGAGGTGTAGTGCCTGTGGTGTTGTCTATAAGAGGTGTAGTGCCTGTGGTGTTGCCTATAAGAGGTGGAGTGACTGTGGTGTTGCCTGTAAGAGGTGTAGCGACTGTGATGTTGCCTGTAAGAGGTGTAGTGACTGTGGTGTTGCCTATAAGAGGTATAGTGCCTGTGGTGTTGTCTATAAGAGGTGTAGTGCCTGTGGTGTTGTCTATAAGAGGTGTAGTGCCTGTGGTGTTGCCTATAAGAGGTGGAGTGACTGTGGTGTTGCCTGTAAGAGGTGTAGCGACTGTGATGTTGCCTGTAAGAGGTGTAGTGACTGTGGTGTTGCCTATAAGAGGTATAGTGCCTGTGGTGTTGCCTATAAGAGGTATAGTGCCTGTGGTGTTGCCTATAAGAGGTGGAGTGACTGTGATGTTGCCTATAAGAGGTGTAGTGACTGTGGTGTTGCCTATAAGAGGTGGAGTGCCTGTGGTGTTGCCTATAAGAGGTGTAGTGACTGTGGTGTTGCCTATAAGAGGTGGAGTGACTGTGATGTTGCCTATAAGAGGTGTAGTGACTGTGGTGTTGCCTATAAGAGGTGTAGTGACTGTGGTGTTGCCTATAAGAGGTGTAGTGACTGTGGTGTTGCCTGTAAGAGGTGTAGTGACTGTGGTGTTGCCTATAAGAGGTGTAGTGACTGTGATGTTGCCTGTAAGAGGTGTAGTGACTGTGGTGTTGCCTATAAGAGGTGGAGTGACTGTGGTGTTGCCTGTAAGAGGTGTAGTGACTGTGATGTTGCCTATAAGAGGTGTAGTGACTGTGGTGTTGCCTATAAGAGGTGGAGTGACTGTGGTGTTGGAGTGACCAGTGATTTGTGTCCCGCAGGTGCAATGTGGCCTCCCTGCTGACCCTGGCCCTGCACGGTGACCTCCCCTACCTCACAGAGGTGATGGAGGAGCTCCTGCAGGCCCTGATGGACCAGTCCAGCAACGCCCAGCCCAAGCTCATGCTGCGGCGCACAGAGTCCATCGTGGAGAAACTGCTGACCAACTGGATGTCCATCTGTCTTTACGGCTTCCTAAGGGTTAGTCTCTGTGCATGAGTTCAATTTAAACAATTTGTTTCAGATTTTCTCCCATTTTAGTAGCCAATTGCACCCTCTATTTTTCATCTCAATCCCCCTCGTATTGTGAGCTCGCTGCCATGGCCCTGAGACCGGCAGTGACAGAGGCGAAGTATCGTCTCCTCCGAGACGGCACTCGCCAGGCTTCACTCCCCCCTCCCTGGGGCGGACAGCCAATCGGGCCCCCCTGGTGGCACTCCCGGCCAAGAGCTGACTCTGGCGCGGCCGGTGAAATGGAACCCCGGTCGCAGTGACCAGCGTTGAGCATTGTAACCACTACACCACCCGGGAGGCCAGCATCAGTTCAATTTAACCAGTGCCGCCTTGTTGCCTTGATAAAATTGTCCTGCAATTGTAATATCCACTGAACACATTAGGTTTTACGAATTCTATGACAGGTGTCAAAAAATCTTTCACAGGCTGTGGCAGTGCACTCCATATTGGCTCTCTCTGAACTCGGCTCTTCCCACAGGATCGCAAAATATTACTGTCCCACAGGATGACGAATTATACATACTGATATTTTAATCTATATATAAAGCCAGTATCTGAGTACTCCTCTCATTAACAGGGTTTTTAAATGCTATCGTCCACAGCAATTCCCTGACTCCTGCCACCAGCCATTGATCTGAAGCATTGTGTGTGTGTGTGTGTGTGTTTTTTTACCCAGGAGTCTGTGGGGCAGCCTCTGTTCCTGCTGGTGTCGGCGCTGAATCAGCAGATCTCCAAGGGTCCAGTGGACTCCGTGACAGAGAAGGCCCTGTACACTCTGAGTGAGGACTGGCTGCTGTGGCAAGCGCAGGACTTCACCACGCTGGTACAGAAGCCACACCCGCCTCCTCTGCCTTCTGTAGCTGCTCCCTGCTCAGCAGAGCTCCCTCACACACTTCTCTTCCTTTGTCTTCTATAGCCACTCCCTGGTACGTGGACCAGTGCACAGTACACCCTACAGTGCACAGTATGACCACACAAGGCAGTGAATAGGCCACCATGCCTCATGCAGCCGCGCTGAGTGGAACTAGACGTCACGGTCGTGTGTTGTTCTCATGCACACTTTTTGTCCCACTAGTATCAATATAACTTTTTCTTTTGCTGGTTGACACTTTTGCCAGTTCACAGATTCACACTCTTTTTGCGCTACACGTGTCATGACAAGCTGCATGTAGCCTAATCCATGGATCATTTTGTCATAGGAACGGCCAGAGGGCCAGAGTCACCATTGGGGTTAGGCTGCTGGGAGGGAGTAGTGTTTGGCAGTACTCAAATGTGAGCTGTAGCAGGGCACAGTTTGTCACGTGGTGACAAGAATTGCGGTTGGCTAGGTTTCTGCAGTGACTGCGTTTTGTTACCCTCACCATTTCCTCTTTCCGCGGTGGCGCATGGCAAATATGAATGTGCCTCTTTATGCTGTGTGAGTGGCGCATCTTTTTCGTTTTCATGTCCATGGTTTAAAAATATATTCCAAATCTGTTTCATGAACTAGCTTTAGTTATGTTGTTCAAAGTGCTGTGTATAGTGGCCCACAATTATCATTAAAAGTATTCATTTTTGTTATAATGTGTTTTCAAGGTGTGGATATGCTTAAAGATTTAGCATTGTAGATGCCATTTTAGAGCCCAGTTCTGTTTTCATAGGTGTAGAGCACAAATCAAATTGTAGGTGACTTTATATTAAATGGTCAGATTTTTTGTTCTCTACTGGGAAGCTCCTATTTGTAGTCAATTTGCACTGTTGTTAGGAGTTCACCCGTCTCTTCAGTGGACTGCTTTTGCTAAGTAGGTTTTTGTTGACAGGAAGGGGTAGAGACATCTTTTCATCTCGCTCGCACCCTGCTTGCACCCTGCACAATCTAGCCACAAATGAGGCATTCTTTTTAAAAGAATAATTGGTCAGAGCAGGTCCGTCGAGAGCCAAAATTGAGTGCCGTAGCAGAGAAAGCCTCCTGAATAATTTATATTGTTTGTAAAACATACAAATGTACACTACTCACATAAATAATAGGGGCACATGACATATAGATAACTGCCAAAATAAAGGAAACATTTGAGTAAATTAAGGGTGGCTCTGTTATGGTGTGGGGTGTGTCTTCCTGGCATGGTTTAGGTCCACTCAGCCCCTTAAGAGGGCAAGGTAAATGGCAATAAATACAAAGTCATTCTGAGTGATCACCATCATCCTAAAGCATTTATATCTTGATAGGAGTGGTCTGTCCTCTAAAAACCCCTGTCCTGCTGCAAATGCACTACGTGTGCTGGGTTACTGTGCTGTCACCAGTGGCAGCCTCTGTGTGAACGCCTGGCCCTGTCTTTGTCACCCCGATCAGAAGCTGCAGGTTTCCTTTGAGGTGGTCTCGATGGGCGAGGGCAGCACACCCCTAGACGTCAGTGTACTGGACTGTGACACAGTGGAGCAGGTGAAGGAGAAAATCCTGGTGGCCTTCAAGAGCAAGTTTGGCAACCCTTACAGTGGGGAGCTCCGGAACATTGACATCGGTGAGCGTGCTAAATTAAGTGTTGAGAGTGGACCTCCTATCCAGGTAATTAGCTGTTAACCTGCACTTTTCAAGACAATATTTTAGTTGGCTAGCTAGTAACTAGTATATGCTAGCTAGCTGTGGAGATGTAAACATATTTCTAAACATAATTTAGCGGTGGAACATCAATTCTGTTGGTGAATAGCCGGGGCATTAGCGGAATAATGTGCAAATCAGTTATCGGGGGTCGCATCACCCTGTCTTGTGGTTATTTTTGAACACTCAACCTGCTTGCTGTACATTATCCCTTACTTCTGCCGCTTGTCAAATGGGCCAATGAATGCACTTGGAAGAGAGGCATCTTTTCCTGCTTGGACCTAGTGTCATCTCTTTTGCTTTTTTCTCCTCTGTAACTACACATTATTCATTTGGCCCAGAACTCTGCTCCTTAAGGTCCAAAGTCCAGGTTTAGAACAGTCTGATGATCTAATATCTTCTAAGCTTCTCAAAAGAAAAAGGGTTATGCGGCAGTGTGGTATAATGGTTAGGGAACTGGGTTTGTAACGTTAACGTTATCTGGAATTCAAATGAGAATTAAAAGAATGGATTGGGCATTGACGGTCCCTTTCCCAGCTAATACAGTAATATTCTCCCCATTTTCTAGTCACTATTGCATTACAGACATGTTGTGAAAACATCACGCCTTCACTGACACTATTGCTGCCTCTTTCTACACTTCTGTTTGTTCTTATTTTAGAATATGAGAAAGCAGGCAGCTCTGTCCTGCTCCAGGAAGTTGATGCGAGTTCACAGGTCCTGGGGGATGTGACCATGCTCAACACACTCAGGCACTACAAGGTAAACGAGACCATGCAAACAAGTCGGCAGTGTAGTGTAATGGTTAGGAAACTGGGCTTGTAACGTTAAGGTTGCAGGTTCAATCCCCAGGTGGGACACTGCCGTTGTACCCTTGAGCAAGGTACTTAACCTGAATTTGCTTCAGTTAATATCCAGCCGTATAAATGGATTGTATGTAAAGAAATGTAAACTGTGAGTCGCCCTGGGTCTGGTAAATGCCTAAAATGTAATGTAAATCAACCCTGCCAGGCGAGACTTTGTCTTCTCTCTAATCCTGGGCTTTTCTGGCGAGCCTGACCTAATTTTACGCGTGGTGGTTTTCTGCGTCTTTCAGGATCGGTCGCAGACATTTCAGCGGCTGCGCATTCATTATCAGCAGGCTGTACACTGTACATTGATACAGTATGTTCTGCAGCTTCAAAATTAGATCATGGAGAATTCCCCCCCCCCCCTCCTCCTCAGTTTAATTTCAAGCCTAGATATTGGCTCCTTTCAAGGCCCAATTTTTAGCTGCAATGTTCATGTCACAAGGCCAAGTAAGGGCAGGATTAGATTAAAACGTTCAACCGCATGATACTGGTAAATCTCAATCAAAAACATCACTGCATTTTTTCTTTCCCTTTAGTGGATATAGTGAAATAGCCTTATGCCCAAGATGAGAGATAGACGGTTGGTGGACTGGTGACAGGTGGACAGATACACACAGACAGACAGACAGATAGATAGATAGTAGGGATTAGGGGTGCAACGGATCAATTTAAGTTATTTCACAAAATCTTTATTCGAAAATTTCACAAAATACATTTTTAGATTCAGTACGCCTTAGGCGATTTAACTAGGGTGGTCTTATGCCTTAATTAATTTAATACAAATTTAAAAGATCGCACATTTTTACATTTTATTTAATTCGGTCGCGTTTCTAAAAACCTGCCTCCCAGAAAGGCATTTAGTATGAAAAACAAAGCAAACCAAAACATACATGGTTGTCTATCTCTTCACTGTAACTCTGCATCGAGATGTAGGGAATTGTTACTTTAAAACGTAACATCGGCAGAAAAACTATATTTCTCTATGATGGTTCAATTTAGCAATTAATCCGCGGTTCATATGCGTGCCGAACCGTGGGGGGGTTGATCCGTACGGTTTTTCCCCCCCTCAATCAAAGCTTTATTCAAACTTTTGAGACACAGGCCTATTTTAACAGCATAAAACAATCAGGATTATGAAGGAAATTAAACACCATTCAGTAGGCCTAACAATTAAAACAATATTCCTTTTTAAATTAAAAGGGCTGTCCGACAGCGGAGGCTTGGCAACTTGAAAAAAGAAAAAAAAGGCCTACGTAACCTAGCCTCCTTTCGAGCCCTGACTCTTCCCCTTACTGGTTTTTATTTAAGAATATAACCATATCCACGTGTTCAGGGGTGAGCCGTGTGCGCAGCCTGTTTACAGTAAGACCAGCTGCTTAGAACACCCGTTCTGACGCAACCGATGTCCCGGAAAAATAATTCACCAAAAACTCAGAGAAATGCAGAAGTAACGTCAGGCGTGCTTCGTGAATTCAAGAGACCACGCTAGTGTCTACTGAGGTGACGTTGGGCTGTACAGAATATAACAATAATGTTTTGTCGTTGTAAATTGTTTTGTGAAATATTGCTAGATATGTTTTATAAAATCAACAAGGTTTTAACTGTTGTTTGAAAGCAATATTGTTACACTCACTAGAGTTCATGCTATTGGATAACTCAGCTGTGCTGTGATACATAATCGTTCATTTGATATGCTTGATCGATCAAATTCTTAATGGCGATGAATCAATCATCGATTAATCATTAACATCCCTAATAGATGGAGTGATAGAGTGATTGGTTGATTCATTTGAAGGACATCTGAAAATCAGACCTTCAAATTAATTAGCAACAATGAGCTCCATGTTTAGGTGTGATTGGAGATGAAGGCCCTGAACAGGCTGTTTGGTGTTTGCAGGTTCCCGATGGAGCCTCTATCAAAGTCATCACAAAAAAGGCCCCTGCCCGTTTGAGCACCCAAACCAGCTTGAAGGGTGAGCTCTGACCTTCTCACTGATGCCCTCCTTCATTAGGAGTTCTGTCAGTGTAGTGTAATGGTTAGGGAGCTGGGCTTGTAACTCACAGGTTGCTGGTTCAATTCCCAGGTGGAGCACTGCTGTTGTACCCTTGAGCTAAAGGTACTTAACCTGAATTGCTTCAGTAAAATATCCAGCTGTATAAATGGATTGTATGTAAAGAAATGTAAACTGTGTAAGTTGCTCTGGATAAGAGCATCTGCTAAATGCCTAAAATTTAAATGTTAATGTAAATGTAAGTAACTAGAAACCATTTGTGCTGAATTTGTGTTGCAGATGATACAAACTACTCGATTAAGTACTTCCACTTGGTAAGCTGCACTGTGATTTTCTTCATTTCATTTTTTGGTTACTAAAGCTTGGGGGGTTTTTCCCAGTAGGGTAACATATAAAAGCATAACAAGAAAGGAAAAGCATGTGGTAATGATGTCATTGACAAACAAAATGGATCTGATAAAATGGTCTGATATTCCATACAAGGTCTCAGGGCTTGTGATTTTAGCACTGGTTGTCAGTAGCATCTATCCGTTGTTTAAATGAAGGCAGTGTGGTATAATGGTTAGAGAGCTGGGCTTGTAATGTTAAGGTTGCAGGTTCAATCCCCAGGTGGGACACTGCCGTTGTACCCTTGAGCTAAAGGTACTTAACCTGAATTGCTTCAGTTAATATCCAGCTGTATAAATGGATTGTAACTAAATGTAAACTGTAAGTCGCTCTGGATAAGAGCGTCTGCTAAATGCCTGTAATGTAATTAAAGATTTTCTTTGTCACAGATCGACCCTGACATTGACCGTAACCAAGGGAAAAACCCAGCGAGGAAGAAGCTGAAGCTCAAAGAGGTCTATCTGCCCAAACTGCTGTTCACGAAGGTGTGTGAATTTAAAACCCCCTCCCACAAAGGTGCGAGCGAGCCTTCAACGTTCTGCTTCCTGCAAATGAAGCAGAGACTAAGAACAGAACATCATGAGGCCTTCACGCCTGTGGGAGTGTGAGCGTGTGCGTGTGTTTTTTTGCGGGAGTGAGAGGGAAAGGGAAATTAAGCAAGAGGCAGAGATATCAAAACATATCAAGTCTTTCGCTAAAATGAGAGAACTGCGAGCAAGGTACTGACCGTGTGAGAGAGAGACGTAGAGACAGAGAGTCACTTTAAGCGATCCTGCTGAGAAGGCCCACAGTGTTGTTGCTCCTCTGAGAGGCCTGTGCGCTATTCCTGCTCCCTCAGGTGGCTGTGCACTCGTTCACGGAGAACCTTTTCAGGACAATATGGGGCACGTCCAACAACAGAGTCCCATTCGCCATCAAACACTTCTTTGATTTCCTGGACGCCCAGTGGGAACGCAAGAAAATCAGTGACCCCGATGTGCTGCACATTTGGAAAACCAACAGGTACGCCGTATCCGTGCCAGTCCTTCCACACCCACTGCAAACCAAACTCACAATAACAGGTTCACCTGTTCAGGTGTGTGTGCATATAATAATAATAATAATAGTAATAATTAGTAATAATAATAATAATAAACTTCATTTATACAGCATTTCTTTAGAGGCATATGCATAGCATGCAAAGTACTACAAATGGGGTTGTGAGAACGATGACAGAGCAGTACAGATAAGTAACGTCTGCTCTCCTGTCTCGTCCTCCTGGGTCCTCTACCTTCCCAGCCTGCCCCTGCGCTTCTGGATTAACATTCTGAAGAACCCCCAGTTTGTGTTTGACATGGAGAAGACGCCCCATCTGGACGGGTGTCTGTCCGTCATCGCCCAGGCCTTCATGGACTCCTTCTCCCTGGCCGAGCAGCAGCTGGACAAGGTGACCCTCTGACGTCCACATTACAAAAAGGAAAACACTCCAAAGGGACCTATTTATTTACCGTAGGATCAAATACACCTGTCCTACGACAGAAACAAATAATAAATGGTCCTTTCCCGTTTAATCGAGTAAGAAATCGGGCGTGTCCAATGAGACGTCTTTATGAAGAAGCTGGAGGCAAATGTTTTTCTAAGGGATACTTTCACATTTACCGACTGACGAACTGTCCTGGGGAGAATGGAGAAATAATTATCAAAAAAAGTACTGGCAATTAGCAATTTTATTCACTGCATATTGCATTTCCCCTTTGATATAATATAATAATATATGCCATTTAGCAGACCCTTTTATCCAAAGCGACTTACAGTAGTGAATGCATACATTTTTCAGTATATGGGGTCCCAGTGGGAATCGAACCCACAACCTAAGCATTGTCAATGCTGTGCTCTACCTACTGAGACACACAGAATCATGCTCTACCTACTGAGCCACACAGAACCACGCTCTACCTACTGAGACACACAGAACCACGCTCTACCTACTGAGCCACACAGAACCACGCTCTACCTACTGAGCCACACAGAACCACGCTCTACCTACTGAGCCACACAGAACCACACTCTACCTACTGAGACACACAGAACCACACTCTACTTACTGAGCCACACAGAACCACACTCCACACTCTACCTACTGAGCCACACAGAACCACGCTCTACCTACTGAGCCACACAGAACCACGCTCTACCTACTGAGACACACAGAACCACACTCTACCTACTGAGACACACAGAACCACACTCTACCTACTGAGCCACACAGAACCACACTCCAACCACATTACAACCCATCCAAAGGCCCATGAGGAAATTAAGGGCTCAGTTTTAATTTTGCCAGGCTCAGAATTAACCTGCCAGCTTAAGAACAAAGGTTGGCTCATACAGCAACTCTCAGAGGAACACATAACATTTCCTACATCTCAAGTGGCTCTTCCCCTCTGCAGCTGTTTCTTTACTTTCCGTTCAATGTTTTTAACTGAATATCTCACCCCCTGTGACTTCCAGCACGCACCCACTAATAAGCTCCTGTACGCCAAAGACACGCCCCAGTACAAGCAGGAGGTGAAGGCTTACTACAAGCAAGTGAAAGACACACCAGCCCATTCTACCTCAGAGTTCAAGGCCTTCCTGCAGGAGGAATCAAAGGTACAGCCCACACAGACAGATAAACAGAGAGATACAAACTGACGCAGACACAAATATCAGGTCCTGGGGGGGGGGGAAACCGTGTGGCACTGGGCAGATGGTGGCCACTAGCTGCTCGCAAGTTTCTCTGTGTGACATGAGCACCTCTCCGTAGGACAATATAATTAAAAGACTGCATATTAAAGCCTTCCTTTTTATGAATGATTTGTTTTGTAAATTAGCCTACAGGTGACTGCCAAAATAAAGGAAACACCGACATAAATTGTCTTAAAGGAGCACTCCGGTCAAAATCCATGATGATAGGATTTCTCCAGTACAGTTCCAGACACTTGTATAACACTGGTCAACACGATTTTTCTTGCATGGGGTTTTTCAACGTTTGTTAGGTTTGATTCCCAGATGGGGGCACTGTAATTGTACCCTTCAACAAAGTAATTAATTTTAATTGTTTCAGTAAATATCCAGCTGTATGAATTGATTGTATGTCTGGTTATGTATGTCTGCTAAATGCCTAAGTGTAATGATTGTGTCACAAACAGCACAGTGTAGTGTAGTGAGAGGGACAGGGATGGGGATGGGATGGGAAGGGATGGGACAGGGATGGGAAGAGATTTCCTGCGAACTGTTTCTTTTGCCTTTTCAGAAACACGAAAATGAATTTAACGAAGCAGCTGCTCTACAGGAAATCTACAAATACTTGCAGCAGTACTTGAAAGTGGTAAGCTTTCTTTGTGAATCACAAGGGTCACCGAATCACCTTGACATTCCTGCGCATCTGTGAAATAGACACTTCCACACGTTTCATGCTATGACAACTGGCAACACTGTGGGGGAAGCAAAAGATTGTGTCATCAGAATTGTCTGCAAGGAGACAAAGCGTTCGTCCTGCACAGAAGCAGGGCACTGAATCCCTAGTACTGACTGAGAGAAAGTGGTCAGTGGGGTTCTGTTGAAGGGAGAGACAAATATATATGTATATTTCACTTCTCTTGTGGAAGTGTGGCGAAGGTTGGGTTGTTGCGAATGAGGGTTGTTGCAATTGCTGTGTTCGCACTTCCTCAATGTCTTGAGAGGACAGTTATATATTGCATTATCTGTATGAAATGTCAGTATTTGATCGTTTTAACAATGCAGTCTCATAGATAGTACAGTAATTAAGTTGGCTGCCGAAGGCCTGGAATCTTTTAAAGGACTATTTTAACAAAAATATTTAATGTATAGCCACCAGACTTCACACATACCTTCGGTTTGGTAGTTTCAACAATTTTACATCTACCGACATATCTTCAGATCTACTGATATTGACGAGAATCAGAGCTCAATAAGCAGCAGTCTCGCTGCTAATAACTACATAAAATACTTGCCTTCACCAGATCTCTTTGGGTCAATTACATAGAGAGAAGTCACAATGTAAGTACAGACTGTGTTAAATCGTCTATGGTAGAACTGTTCTAGTGAATCGGTTTCTGTTTGTTCACGCAATAGGTACAAGAGAAGCTGGAACTTAACGGTGCTTCCAGTGAGCTGAAGGAGAAGCTGCAGGAGGTCATGGACTTGTTCACAAGGCAGAAGAGCTGTTCCTGGGACTGACCTGTCCCCCTCGGCACACTCTATTTGGAGCTGTTCCTGGGACACACCCTCCTCCCTCCCCTCAAGACCGGGTTTCAAACACCACCTTAAGGCCTCTACATGCGCGAAGGACAACAACACGACAGCAACACAACCAGGGCTCTGCAACATCAACGCAACCTTCGCGACCTACGCAGAGGGGGTTTCAGAGGGTGTTGCGTACCTAGCACAAAAATCTAACTCGCAAACTCAGTGCAACCGTTCACGTAGATGTTGCGCATCATTGATTGGTTGGTTGGTTAGCGAATGGAGGCGGAGCTGTCATAGTCATAGTTTATAGGTCACAGTTCATCGAGCTAGTAGCTAGTGATATAGATAGCTCTAGCATAATTTGTTCGTCACGGTATAAAATGAACCAGCTCGTGTTATTATTGCTGTTCTGCAGGATCCGGAAGTTGGAAACAACGAAAGGAATTTCCATGCTTTCATGAAAACTTTATCGACCTTGTTCAATACATTAACACCTACTAGTGTACATAAGTGTAAGGACACCATGTTGCATAGGCTGCGCATAGCCTTTTTATATATTGCAGATTGCTTGCGACATTGTTGCATTGCGCAAACCGGCTAAAAGTCGCACAAGTTACGTAGAAGCATGTAGAGGCCTTTAGCTGTTCCAGGGACTGACGCTCCTCCCTACCCATCGCTCAGCTCAAGCATCTGGTGGGCCTGGGCTGTCACAACGGGACAGACTGGCTACGTCCAATCAGCAGCCCAGAAACACCACTCACCAAATCTTTAAAACGCACGAGTGGTCCGGCTTTCACGGCACGGACGGAGGACAGCTACTGCCGCTGTTCCCTGGGTTACGACGTCCTGAGGGTCACCACAGCAATACATTATCCTCAACAGCATTAATTACATCAGGAATGTTCCGCAGGATTCTGAGTGGATGAATGACAAAAGCACAATGCACTAACAAAGGCCACACGCTCAGGTGTTTTTTTTTTCTTCTCTTTGCTTTGATATTCATTTGCTTTCATACATTGTCAGTATTTTGAGCCACAACTGAGCTTAGACGTTGCTGTTAATGTTGCCACCCTTGTTAGAGGAAGCGCCAAGTTGTGATTTAAGATAAATTGTATGTGTCTTGTAATTAAAGACTACTGTTATTGAACAACACACCCTCATTACTACTTCTGGCCAGTTTTGTGAAAAACATATACTCTGTGTATGAAGATTGGCACGACCTACTGACAATGTGTCTAGCTCTGGCCTCCGTGATTTTGAAAAACCAGAGGATGGCACTGTGTGTAATGTGTACGGACTTATGAAACGGCTTTATTCAGGAGTGTCCCACTGCATCCATGATTCCCTTGAGTGAGTGGAAAGAGCTAGCCTGCTGGTAGTCTTGTTAGAAGCACAAGGTCAGCAAGGAGCCATGATCTTGGTTGCTTATAGACTGAGAAGCGTATCTTGATTTCTTTTTTAAAAATGTTTATTTTGTTTCAGATTTTCTCCCATTTTGGTAGCCAATTACACCCGCTATTTTCAAGCCAATCCCCACTGCCCTTAAGAATAACCATGCTAAATGAAAAGTTAACTTGCGTTATAAATTCAAGACAAAGACAATACAGGAATAAAAAAGGAACTGAGATAGGGGGCGTTAATGGTGTTAACATAGACACAGCTTCATTGGATAGCAATGCTAGCAACTCCCAGCTCCCAACAACAGACGTAACATCTAACAACAGACGCTCTCTCCTCTCTCTCTCTCACACACACACACACACACACACAGACAGACAGACAGACAGACACACACACACACACACACTCTCTTCAAAATGAGTCTGGAGATGAACATTTAACAATAGAGGCTCTTTGTCCCTCTCTCTCTCTCTCAGCTCTCTCACACACACACCAGACACACACCACTTCTTCAAAATGAGTCTGGAGATGAACATTTAAAGAGGCTTTGTCCCTACAATTAATAAACATTTGCCAAAATCAATTAATAAACATCAAATCAAAATCATTGTTCAACAAAACCATAGTTGGCTTTTGTATGTCGTATTTGTTTATAGTTAAAGCCTACCATCTGTCTCAAATGGTTTCAATTCATGTTTTCTTTTTTGAAACATTAAAACACTAAAAACTGTGGAGCAGTTCTCCCTAAAAAAAGTGAAAACGCATATAAAAGTCATATACAAACTGGGATAACTGATCCAAAAAACATAAATAAAAAAACATGACCCCATTTCAAAACAGGAACAAAAAAAACCACAATCTACCGTAAGCGATTTTAAGAATTTTAATGCATGAATAATGTACAAAAGACTATAAATGATTATGTGACATCACACAACAAAATTCATCCCGTCACAGTCGTGTATCGTCCTCTTGGGTCCTGATGGTTTGGCCACTTTCATTTCAAACGTGACCTTTTAAGGTTTAGAAGACAGCTCTGTGACAAACCCCCTCTCCAGCAGGACTACCTCTTGAGGTTTGAAATGGAAATGTGGTTTGGAGAGTTTGAGTCAAACAGACGTGTCACACAGCAGTGACAGTGAGAGTATCAGGGCAGACAGAGCTCTGTGGTGAAGGCCCATATTGCTTCTGAGGTTGGGGTGCATTACGCTGTAAATGTGAGGCAGCAGTGACCCCAGCATCGCTGCAGCCTGGCTTTACAGGTAGACACCACGCCATAACGATGAAAGAATTTGTTTCTGAGTCCCACTTTAGTAGCCAATTACACCCTCTCTTTTTCATGTCAATCCCCCTCGTATTGCGAGTTTGCTGCCCTGAGACTGGCAGCGACAAAGGCGAAGTATCGTCTCCTCCGAGACGGCACTCACCAAGCTGTCGACCGCAACTCCGGTACTCCAGAGCCACTCCTGTACACAGCGGACTCATGTCGGCTTCCCTCCCCCCCTCGCTGGGGCGGACAGCCAATCGCCGCCCCCTGGCGCTGCCGGTGGAATCGAACCCCGGTCGCGGTGGCCACACGTGGTACATTTCTATATCCAGGAGTGAGAGCGTGGGGGGGCCTGGCTGGGCACACTTCCAGATAACGCAGTAGGAGTGCGGCCGGCTGGAAGAACAGTGTAAACTTTACAATGTAAACTTTTACATCTCACGTTGTACAAAACACACCCGTCACACACTTACTTATGGCTTAAAAAAGGGATTTAAAAAATACAAAATTCATCACGATCACGCGTGTGGAAGCCTCCGTGGGGGGGTCTGGGGGTCAGAGCTGGAGCAGGGAGTCCTGTGCGCTGGCCCCTCTCTCCTGCCACTCCAGGTCTCTCTCCACAGGGGGGCCCAGATCCTCCAGCTGCTGCTGCTGGCTGGACTCCAGCTCCTCCAATCGCCTCCGCAGCACGGCAACCTCCCGCTGGTGCTCAGCGTCCTATAGGAGACCAACACGCAGGCGCTGGCCAATCAACACGCAGGCACGCAGGCACTGGCCAATCAACACACAGGCACGAGACCAACACGCAGGCGCTGGCCAATCAACACGCAGGCACGAGACCAACACGCAGGCGCTGGCCAATCAACACGCAGACACGAGACCAACACGCAGGCATTGGCCAATCAACACGCAGGCACGAGACCAACACGCAGGCACTGGCCAATCAACACGCAGGCACTGGCCAATCAACACGCAGGCACTGGCCAATCAACACGCAGGCACTGGCCAATCAACACGCAGGCACGGCCAATCAACACGCAGGCGTTGGCCAGTCAACACGCAGGCGCTGGTCAATCAACACGCAGGCACTGGCCAATCAACACGCAAGGCATTGGCCAATCAACACGCAGGCGTTGGCCAGTCAACACGCAGGCACTGGCCAATCAACACGCAAGGCATTGGCCAATCAACACTCAGCCCTGCCTATGAGCACGCTCCCTCCACCACAGGCCACAGGTGGAAATGAGTTAAAGGCAAATTCTGCATGGATATTAGGAAGTTTTTCTTTACACAGAGAGTTGTCAATGCCTGGAACAGCTTGCCAGGTTGGGTAGTAGGGGCAGAAACGCTTGGGCTATTCAAGTCCAGGCTAGATGCAGTACTAGATACTCTTTAGATTAGGACATGATGAGCCTAGATGGGCCGAACGGCCCGTTCTCCTCATTATGTATTCTTATGTTCTTATGTTCTCCTGCAGTGCTGCTCGTCCAGTATAAAGGACAGACATACGCACGTCCAGTCAGCCAGACCCATCCCTAAAGCGTGTGCTCCTTCTCTCAATTTTTATTTGTTCACTGTCAAGTTCCAGTTAAAATATTAGCTTGACACTACTGGCATTACTGGCATGACACTGAACAATACTGCGTCAAAACAAAGGACAGTCCAAAGTCTAAACTATTTCTAACCCTCTTATACGACCTTGACCTTTCTTTTAAACCAGACACAACACAGAGGAATCGGGGGGGGGATGGTGCCCACGTAATGACCTGCTGTTCTTCTGCTCTCCTGGGGAAATAAGTTGGCTTTTTTGCCCACGTTTTTCAATCAATCAATCAATCTTTATTTTTGTATAGCGCCATTTACAAACAGGTTGTCACACAGCGCTTCACAATTGTCATTTTCCAGAGGGAATCAAAAAACCAAAACCAGAAAACCATTGGAGCCAATGTGGGAGACTGGAAAATTATTCCCTGACCCCTTAAAAGGCGGTCGAGATGAACTCCTGGAAAATGGTGGGATACAGAGAAAAACAAAACAAATAGTCCCTGAGGTTTTTGTGTTATCCTCGGCGATTTGCGGTGCGCATTAATGTGATGTCATGTATCAAGAGTGTGTGTGTTCACATTGTGGGCATCTACTTTTATTTTCTCCCTTCTTTCTTTTAATTGTCGAATAAGATGCCCTAACTAGTGGAGCTCCAGCCAGCTGTACTCACGTGGAGGCTGGCGAAGGAGCCCTCGGCCCCCGGTGCGGGGGTGAAGGGGGGGTTGGAGGTGTGCTGGGTGCCCAGGAGCAGCCGGCGGAACTCGCCGTGTCTGCGCTGCAGCTCCTTCAGTCGCCTGTGCAGGTGAGCCTGCTCCTCGCACTGCGCCGGCCTCCTGGGGGTCAGGGGTCACAGAGGCACATGAGGGTCAGGGGTCACAGAGGCACATGAGGGTCAGGGGTCACAGAGGCACATGAGGGTCAGGGGCCATGTGCTTCCTGGGGGTCAGGGGTCACAGGTCACAGAAGCACATGAGGGTCAGGGGCCATGTGCTTCCTGGGGGTCAGGGGTCACAGGTCACAGAAGCACATGAGGGTCAGGGGTCATGTGCTTCCTGGGGGTCAGGGGTCACAGAAGCACATGAGGGTCAGGGGTCATGTGCTTCCTGGGGTCAGGGGTCACAGAGGCACATGAGGGTCAGGGGTCATGTGCTTCCTGGGGTCAGGGGTCATGTGCTTCCTGGGGGTCAGGGGTCACAGAGGCACATGAGGGCCACCAGCGCTGCAGGTCGAGGTTCATTGAGCTCGCTGTGTCGTGGATTAGTCCTCATTAGCAATGATCCTAAAATCGCACCTTAAGACAATTTATTCTTTCCCCCTTACAGCAAAACACAATGTTATCTTAGTCAGTTCCCCATTCCTGCCGCTCCCTGACAATGTCCGGAAATAGGTTATTGCCAAACACAACTCGTCTGCCAACTCAAACCGCAAAATTGGCACACTTGACTGGAACAGTGTGGTGGAACACCACTGTCACGCAGTCTGGTGGTGCTGGCCCACGACGAGCGGCCTGTTGCGCACGCTCAGCCCAGACCTGGAGGGGAAACTTCCTGTGAAGGGCTCAGGAAGGACAGTACACATCAACCCCTGCATGACACAGGAAGTCACTATCTGTTCTGAAGCACTGTTCAAGTTCAGAAAACCTTCTGAAATAAAAGAACAGTTGCTGTCTGAGAGTGAGTTTAATGTTCAGTGCAATAATAGTGAGGTAAAAGGCCAGTACTTGTTTGCTGTCTGAAAGTGAGTTTAATGTTCAGTGAGGTAAAAGGCCAGTACTTGTTTGCTGTCTGAGAGTGAGTTTAATGTTCAGTGAGGTAAAAGGCCAGTACTTGTTTGCTGTCTGAGAGTGAGTTTAATGTTCAGTGAGGTAAAAGGCCAGTACTTGTTCGCTGTCTGAGAGTGAGTTTAATGTTCAGTGCAGTAATAGTGCGGTAAAAGGCCTTAATGTTCAGCGCAGTAATAGTGAGGTAAAGGCTAGTTTAATGTTCTTGTTAAAAAGCCAGTGTTTGCTGTCTGAGAGTGAGTTTAATGTTCAGTAATAGAGGTAAAAGGCCAGTACTTGTTTGCTGGCTGTCAGTGAGGTAAAAGGCCAGTACTTGTTTGCTGTCTGATGCGCAGTGAGGTAAAAGGCCAGTACTTGTTTGCTGTCTGAAAGTGAGTTTAATGTTCAGTGAGGTAAAGGCCAGTACTTGTTTGCTGTCTGAGAGTGAGTTTAATGTTCAGTGAGGTAAAAGGCCAGTACTTGTTTGCTTCTGCTGTCCAGTGTTTGCTGTCTGAGAGTGAGTTTAATGTTCAGTGAGGTAAAGGCCAGTACTTGTTTGCTGTCTGAGAGTGAGTTTAATGTTCAGTGCAGTAATAGTGAGGTAAAAAGCCAGTACTTGTTTGCTGTCTGAGAGTGAGTTTAATGTTCAGCGCAGTAATAGTGAGGTAAAAGGCCAGTACTTGTTTGCTGGCTGAGAGTGAGTTTAATGTTCAGTGAGGTAAAAGGCCAGTACTTGTTTGCTGTCTGAGAGTGAGTTTAATGTTCAGTGAGGTAAAAGGCCAGTACTTGTTTGCTGTCTGAAAGTGAGTTTAATGTTCAGTGAGGTAAAAGGCCAGTACTTGTTTGCTGTCTGAGAGTGAGTTTAATGTTCAGTGAGGTAAAAGGCCAGTACTTGTTTGCTGTCTGAGAGTGAGTTTAATGTTCAGTGCAGTAATAGTGAGGTAAAAAGCCAGTACTTGTTTGCTGTCTGAGAGTGAGTTTAATGTTCAGCGCAGTAATAGTGAGGTAAAAGGCCAGTACTTGTTTGCTGGCTGAGAGTGAGTTTAATGTTCAGTGAGGTAAAAGGCCAGTACTTGTTCGCTGTCTGAGAGTGAGTTTAATGTTCAGTGTGGTAAAAGGCCAGTACTTGTTTGCTGTCTGAGAGTGAGTTTAATGTTCAGTGAGGTAAAAGAACAGTACTTGTTTGCTGTCTGAGTTTCGAGCTCCAGCTCTGCGACCTTGGCCTCCAGAAGCTGGATCTTATCGTGGAGCTTCTTCTGTTTGCTCTCGCTCATGGTCTTTCTCTGAAACAGGACAAAACAGAAACACTCATGGCCTGAACAAGGATTAGATAGAACCGCTGAGTCATTATCTGACACAGGAAAGCAGCAATAGATTACACTACAAAAATGACAACATTTAATATAAAAGCAGACAAGCAACAATGTTCACAGTTTCACATCTGGTTACACAAGAGCAGTCTAAATATGTGGTGTAACTTCAGGGTCAAAGCGTTTAAAATTTTCACTTTCCTCCAGAGCTTTAACCCCTTGCTTTAAAATCACTTCGTGAGACGAGCTCCTGTAGGTGAAGCTCTTTCTGGAGCTCATTCCACACCGAAGGAGCTGAGAACTGGAACGCTTTCTTCCCAAACTCTGTACGAGACCTTTGGCACCGACAGTAAAACCCTGTTTTGTGAGTGAAGCCGGTGATTTTCATTTGTCTGCTGTGCTTACATAAGTAAGATGGGAGCAGTTTCAGTAGGGCCTTATATATGAAAATATACCAGCGACTCATTCTGCGCAGTGCCAAAGAGGGCCCGCCCACTCTCCTATAGAGAGTACAGCAATGAGTCAGAGATTTGTAGTTTGTCACAAATCTCAGCGCCCCATGGTGCACAGTGTCCAGCAGACGCAAAGACGTCGCAGGTGCCTGCATATATACAGTGTCTCCGTAATCTATTACTGGGAAGAAAGTAGCTGAGACAAGCCTCTGTCTCACCTCCAGAGAAAAACAGAACTTGTTTCTAAAATAAAAACCCAACTTAAGTGTAAGCTTTTTCACAAGGGAATCTTAAAAGTGAGACCATCATCTATAAAAAAAAACCCACAAGTGCTATGATTACATTACCGGGTCCATATACAGTGTTACACACACACGTGTTAATTTGCCAGCGTGATGTTGTCCTTACCTGCTGTACATTTTCCTGTCTGGTCACCCTTTGTGACAATTTGCCATCATACACGCTGTTAAACACCTCATTGCTGCGTATGGACTGTGTTTAAATAACCATATCGAATCATTTTTCCTTTGTCTGTGCTGCCATGCGCCCTTCTTTTCAAATGACATCAAAACCTATTTTGAAAACCCCACTGTTGGGAGACAGACTTCTCTAAAAGACTATAGTCAACTTGTGCTGCAGATTCTTTAAAAAAATGTAAAAAAGGTTTTCTGATTTTATCCCGTTTTTCTCCCAATTTGGTATCCAATTACTCCCGCTATTCTTAGGTCAATCCCTCCCTCGTAGTTCACTGCCGTAGCCCTGTGAACGGCAGTGACAAGGGCGAAGCATCGTCTCCTCCGAGACAACGCTCGTCATGCTATTGACTACAACTCCAGCACCCCAGAGCCACTCCTGTGCGCAGCGAATGTCTTGTCGGCTTCCCTCCCCCCTCCCTCGGGCGGACGGCCAATTGCCGCCCCCTGGTGGCACTCCCGGCCAGAGCCGACTCTGGCGCGGACCGGGGAATCGAACCCCAGTCGGCGTGGCCAGCTTGCTGCAGATTCTCAGTCTTCAGTACTACTGATACTGAAACAGTACTGCTGATCTCTGGAACGTATTCAGCCTCTACTTTATGAATTCAGTGACTGCCATATCTGATACCCTGAATAGTCCAAATACATATAAATATCAAATGAATGCCATGACTCCATTTATGACGACAATATGAAGAAACACAGGGCCAAATGTGATCAAATATGAGAAGCCTTGCTTTGGAACAGTGCTTGTTTAGTTTCTGTGAAACATACTGATGAAAGTATGAAAGTGCTGATCATTTTGATATCAATAATTTGGTATGCAGAGCCAATTCAGGAATTGTACGTTTATAGATGCACAGAGAGCATAATGGTTTGTGCGTGTGAGTAACTCTTGACATTGGAAACGTTGTTGTTGAGATGTGGTACGGCAGTGTGGCATAATGGTTAGGAACTGGGCTTGTAATGTTAAGGTTTCAGGTTCAATCCCCAGGTGGGGGCACTGCCGTTGTACCCTTGAGCAAGGTACTTAACCTGAATTGCGTCAGTAAAATATCCAGCTGTATAAATGGATTGTATAAATGGAGCGGTTCTGTGTGGCCCAGTAGGTAGAGCATGGCGTGTGTAAAGAAATGTAAACTGTAAGTCTCTCTGGATAAGAGCGTCTGCTAAATGCCTAAAATGTAAATGTGATGTAAACGGTAGAGGGCAGGGAGCTGTGAGAGCTTCACGGTGCTAGACGTTCCCCCCGGGGGCGGGGCCGGGGGCGGGGGGGGCGGGGCGGGGGCGGGGCCGGGGGCGGGGGCGGGGACTCGTCACCTTCTTCTGTGCCAGCGCTGCCCTTTGCAGCCGCTCCTTGGCTTGGCTGTACTTCTCCTGCAGCTCTGCATCCCTCTCCTGAAGCTTGTGCTTCTCCTCCAGCCACTCCATGCGCCGCTCCTCCAGCATCCTGCGGGGGGGCGCCAGAGAGCACGGGCGGGAGGGGGTGGGGTCATAGAGCATTAGAGCGAAATACATTTTACATTTTACATTTTAGGCATTTGGCAGACGCTCCTATCCAGAGCGACTTACACAGTTTACATTTCTTTATATACAATCCATTTATACAATTGGATATTTTATAGAGATGCACCGATTGCGATTTTCTTGGCCGATTCCGATTTCCAATTTTTGATTAGTCTGACCTGCCGATACCGATTTTGGCCGATTCCGATTTTTTTTCCTAAAAACAATAATTGACAACTTACACAAACATTTTTGTAACTTTGCTTTAATAGAAAATTAAGATTGACAATTCTGAGGTAGGTCAGAAGCATGAGGTAGGTCTCACTAAAACACATTTCAAAAGGTTCCAGGTTACTGGACAGAGCTTTTCTTTTTTTGTGCAAATTAAATTCAATGATGAATAAAAGAGAATCCAACAACAGTGGCATGTAGCCTTTAAGTAATAAATAAAAAGAAACAAGAGTAGTTTAAATTTACTGACATGGTGACAGACCATTAGTCCGGAAATATTTTTTTAAACACTAACGTTATATTCTGATGACAGATGACACAAGCCCTTTTTCCATTAAATAATTATATGGCTTCAACTTGATGTGCATCAGAAAGTTATTGCGACAATGCTAATGGAAAACAGGTTAGTTCGAACCTATGATGCGCTAGACTAATTTGTTTGCTAGAGGTGGATTAGAGTAGATCCCAATTCTATATAGTGCAATGGAAAACACTTGTAGCGATATAAGGGCGGATGTTTCAGTTGCGGAGCTTGTCAAAGGCATTGAAACAAGCCGCTCTTCAGCAGAATTTCGTTATTTGCGTGAGTCAGGTAGCCTAACGACTACGACTTTAACTAGCTTCAAAGCCTAGATAAAAATGTTTCAAAAGAGGCGATGCTGCTGTTTCTGAGTTTGTTTGATAGTGGAAACGCACAGCTGGCACCTTCATGCACAACACAGTTAATACACCATTTGTGGTTTAGCTAGAAATCGTTAGATGAATTTATCATTAGGTCTAATAAGTTCGATTTGTATGAGTGAATAGCACTGTTTCATAACGTCACTCATTAGCGAACATAATGATTTCAGTGCAATTCAGTGCTTCAGCAGGGCATTATTACGTCAGGTTTATGCACTACCACTATGTTCTATTAATGGAAAATGGTTCAGAGGAACCGAACTAGCGCAACGAAGTTAATTGTTAACTACCTACGGTACTGTAGAAAAACGACTATACCGTCACATTTTCAGAATTTGGGCATCGACTTGGTACCTGGGTGATGACTTTTCAAGTGTCTGATTAGGTTGGTCGTTCGAACGTTTTCGAGGTTGTTCCTCCGCGGCTTATTTTCGATTGACATGTATGACAAACTGCAAGCTTTAAGTCGTCTTCACTGACTGTGAAAAACGCCCATACTGAGGACATGTTGAGGCGTTTTCAGCGCTGCGCTCATCTGATCTGTTTGCATTGGCTCACGGGTGCGCGCACGTCACGTGAAAAAGAGGGGGGCGAGGAGCCAACCGGCGCACAGAATCGGCTATGTGGAGTGATCGGGATCAAGTCACCGATTGAGGCCGATCAGCTGAAAATCGGCCATTTCCGGTCAGAGGCCGATCGATCGGTGCATCTCTAATATTTTACTGAAGCAATCCAGGTTAAGTACCTTTAGCTCAAGGGTACAACAGCAGTGTCCCCACTTGGGAATCGAACCTGCAACCTTTGCGTTACAAGCACAGTTCCTTAACCGTTATGCTAACACTGCTGCTGACAAGAGTCGCAAACGGGAACCAGACGGCGAGCGCAAAGGGGAAGTACAAAACGGAGCGCCGCGGAAAACACGGACGAGGGGCTTTCACCGAAAGGGGTACAAGGTCAACAGGATGGACAGGACAAAGCTAGAATTACACTCAAGATCACAAGGACATGCTATTCCTAATCGGCCAACATAGTCGTGGCACATACAGGATCTTAACATCTGCAGCAGATATAATTTCTAAAAGGTTTGGCAAAAAAAGCCCTGTGATAATGCACAGTCACTAACTCCTCAGTGACTTCCTATTTCACCATCTTGTGTCACAAATGACCACAAAGATCTCGGGACAGGCTACACTTTCTATTTATCATCAGATACCATCTTCCATCTGCCCCGCCGACAATCTGAGCGCATACAGCTTTGAGCCCCGTTTCTGCATTTGTATTTATGTGCTTGTGCTTGTGCGTCTATGTATGTGTGTGGTGTATATGTGTGTGTGTATGCGTGTGCCCTTATTTCACTTCTTCTTTTTCACACACCCTGCCCTGGTTCCTCTAAGTTACCACAGTAACAGTAACAGTAAAGCAGAGCTTCCTGTTTTCACAGGGAGCCTCACACCCAGCTCAAGCACAAGCACGAGTTCCCCTCTGCATCTGAGAAAGAAGCCCCGTCAAATGTCTCTGTGCGTCTTATTCCTGGATGCTGTGTCCATCCAAAGCACTGGTTCTGTGTGTCTCAGTAGGTAGAGCATGGTTCTGTGTGGCTCAGTAGGTAGAGCGTGGTTCTGTGTGGCTCAGTAGGTAGAGCGTGGTTCTGTGTGTCTCAGTAGGTAGAGCATGGTTCTGTGTGGCTCAGTAGGTAGAGTGTGGTTCTGTGTGGCTCAGTAGGTAGAGTGTGGTTCTGTGTGGCTCAGTAGGTAGAGTGTGGTTCTGTGTGCCTCAGTAGGTAGAGCGTGGTTCTGTGTGGCTCAGTAGGTAGAGCGTGGTTCTGTGTGGCTCAGTAGGTAGAGTGTGGTTCTGTGTGGCTCAGTAGGTAGAGTGTGGTTCTGTGTGGCTCAGTAGGTAGAGTGTGGTTCTGTGTGGCTCAGTAGGTAGAGTGTGGTTCTGTGTGGCTCAGTAGGTAGAGTGTGGTTCTGTGTGGCTCAGTAGGTAGAGTGTGGTTCTGTGTGCCTCAGTAGGTAGAGTGTGGTTCTGTGTGTCTCAGTAGGTAGAGCGTGGTTCTGTGTGGCTCAGTAGGTAGAGCGTGGTTCTGTGTGGCTCAGTAGGTAGAGCGTGGTTCTGTGTGGCTCAGTAGGTAGAGTGTGGTTCTGTGTGGCTCAGTAGGTAGAGTGTGGTTCTGTGTGGCTCAGTAGGTAGAGTGTGGTTCTGTGTGGCTCAGTAGGTAGAGTGTGGTTCTGTGTGTCTCAGTAGGTAGAGTGTGGTTCTGTGTGTCTTAGTAGGTAGAGCGTGGTTCTGTGTGGCTCAGTAGGTAGAGCGTGGTTCTGTGTGGCTCAGTAGATAGAGCGTGGTTCTGTGTGGCTCAGTAGGTAGAGCGTGGTTTGTGTGTCTCAGTAGGTAGAGTGTGGTTCTGTGTGGCTCAGTAGGTAGAGTGTGGTTCTGTGTGGCTCAGTAGGTAGAGTGTGGTTCTGTGTGGCTCAGTAGGTAGAGCGTGGTTCTGTGTGTCTCAGTAGGTAGAGTGTGGTTCTGTGTGGCTCAGTAGGTAGAGCGTGGTTCTGTGTGTCTCAGTAGGTAGAGCGTGGTTCTGTGTGTCTCAGTAGGTAGAGCGTGGTTCTGTGTGGCTCAGTAGGTAGAGCGTGGTTCTGTGTGGCTCAGTAGGTTGAGCGTGGTTCTGTGTGGCTCAGTAGGTAGAGCATGGTTCTGTGTGTCTCAGTAGGGAGAGCATGGTTCTGTGTGGCCCAGTAGGTAGAGCGTGGTTCTGTGTGGCTCAGTAGGTAGAGCGTGGTTCTGTGTGTCTCAGTAGGTAGAGCGTGGTTCTGTGTGGCTCAGTAGGTAGAGCGTGGTTCTGTGTGGCTCAGTAGGTAGAGCGTGGTTCTGTGTGGCTCAGTAGGTAGAGCGTGGTTCTGTGTGTCTCAGTAGGTAGAGCGTGGTTCTGTGTGGCTCAGTAGGTAGAGCGTGGTTCTGTGTGGCTCAGTAGGTAGAGCGTGGTTCTGTGTGGCTCAGTAGGTAGAGCGTGGTTCTGTGTGGTTCAGTAGGTAGTGTGGTTCTGTGTGTCTCAGTAGGTAGAGCGTGGTTCTGTGTGGCTCAGTAGGTAGAGCGTGGTTCTGTGTGGCTCAGTAGGTAGAGCGTGGTTCTGTGTGTCTCAGTAGGTAGAGTGTGGTTCTGTGTGGCTCAGTAGGTAGAGCGTGGTTCTGTGTGTCTCAGTAGGTAGAGCGTGGTTCTGTGTGGCTCAGTAGGTAGAGCGTGGTTCTGTGTGGCTCAGGAGGTAGAGCGTGGTTCTGTGTGGCTCAGTAGGTAGAGCATGGCGTTGTCAACGCTTAGGTTGTGGGTTCAATTCCCACTGGGGCCACATATACAGAAAAATGTATGCATTCACTACTGTAATTCGCTTTGGATAAAAAGCATCTGCTAAATGGCGTATGTTATATTATTATATTCACTAGTGCACTGAGAGGCCTCCCGGCCCAGAGGGTGACCCTGACTGCACACGTGCAGACGGCAGCTGGGAGTCTCGCGGGCGACGATGTATTATCGATCATAGATAAATGCCAGGGAGGGAGGGTTTCAATCGGCAGGGCTTCCCCTGCCTCGTCGTGCAGCACATCTCTGGGCTGGTCTGGGGCCTGCAGGCTGCACGGGACGTGGAGTCCTGCGATGTAGCGGCTGCAGCTCACGGCCGGCTGCTTCGAGGAAAAACACGCCAGCCTGCCCTCTCCCAAATTAAGCGTGCGGAGTCGTGAGGGGACAGGCATTCCCAATAGGGTTACACAAACAGCGGGCTCCTACACACTAAAAAAGGCCATACAAAACACACTCACACAGACCTAACCTCAGTCAAACAAACAAACGATTCAAACTGCTACTGTGATCGACACGAAAGACACCGTATTCATCGATGGCTAATGTAGAGGATCTCTGTGAATGATTTCTGTGTGGTGTGCAGTGTGTTGGACTCGTCAAAAAACTTTACGGACAATACATGGTGTTGCCATGGTGAGCGGCAGTTAAGGTGTGTGTGTGACTGGTTAAGACGTGTATGTGACAGCGGTTTGGGATGCGTGTTCACATCAGTAAGGTGAGCGGTCATTGGGCAGTAAGGTGAGTGCTCATTGGGCAGTAAGGTGAGTGCTCATTGGGCAGTAAGGTGAGGGGTCATTGGGCAGCTCATTGGGCAGTAAGGTGAGTGCTCATTGGGCAGTAAGGTGAGGGGTCATTGGGCAGTAAGGTGAGGGGGCATTGGGCAGTAAGGTGAGTGCTCATTGGGCAGTAAGGTGAGCGCTCATTGGTCATTGGGCAGTAAGGTGAGCACTCATTGGGCAGTAAGGTGAGGGCTCATTGGGCAGTAAGGTGAGCTCATTGGTCATTGGGCAGTAAGGTGAGCGCTCATTGGGCTGTAAGGCCATATTGGGCAGTGAGGTGAGGGCTCAGTAAGGTGAGCGCTCATTGGGCAGTAAGGTGAGCGCTCATTGGGCAGTAAGGTGAGCGCTCATTGGGCAGTAAGGTGAGTGCTCATTGGGCAGTAAGGTGAGTGCTCATTGGGCAGTAAGGTGAGTGCTCATTGGGCAGTAAGGTGAGCGCTCATTGGGCAGTAAGGTGAGGGGTCATTGGGCAGTAAGGTGAGGGCTCATTGGGCAGTAAGGTGAGTGCTCATTGGGCAGTAAGGTGAGGGGTCATTGGGATGTAAGGTGAGGGGGCATTGGGCAGTAAGGTGAGTGCTCATTGGGCAGTAAGGTGAGCGCTCATTGGTCATTGGGCAGTAAGGTGAGCACTCATTGGGCAGTAAGGTGAGGGCTCATTGGGCAGTAAGGTGAGCGCTCATTGGTCATTGGGCAGTAAGGTGAGCGCTCATTGGGCAGTAAGGCCATGGGCAGTACTCATTGGTGAGGCGCTCATTGGGCAGTAAGGTGAGCGCTCATTGGGCAGTAAGGTGAGGGCTCATTGGGCAGTAAGGCTCATTGGGCAGTAAGGTGAGCGCTCATTGGGCAGTAAGGTGAGTGCTCATTGGGCAGTAAGGTGAGCGCTCATTGGGCAGTAAGGTGAGCGCTCATTGGGCAGTAAGGTGAGTGCTCATTGGGCAGTAAGGTGAGTGCTCATTGGGCAGTAAGGCTCATTGGGCAGTAAGGTGAGGGCTCATTGGGCAGTAAGGTGAGGGCTCATTGGGCAGTAAGGTGAGGGCTCATTGGGCAGTAAGGTGAGGGCTCAGTAAGGTGAGGGCTCATTGGGCAGTAAGGTGAGGGCTCAGTAAGGTGAGTGCTCATTGGGCAGTAAGGTGAGCGCTCATTGGGCAGTAAGGTGAGCGCTCATTGGGCAGTAAGGTGAGTGCTCATTGGGCAGTAAGGTGAGGGCTCATTGGGCAGTGTAGCCTAGGCAGTAAGGTGAGCGCTCATTGGGCAGTAAGGCGCTCATTGGGCAGTAAGGTGAGCACTCATTGGGCAGTGTAGCCTACCTCTCGGTGTCGTGCTGGCTCCTCTCAGTCTGGCAGCGTGCGTTCCTCAGCTCCTCCTTCAGCCTCTCCAACATCTCACGCAGTCTGTGATTGGCCTCCAGCAGCTCAGCCTCCGCGCTGGACAGCGTGCCCACCTGCATGCTCAGCTCCTGGTTCCTCTGGGCACACAAAGCACACGGTCTCTGTACATCCGCAAAAACACAACTCCTATGCCATAGCATCAGTGAACAAAATACCTCGGTAAAAATCATGTATAGATGAATATGACTGTGTATGTTGGTAAAAATGTGGATGTACCCATGTGGGCGCATATTTAATGTATGTATGTAATAGTGGTGTGTATATTTGTATTTATGTAATTTATGTGAGGCTTTTTTGTACAGACTGTGGCAACACATTTCCTGAAAAGGACAATAAATAATCTGTCTATCTAATCTATCTGCATGTCAGAGTATTGTTATGAAAATGATGCCAAGTTACAACTACCCATGTCGCTTTCACATCTATAGTTAGATAGATTTGGTCCGATTTCAAGAGCAAGTTGCTACTTTGTCGCATTTTTCATGAGGCCCGGTTAGTGTTCACGCGGTCCTGTGTTAAGTGAACCAAAATTTGTGAACAAATGACACGCGTTCGTACAGGTCGTTCATCTGTTGGGACAGAACATTTCCGTAGGAAAATCACTTTCTGGTCACGGAGAACATGGAGCAACAGCAGCGTATTGCGATCATCGCTTTCATAATTATGATTTGGTGTTCCAACCAAATAAGAACAGCGGAAACGTGTGAGCACATCTCGAGACATGTGAACAATGTAGGCTTATTGCAACTGTGTAATGTGATCGTCAGCCCATATTTCTATTAGAGCCCTCACCTCATCGTTCCCCCACGTTTGTCCTCGACTCATTTTGCTACTAGCTAGTTACCGGTAGTTAGTTTGCTAGTCATTTCATCCCTTGCGTGGCTGTCTCTGACAAGTGTCAACATCCGCTTTCAACCCACAATGCACTGTATTTTAGTTTGCTTCCTATATTAGGTCCTACATTAAGTTTGATTACGTTCACACATGTAACGAACCAAACCGTGGTTCACTTGGAACCGGACCGAGTCCCGACTTTTCGGGAGGACCATGGTTCGATTGTTTGGTCCACACCAGAGTTCGAATGCGTGTTCTCACCTCTCCAAACGAACCGGACTAACGGAGTAAACGGTAAGCGCCCCATGGTTCGATTAAAACGGACCAAACAGGGTAGGTGTGAAAGGGACATAAGCCTTCAGAGACCAGCAGTATTCCAAAGCGATGCTACCCAGGCCTGTGTTTCGTTGTAGTGTAGTGTAGTGTAGTGTAGTGTAGTGTAGTGTAGTGTAGTGTAGTGTAGTGTATATTAATGTGTATGAATTTCAGAATTGTGAGACCGCCGGTCTGTAGTGTGTATGGTGTGTGAGTTACATAAGAACATAAGAACGCATAATGATGAGAACGGGCATGGAACATCTGTCCATGTGGTGCGTGAGGTGGGGGCTGTGGGTCTGTACCTGTCTGAGGTGTGAGGTGCGGTGCGTGAGGTGCGGGCTGTGGGTCTGTACCTGTCTGAGGTGCGTGCGGTGCGGTCTGTACCTGTCTGAGGTGCGTGAGGTGGGGGCGGTCTGTACCTGTCTGAGGTGCGTGGGGTGGGGGCTGTGAGGTGAGGGCTGTGGGTCTGTACCTGTCTGAGGTGCGTGAGGTGCGGTGTGTGAGGTGGGGGCTGTGTGTCTGTACCTGTCTGAGGTCTGCATTTTCATGCTTCTCCCTCCCCAGCTCCTCTAGCTGCAGTGCCTGCTGCTGAATTCTGGCCCTGAGAGACACAGCACACACACTGAGCCTCGCTTACTTACAGCACACACACTGAGCCTCGCGTACTTACTGCACACACGTATCAGACAACACAAGCACGCATACCCTGACATCAGACACCGGATATTACTCAAACGGTACATCAAAAAATTAAACATAACATAATTCTTGCCCATTATTGTTCATAATAAGAGCCTTGAATTCTCTAGAAGTTTTATTGGAGTTAGGGTCCTGCATGTGGACTTTTTCAATGGGGCCTTCTCAACAACAATTTTAATTTCGGTGACGAAGCAGATATCAATCAAGACATCAGTATTGTAATATATAATAATATATATGCCATTTAGCGGACGCTTTTATCCAAAGCGACTTACAGTAGTGAATGCATACATTTTTCAGTACATGTGGTCCCAGTGGGAATCGAACCCACAACCTAAGCGCTGCCAACGCCACGCTCTACCTCCTGAGCCACACAGAACCACAGATTGTAATTTCATCGCCCCGCTCTCTTTTGGGGAGGGAGAGGTCGGTCAGGTGTACCTCAGGCCCTGCACCTCCCTCCGGACGGTTTCCTCGCCCATTTGTGCGGTTCGGAGGCGCTCCTCCCATTCCTCTCTCTGCGAGCTCCCGGTCGCATCCTGCAGCGCCCTCTGCTGTTCCAGCTCAGACATGCGGTTCTCCTGCTCCAGCCTGAACTCACAAAGGCAAACCGTCTTTGAAACAACACTAGGGAGACGATGCGAACGGAAATGAGGGGAGGTGGGGGAGAGATAAACAGAGATGAAGTGCAGATGGAGATGTCCTCAACACTAGGAGACGATGCGAACGGAAATGAGGGGAGGTGGGGGAGAGATAAACAGAGATGAAGCGCAGATGGAGATGTCCTCAGCACTAGGAGACGATGCGAATAGAAATGAGGGGAGGTGAGGAGAGATAAACAGAGATGAAGCGCAGATGGAGATGTCCTCAACACTAGGAGACGATGCGAACGGGAATGAGGGGAGGTGGGGGAGAGATAAACAGAGATGAAGTGCAGATGGAGATGTCCTCAACACTAGGAGACGATGCACTAAATGAGGGGAGGTGGGGAGAGATAAACAGAGATGAAGCGCAGATGGAGATGTCCTCAACTGAGACGGCGAACGGAAATGAGGGAGGTGGGGGAGAGATAAACAGAGATGAAGCGCAGATGGAGATGTCCTCAACACTAGGAGACGATGCGAATAGAAATGAGGGGAGGTGAGGGAGAGATAAACAGAGATGAAGCGCAGATGGAGATGTCCTCAACACTAGGAGACGATGCGAACAGAAATGAGGGGAGGTGAGGGAGAGCTAAACAGAGATGAAGCGCAGATGGAGATGTCCTCACTTTTCCTCCAGCACGACGGCCATCTTGTGGAACTCCTCCTCTCGGGCCGCCTGAACCCTGCGGATCACCTCCCGCTCCTTCTCCACCACGAGCTCTCTGTTCCGCTCCAGACTCTCCTTCAGCACCTCCACGTCCAATTGCAGCCCTGACACGCGCGTGGAGGGAGAGGGGAGAGGGGAGAGGGAGAGGGAGAGGGGAGAGGGGAGAGGGGAGAGGGGAGAGGGAAGTAAAAATATCCATAATATAAAATATCCAGCTGTATAAATGGATTGTATGTAAAGAAATGTAAACTGAGTAGGTCGCTCAGGATAAGAGCGTCTGCTAAATGCCTAAAATGTAAAATGTAAATGGGAGTGAAAAGTCCTGTGTGATGAGTGGCCTTTTTCATCACTGACTGAGTGCACAGTTCTGAATGTTGTAACTGGGTGGTACCGGTTATTTTACTTGCTTGGTTTGTGATCCTTAAGAGTTTCTTTGTTTGTTTGTTTTTTAAGTTTTAGTTTAAGTGAAAATCATGCATGGTTACCTTCCATCTGACTCTGAAGCATGTCCCTCTCCCTCTCCACCTCCCCCCTGGCCCTCACACACTCCAGCTTCACATTGGCCACGTCCAACTTGTGGGAGTGCCTCATCTGCTCCACCTGAGGAGAACGTACATGTTACAGCAGTATGGAAATATGAAATATTCATCAATAAATATGAAAATTACCACTGTCGTGTATAGTGCCTCTTTTGTTCTCTCTCGTCAGTCTTGGATCTTAACTTACTGCTCAGCACTATTATAATAATAATAATATATGCCATTTAGCAGACGCTTTTATCCAAAGCGACTTACAGTAGAATGCATACATTTTCAGTATATGTGGCCCCAGTGGGCATTGAACCCACAACCTAAGCGTTGCCAACGCTGTGCTCTACCAACTGAGCCACAGAGAACCACTATTAACTATTAATACGTTATTAACTATTAATGCCCCAAATGCCCCACAGGGAGGGCAGAAGGGAGGGCAGAATGCGAGGACGTGTTCACAAGTGGCTCTGCAGCATCCGTTAGAATTATTTGTGAAACGCAGTGAATGGACATGGCACCATGTCACTCTTACAGTGAGGGGAAACTGAATTGCATCGCTTGTTTTCATGCATTGACGACTCGACGCTAGCAACGAGCAGAAAGATCACGCGTGACATTCTCAGTGCGGTTGGTCGAGACGTTTGTCTTGTTGCGCAGCAGGTGGTGGCGTTGAGGATAAAAACGGAAAACAGGATCTTCACTTCCTGAGATTTGGGTCATCGTAGAAAAGGAACTGGCAGACTCCCTGACACCACCGTCCTTTGACCCCGGGGGTCAGGGGTTAAAGGTCACTCTTCTTCCGTGGAGGTGCTCACCTGCCCCGTGAGCGCGTTGGCCTCGCGCTCCGCCTTGTGCAGCCGGCCGGTCAGCTGGGCGCTGAGCTCCTGAGCGAGCTGCAGCTCCCTCTCCAGCCTCTCCAGCTGCAGGCGCAGCGACTGCTTCTCCGCCTGGAGGCCCGCGAGCGCAACGGCATGGAGCACAGGGGAGCACAGGTGAGTACAGGTGAGAGCACAACGGCATGGAGCACAGGGGAGCACAGGTGAGTACAGGTGAGTACAGGTGAGTACAGGGGAGTACAGGTGAGTACAGGTGAGAGCACAACGGCATGGAGCACAGGTGAGTACAGGTGAGCGCACACACCACAGACGCACTCTCACTCACGCACACACACTCACTGGCTCGCACGCACGCACGCACACACACACACACTCACACTCACTCACTCACTTACTCACTCACTCACTCACTCACGCACTCACGCTAGCACGCACCACACACTCACTCACTCAGAGCAGTCACCACACACACATGCATGCACGCACGCACACCACACACACTCACTCACACACGCGCGAACACACTCTAAAAACGCTTTATATACACTACCAGTCAAAAACACCACCATTTTCCAGTTTTTACTGAAATTTAAGCAGTTCAAGTCCAGTGAATAACCTGAAATGGTACAAAGTAAGCGGTAAACTGCCAGAGGTTATATAAAAAATTAAAATTAAAATTAAATAAAAAAGTTTAGCTTACCAAAAACTGAAAAATGATGTACATTTCAGAATTATAAAAAAAAGCCCTTTTCAGGGAACAAGTAATGGGTTAACGTGGGTTAACAGGTTACACAAGTCTTTACACAAAGACTTACACAAGTCTTTGTGTAACCTGCAAAAGAGCCCCAGACCATCACGCTTCCTCCTCCATGTTTGACAGTTGGTGTCACACACTGAGGAACCATCCTTTCACCTACTCCACGGCCTACAAAAACCTTTCAAAATTGCACATTTTGATTAATCGGTCCATAAGACCTTCTTCCAGTCTTCAGTAGTCCACTGGCAGTGCATTATGGCCCAGGCAAGCCTCTTTTTCTTATTTTGCCATCTTAGCAATGGCTTTCTTACTGCCACTCGACCTGTGAAACCTGCAGCTCGAAGTCTTCTCTTCACAGTTGAAACTGAGACTTCCTTCCTTCGACCAGTGTTAAGCTGTGCTGTCCTATCACGCAAGCTGATCAGACCTCTCAGACCTCTTCCTGTCAGAATTTCCTCCAGTTTCCAAGTGCCTTTTTATGATGTAGGAAACTGTACTAACTGCCAAAAAATGCACATTATTTTTCAGTTTTGGTAACCTAAACCTTGTTTTTTTTTTTTTTATTATTTTTTTGTACCATTTTTTTTTTGACCTCTGGCAGTTTAAACCTTCTTACCTTTGTACCATTTCAGGTTATTCACTGGACTTGAACTGCTTAAATTTCTGTAAAAACTGGAAAATGGTGGTGTTCTAAACCTTCTAAACCTTCTGACCGGTAGTGTAGTTGTGCATTTACTAGCTCTGTACATGCACACCTATATAAAGTGTGTCCTACAGTGTAACTGTATAAAGTGTCCTACAGTGTAACTGTATAAAGTGTCCTACAGTGTAACTGTATAAAGTGTCCTACAGTGTAACGGTATAAAGTGTCCTACAGTGTAACGGTATAAAGTGTATAAAGTGTCTATGTGAGTGTAATAAAGTGTCTATGTGAGTGTGTATAAAGTGTCTATGTGAGTGTAACTGTATAAAGTGTCCTACAGTGTAACTGTATAAAGTGTCCTACAGTGTAACTGTATAAAGTGTCCTACAGTGTAACTGTATAAAGTGTCTATGTGAGTGTAACTGTATAAAGTGTCCTACAGTGTAACTGTATAAAGTGTCCTACAGTGTAACTGGTATAAAGTGTCTGTAACTGTATAAAGTGTATCTGTATAAAGTGTCTATGTGAGTGTAACTGTATAAAGTGTCTCTGTGAGTGTAACTGTATAAAGTGTCTATGTGAGTGTAACTGTATAAAGTGTCTCTGTGAGTGTAACTGTATAAAGTGTCTATGTGAGTGTATCTGTATAAAGTGTCCTACAGTGTAACTGTATAAAGTGTCCTACAGTGTAACTGTATAAAGTGTCTCTGTGAGTGTAACTGTATAAAGTGTCCTACAGTGTAACTGTATAAAGTGTCCTACAGTGTAACTGTATAAAGTGTCTCTGTGAGTGTAACTGTATAAAGTGTCCTACAGTGTAACTGTATAAAGTGTCCTACAGTGTATCTGTATAAAGTGTCCTACAGTGTAACTGTATAAAGTGTCTCTGTGAGTGTAACTGTATAAAGTGTCTATGTGAGTGTAACTGTATAAAGTGTCTCTGTGAGTGTAACTGTATAAAGTGTCTATGTGAGTGTAACTGTATAAAGTGTCTCTGTGAGTGTAACTGTATAAAGTGTCCTACAGTGTAACTGTATAAAGTGTCCTACAGTGTAACTGTATAAAGTGTCTATGTGAGTGTAACTGTATAAAGTGTCTATGTGAGTGTAACTGTATAAAGTGTCCTACAGTGTAACTGTATAAAGTGTCTCTGTGAGTGTAACTGTATAAAGTGTCTCTGTGAGTGT
>JAINUG010000362.1:575000-596588 GCA_029706075.1 Aldrovandia affinis | reverse complement strand
GGAGCAGCAGTTGTAGTGGGAGCAGCAGTTGTAATGGGAGCAGCAGTTGTATTGGGAGCAGGAGTTGTAGTGGGAGCAGCAGTTGTAGTGGGAGCAGCAGTTGTATTGGGAGCAGCAGTTGTAGTGGGAGCAGTAGTTGCCCTGGGAGCAGCAGTTGTGGTAGGAGCAGCAGTTATAATGGGAGCAGTAGTTGCCCTGGGAGCAGCAGTTGTGGTAGGAGCAGCAGTTATAATGGGAGCAGTTGTTGTAGTGGGGGCTGCAGTTGTAATGGGAGCAGCAGTTGTATTGGGAGCAGCAGTTGTAGTGGGAGCAGCAGTTGTAATGGGAGCAGCAGTTGTAGTGGGAGCAGTAGTTGCCCTGGGAGCAGCAGTTGTGGTAGGAGCAGCAGTTATAATGGGAGCAGTAGTTGCCCTGGGAGCAGTTGTAGTGAGAGCAGCAGTCATATAATGTGGGCTACAGTTGTGGTAGGAGTAGTAGATGTAGTGGGAGCAGTGGTCGTGGTAGGAGCAGCAGTTATAATAGGAGCAGTGGTTGTAGTCGGGGCTGCAGTTGTAATGGGAGCAGCAGTTGTGGTAGGAGCAGCAGTTATAATGGGAGCAGGAGTTGTTGTGGGGGCTGCAGTTGTGGGAGCAGCAGTTATAATGGGAGCAGTAGTTGTAGTGGGAGCAGCAGTTGTAGTGGCAGCAGCAGTTGTAGTGGGAGCAGCAGTTGTGGTGGGGGCTGCAGTTGTGGGAGGAGCAGCAGTTATAATGGGATCAGTAGTTGTAGTGGGAGCAGCAGTTGTAGTGGCAGCAGCAGTTGTGGTGCGGGCTGCAGTTGTGGGAGGAGCAGCAGTTGTAATGGGACCAGTTGTTGTATTGGGAGCAGCCGTTGTAGTGGGAGCAGCAGTTGTGGTGGGGGCAGCAGTTGTGGGAGGATCAGCAGTTATAATTGGAGCAGTAGTTGCAATGGGAGCAGCAGTTGTATTGGGAGCAGCAGTTGTAGTGGGAGCAGCAGTTGTAATAGGAGCAGCAGTTATAATGGGAGCAGTGGTTGTAATGGGAGCAGCAGTTGTATTGGGAGCAGCAGTTGTAGTGGGAGCAGCAGTTGTGGGAGGATCAGCAGTTATAATGGGCGCAGGAGTTGTTGTGGGGAGCTGCAGTTGTTGTGGGAGCAGCAGTTGTATTGGGAGCAGCAGTTGTAATGGGAGCAGCAGTTGTAATAGGAGCAGCAGTTATAATGGGAGCAGTGGTTGTAATGGGAGCAGCAGTTGTTGTAGGAGCAGCAGTTATAATGGGAGCAGCAGTTGTGCTAGGAGCAGCAGTTATAATGGGAGCAGTTGTTGTAGTGGGGGCTGCAGTTGTAATGGGAGCAGCAGTTGTAATGGGTGCAGCAGTTGTAGTGGGAGCAGCAGTTGTATTGGGAGCAGCAGTTGTAGTGGGAGCAGTAGTTCCTGGGAGCAGCAGTTGTGGTAGGAGCAGCAGTTATAATGGGAGCAGTTGTTGTAGTGGGAGCTGCAGTTGTAATGGGGAGCAGCAGTTGTATTGGGAGCAGCAGTTGTAGTGGGAGCAGCAGTTGTATTGGGAGCAGCAGTTGTAGTGGGAGCAGTAGTTGCCCTGGGAGCAGCAGTTGTGGTAGGAGCAGCAGTTATAATGGGAGCAGTAGTTGCCCTGGGAGCAGCAGTTGTGGTAGGAGCAGCAGTTATAATGGGAGCAGTTGTTGTAGTGGGGGCTGCAGTTGTAATGGGAGCAGCAGTTGTATTGGGAGCAGCAGTTGTAGTGGGAGCAGCAGTTGTATTGGGAGCAGCAGTTGTAGTGGGAGCAGCAGTTGTAGTGGGGGCTGCAGTTGTTGTGGTGGCAGCAGTTGCAATGGGAGCAGCAGTTGTATTGGGAGCAGGTGTTGTGGGAGGATCAGCAGTTATAATGGGAGCAGTAGTTGCAATGGGAGCAGCAGTTGTATTGGGAGCAGCAGTTGTAGTGGGAGCAGCAGTTGTAATAGGAGCAGCAGTTATAATGGGAGCAGTGGTTGTAATGGGAGCAGCAGTTGTATTGGGAGCAGCAGTTGTAGTGGGAGCAGCAGTTGTGGGAGGATCAGCAGTTATAATGGGCGCAGGAGTTGTTGTGGGGGCTGCAGTTGTTGTGGGAGCAGCAGTTGTATTGGGAGCAGCAGTTGTAATGGGAGCAGCAGTTGTAATAGGAGCAGCAGTTATAATGGGAGCAGTGGTTGTAATGGGAGCAGCAGTTGTTGTAGGAGCAGCAGTTATAATGGGAGCAGCAGTTGTGCTAGGAGCAGCAGTTATAATGGGAGCAGTTGTTGTAGTGGGGCTGCAGTTGTAATGGGAGCAGCAGTTGTAATGGGTGCAGCAGTTGTAGTGGGAGCAGCAGTTGTATTGGGAGCAGCAGTTGTAGTGGGAGCAGTAGTTGCCCTGGGAGCAGCAGTTGTGGTAGGAGCAGCAGTTATAATGGGAGCAGTAGTTGCCCTGGGAGCAGCAGTTGTGGTAGGAGCAGCAGTTATAATGGGAGCAGTTGTTGTAGTGGGGCTGCAGTTGTAATGGGAGCAGCAGTTGTATTGGGAGCAGCAGTTGTAGTGGGAGCAGCAGTTGTATTGGGAGCAGCAGTTGTAGTGGGAGCAGTAGTTGCCCTGGGAGCAGCAGTTGTGGTAGGAGCAGCAGTTATAATGGGAGCAGTAGTTGCCTGGGAGCAGCAGTTGTGGTAGGAGCAGCAGTTATAATGGGAGCAGTTGTTGTAGTGGGGGCTGCAGTTGTAATGGGAGCAGCAGTTGTATTGGGAGCAGCAGTTGTAGTGGGAGCAGCAGTTGTATTAGGAGCAGCAGTTGTAGTGGGAGCAGTAGTTGCCCTGGGAGCAGCAGTTGTGGTAGGAGCAGCAGTTATAATGGGAGCAGTAGTTGCCCTGGGAGCAGCAGTTGTGGTAGGAGCAGCAGTTATAATGGGAGCAGTTGTTGTAGTGGGGCTGCAGTTGTAATGGGAGCAGCAGTTGTATTGGGAGCAGCAGTTGTAGTGGGAGCAGCAGTTGTATTGGGAGCAGCAGTTGTAGTGGGAGCAGTAGTTGTAGTGGGGGCTGCAGTCGTTGTGGTGGCAGCAGTTGCAATGGGAGCAGCAGTTGTATTGGGAGCAGGTGTTGTAGTGGGAGCAGCAGTTGTGGTGGGGGCAGCAGTTGTGGGAGGATCAGCAGTTATAATGGGAGCAGTAGTTGCAATGGGAGCAGCAGTTGTATTGGGAGCAGCAGTTGTAGTGGGAGCAGCAGTTGTAATAGGAGCAGCAGTTATAATGGGAGCAGTGGTTGTAATGGGAGCAGCAGTTGTATTGGGAGCAGCAGTTGTAGTGGGAGCAGCAGTTGTGGGAGGATCAGCAGTTATAATGGGCGCAGGAGTTGTTGTGGGGGCTGCAGTTGTTGTGGGAGCAGCAGTTGTATTGGGAGCAGCAGTTGTAATGGGAGCAGCAGTTGTAATAGGAGCAGCAGTTATAATGGGAGCAGTGGTTGTAATGGGAGCAGCAGTTGTTGTAGGAGCAGCAGTTATAATGGGAGCAGCAGTTGTGCTAGGAGCAGCAGTTATAATGGGAGCAGTTGTTGTAGTGGGGCTGCAGTTGTAATGGGAGCAGCAGTTGTAATGGGTGCAGCAGTTGTAGTGGGAGCAGCAGTTGTATTGGGAGCAGCAGTTGTAGTGGGAGCAGTTATAATGGGAGCAGTGTTGTGGGAGCAGCAGTTGTGGTAGGAGCAGCAGTTATAATGGGAGCAGCAGTTGTAATGGGAGCAGCAGTTGTGGTAGGAGCAGCAGTTATAATGGGAGCAGTTGTTGTAGTGGGGGCTGCAGTTGTAATGGGAGCAGCAGTTGTATTGGGAGCAGCAGTTGTAGTGGGAGCAGCAGTTGTATTGGGAGCAGCAGTTGTAGTGGGAGCAGTAGTTGCCCTGGGAGCAGCAGTTGTGGTAGGAGCAGCAGTTATAATGGGAGCAGTAGTTGCCCTGGGAGCAGCAGTTGTGGTAGGAGCAGCAGTTGTGGTGGGGGCTGCAGTTGTGGGAGGAGCAGCAGTTATAATGGGAGCAGCAGTTGTGCTAGGAGCAGCAGTTATAATGGGAGCAGTTGTTGTAGTGGGGGCTGCAGTTGTAGTGGGGACTGCAGTTGTAATGGGAGCAGCAGTTGTATTGGGAGTAGCAGTTGTAGTGGGAGCAGCAGTTGTAATGGGAGCAGCAGTTATAATGGGATCAGTAGTTGTAGTGGGGACTGCAGTTGCAATGGGAGCAGCAGTTGTATTGGGAGCAGGTGTTGTAGTGGGAGCAGCAGTTGTGGTGGGGGCAGCAGTTGTGGGAGGATCAGCAGTTATAATGGGAGCAGTAGTTGTAGTGGGGGCTGCAGTTGTAATGGGAGCAGCAGTTGTGGTAGGAGCAGCAGTTATAATGGGCGCAGGAGTTGTTGTGGGGGCTGCAGTCATTGTGGGAGCAGCAGTTGTAATGGGATCAGCAGTTGTAGTGAGAGCAGCAGTCATATTGTGGGCTACAGTTGTGGTAGGAGCAGCAGTTATAATAGGAGCAGTGGTTGTAGTGGGGGCTGCAGTTGTAATGGGAGCAGCAGTTGTAGTGGGAACAGCAGTTGTGGTGGGGGCTACACTTCCGGTAGGAAAAGCAGTTGTAGTGGGAGCAGGAGTTGTAATGGGAGAAGTAGTTGTGGTAGGAGCTGATGTTGTAGTGGGGGCTGCAGTCATAGTGGGGGCTGCAGTTATAATGGGAGCAGCAGTCATTTGGGGAGCAGCAGTTGTGGGAGGAGCAGCAGTTATGATGGGAGCAGTAGTTGTATTGGGAGCAGCATTTGTAGTGGGAACAGCAGTTGTGGTGGGGGCTGTGGTTGTAATGGGGGCTTCAGTTGTGGTAGGAGCTGATGTTGTGGTAGGTGCTGCAGTTGTAGTAGGAGCTGCAGTTGTAGTAGGAGTGGCAGTCATAGTGGGGGCTGCAGTAGTGGTAGGCACTGATGTCGTAGAGAGACCAGCAGTTAGATAAACGTTATGTAATAAAGTACAAAACATTTTCATTAAATCATTACGAACTGAAAGAAGAATAGAATGGTGGTCAAATGATAGAATGAAGGCAGAAAAAGTTATGTATACCCACTGGTCCCTAGGACATAGTCCCATCATTTATTTAAATAAAATTAAATAAATGCATTATTAGAATGACATCGGCACATCACTTGTTCTGAGATATCTTCTGTCAGCATGATGCTTCTTACTGTAGAATATTGCTTGATGTGTCACCTACCAGTGCCATTGACTGTGATGCTGTTGAGATCAATATTGAGCACTCGGACCTCTCCACTTCGAACTGCATCTGATAGCGTACTTGTGACCTCCATAATACTGGGTGATGATTCTGTGTTGAAAATCAGGCTTGAATTTGTGACAGTCGATCCATTGCTAAGAAAGGAAATTCACAAAAAGGACACATGATTGTTTTCTGATCAGACAAGCATGCATTTGCACACCTACAGTATACTGACACCCACATATACGTACGTATACACACAAGCACACACACACAATAAATAAATATATTTACCTGAAACCTGTCACAGTCACTCTGATGAAGGAAGTAAAGCGTGCCCTGTAGATGCGTGAAAGCTGAAATCAGAAGTATGATTGTTAAAAAGCGTAATATTACAAAACTATTTTATATATTGACGAATCCATTACCAAGTTGATAAATGCCTACAGCTTCCATGCGAATGTCTTCTTCGCAACAGGATAAAACAAGTCTAGCAATCATTATCTGTATTGTTGTGACATTTCAGATAGTTTCTTCAAACAGGACAGCAACTAAAAAGCCATTGTCTTTCTGCCACATAGGCTAATTTAGAGCTGGGCGCAGCTCACCTGTTCCTCGGTCTGTCTTGCTTTCTCCTGAAAAGCCCGGGACTGAGGATTTGAAAGATCATCTATGAAGATGTCACTGGAATGGAACTTAAGGGTGTAAACGATTATTGTGACTGCAGTTGTGGTAGGAGCTGCAGTCGTAGTCTGAGCTGCAGAAGTCGTAGGAGCTGCAGTTGTGGTAGGAGCTAATGTCCTAGTGGGTGTTGAAGTTGTAGTGGGGGCTGCAGTTGTAGTGGGAGCAGCAGTTGTAGTGGGAGTTGTAATTGTAGTGAGAGCTGTTGTTGTGGTTGAGGCTACATTCACATTTGATGCTGTAGGAATAACAAAGGCATTTTAATAATCAATTTATTGTAAATAAATAAGGCACAAATCTTTAGTTTTTTGCCATCTAATTTTCCCACTTCAATACTTATTCAATGAAGAAGCATGTCGATTAACTCACCGATAAAAAGAAACAACACAGCCATGCTTTTTCCCTTCATCTTGAATGTATCTCTTAAAACTGATACAGAAAATCTGGAAGAGAGTCAGTGTAGTAATCCATACAGGGGTCATTAGAGGCAGATATGTCCACTGATCTCTAGCCATGTAAATGCACTGTTGTAAGTCGCTTTGGATACAAGTGTCTGCTAAATACCAGAGTAATCAATGTGCTACATATGAGAAAACATAAAGAAGACAGAATAATAAATACAAAGAAACGGAAAGAAACACCATGATACCACCATGGCTCGGTGATATTAATCACTGCATCAATTAAAGGTATTTAGATCATTGTTACATCTTATTTCACCGTGACGACTGCAAAACATTAAATGATACATTTGGGAGAGAAGTGACAATACTTTGCACCAACTTCTGTAGTGTGACACGCCAGAGGGGAACTGAGCAGCAGAACACTGGGAGTGGAGCTGACGGTTTACTAGCCGGATGTTTATCATTTCTCCCTCCCAGACACGGGGAAGAGAGAGAGAGCTGGCTAAATTACATAAATAACAAGAAGATCTTCGGCCGTCCCACTCGCGGGTTCCGCTCACAAACAACAAATTAACACACTGGTGAAGGACACCTCTTTTTCCATCACCAGCATTAACACACTGGTGACTGCCTGTGCCCTCAGGAATCACTAAAATTGAATAAAAAATAATGTTCACACTTACCTAGTCTGGAGATGCTTTTCAGGCATATAAATGAATATATTTATATTCAATGGCCGCTCACGTCCTGACTGGTGTTCAGCTGAAATGATACATAAGAACATAAGAATACATAATGAGGAGAACGGGCCGCTCAGCCCATCTAGGCTCGTCATGTCCTAATCTAAAGAGTATCTAGTACTGCATCTAGCCTGGACTTAATAATAATATACGCCATTTAGCAGACGCTTTTATCCAAAGCGACTTACAGTAGTGAATGCATACATTTTCAGTATATGTGGCCCCAGTGGGGATTGAACCCACAACCTAAGTGTTGCCAACGCTGTGCTCTACCAACTGAGCCACAGAGAACCACCAGAGACTTGAATAGCCCAAGTGTTTCTGCCTCTACTACCCGACCTGGCAAGCTGTTCCAGGCATTGACAGCTCTCTGTGTTAAGAAAAGAATACCTAATATCTTGCCTTTAACTAATTTCCACCTGTGGCCTCTTATTCTGCTGACCCCACTTATCAGGTGCAGAAATGACTAAATGGCAAAAATACCCCTCTTAAAGCTAACTAGAAAACGTTCGGTCCAGTTGCCTGTAGCAAGGGAGCTAGTAGCAGACAACCGAAACGGCTATATCTCAATGCTTGAAATTTAAACAATTACATTTAAACAAACTAAAGTTAGTTAGCTATAGAATATTGCCCTGCTTTTGGATTTGCTCCTGAGAGGGCAAAAAAACACAAAAAAATCGGTAACTTTTTAACAGGCTTTCCAAAGCTAGACCGGGAAAAAATTGAAAATTCCCTCTCTGTTCCCTAATGGCAACAAAAGTTTACCTTAAGAGCAAATCCTTTTATCCTTTTATCCTTTCATCCTTTCCGATGACAAACGCTGAACCCCAATCAACAACACAAAACACAATCCCAATAATCTCAACAACAGATACAGGAACAAACAATCCGCTCAAACTCTCTGCACAAATGAGCATGAATTATACATTTTAAGCGTGTATTTCCTTGAGCACCTGGGGGACTTGCCCTACACATGTGATGCATGCCTTAGTCCTGCGGCATTCACAACAGGCATGACATCAACATTTAAACACGTCACCATATGTAGGCTAAAGAAGAAACTTGAAGCTGAAAGGTGTAGTGCTCATTAATGTATTGTATTGGAAGGGATGTGACACATCAAAACACTGAATTAATGACAAGATTAGCAAGACAGAGACTTGCCCTTGCCTCAGCCTTAGCCCCAGGGTTTAAGCCTCATACCATCTAATTATGACAAGAGAATGGAGCAAGAAGCACTTATTTACAGTCAGGCCTTCAGAAAACACATTTTTTAGATGCAATCAATTTATACAGAAGGATATTACTGAAGCAATTCAGGTTAAGAATGTCGCTCAAGGGTACAATGTCCCTGCCCCACCTGAGAATCAAATCGTCTCAGAGCTACAAACCCTCAGCTCGCTAAATTAAAAACATGCCAGCCGCCTCATTACTGCACTCACAACCTCCGTCCAACTCATCTCAACTATGAGAGAGACACTTATTTACACCAGCTGCCCTCTGGTGACCTCACAAGCAACGCTGAGCAGAACATTAAAAGCAAAACGTTGTTGTCTCTGGCATGCTAATGTGGAGGAATCACCTCTCTCGCAAAAACCAAGCGGTGGAACAGCCCAGCCCAAACACCCAAATCACTCATGGAAAATGATTCACACCAAAGAAACGTTGAAACTGTGTGTTTCAGACTGAGTGCCTCATTCATTCATTCACTATCTTACCTGCTTATTTCTGCTCAGGGTCACGGGCGGGGGGGGAATCCTATCCCAGCATGCATTGGGCGAGAGGCAGGAATACACCCTGCACAAGTCGCCAATCCATCGCAGCAAACTGAGTGTGTGATTTTTATTTACAGTATAAAACAACAACAACAAAGAATAAACATTAATTTGGTTAAGATTACAAGCATATTTAGAAAATCAACCTGATTGTGGAAGGGCACACAAGGAGAGAGGCCATGATGTTACAGCTGTTGTTGTTGTCGTGAGCCGTTAAAAGCTAATTTACTGTATAGACTTGCAATTCAATCTCAGACACCAAGATATCAGTAAATAATTGAGGATTAAAATAAAGATTTTAATCCTAATCTATTGAAAAATCTGGCAAACTACAGTCACCCACTAATGACCATACCTTGACTAGCAAGTTACTGTATAGCTTTGTCACTGTCAAAAACAACTATAATTAATGAGCAATCTTGTTGAAAGCTAGGGGTATAAATCCAAAAGTGTCCAAGAAGGACTTTAGCACACTAACACTAAGCGGCTTGCTGTCCACCCATAACCACATAGAAATTGGAACCTCTGGGATTATAAATCTGATTCATACAATTGTATTTGATACAGCTCTGTCAATGAAAGATCTGAATATTGTTTTAAATGTCCCTCTCTGAAAGTAGGAAGGAAGTGTTTGTTGTGAATGTAATTATGTTGTCTGCACTAATCTAGTTTGTAGCTTTTAAAAACAGGGACATATTTCTATGTACATACAGTCAGGTTAAGAATGGCACCCTTGATACAATTATTGATGAAAAAGGCTGAATAAAATAAATAACACAGATAATGAGCTATGTTTTATGCTCAAACATATACTTCTTTTTTTACCGTTATTCTATAAAACAAAATTCTGAAAAACATAGGTGTCAAAATGATTGGCACCCCTAAATATTATTTTAAATAAAAACAAACAACGTGACCTCTGCAATAGCATTCTCTTTAAGTTAATCTCAGTCTTAAGGAAACTGTATTGTGACCTTCCATCACTTCCTATTTCACTAGGGTATAAAAATGAGGTAACACAATCCCTTTGTCATCCATCACTGTGAGGAAAGCAAAATAACTGTCAAATTGAAAGAGTCAGATTGGTGCTGTCCTACACAAGTCTGGTAATGGGTACAAAAAATACATAAATGGTTAAACACACCAATAATCAAAAAGTTTCAAACATCTAGAACAGTTGCAAACGTGCCAGGAAGAGGATGCAAGCGCTTGTTGCCCCCACGCACAGTGAGGAAGAAGGAGAGGGAGCAAAAGAAGAACGCAAGGTTCAAGAAATGCAGACGTAAGTTCCGTCTTGGGGTCACCAAGTCTCAATCACCTCCATACCAACAGGCTCTTTGGAAGGGTTGCACGACGAAAGCCCTTACTGAGAGCAACCAACAAATTCAAGCGTCTGGAGTTTGCCAAACGTCATTGAAACTATGACTGGGACTGGGTGCTATGATCAGATGAGAGGCATGCATGCAAGTAAAAACACCTCATACCTACCGTCAAATGCGGTGGTGGATCATTGATGCTTTGGGCTACTACCAGTGGTCCAGTGGCTCTTGTTAAGACCAATGGCATAATGAATTCCATGAAGTACCAGGGCAATTTTACCCAAAGCCTGGTTGCATCTGTCAGGAGGCTGAAACTTGGCTGTAGATGGACCTTCCAACAAGGCAGTGACCCCAGACATACCTGAAAACAAGGCAGTGACCCCAAACATACCTGAAAATCAACACAGAAATGGAAGTGAAAAAAATATCTTGAAAGGTTCTGCATGGAGGAATTGTCCAAAATCCCTCCAAATATGTTCTCCAAACTTACACAACATTATATAAATGGGCTCAGTGCTGTTATCCAAGGGAGGCTGCACCAAGTACTAAAAACAGGGGTGCCAACAATTGTGAAACCTTTTTTTTTGGAAAGAAATGTATAATTTGAAGAAAGTGTTGTTTTGGTCGATTCCATTGAATCATTAATTAAGTAAAATATTTTCTATTACATTGTATCTCAATTATGTGTCGGAACAGTGCAGTTAGAATAAAAATGGTCTGTTCCCTGAATCCAGTAGCCTTAACAGTCAAATGCCCTTGTTTAAAATTCAGCACTCTGAATACTGAACACAAGTGGTATTACGTGTTTAAACCCCTCACTTATCTTACATGTAAAATATACTTATTTGATTTAATATAATAATTACTACACAGGATACTAATTATGAATTAAATCACCAAATTCTTTGATAGGCAGAGCAATCTGGTGGATCAACCTTCATCAAAATATACAACTCACAATTCAATTAAAATGAACAGCTGGTTTACTAAGTAACAACAGTTAGACAAAATATTCAACGTCCAATCTACAAACGCAGGTTCAACTGCCTTAAATCCTACACAAAAAACAATAAACAATCACAAAAGAGATGAAATGGAAGAAAATGATGCCAAACCAAGTTTGTCTCTCTCCAAATGCCAAACACACGCAGTTGGGAGGTGTGAGCTGGGACAAGATCTCCCAAGAATACAGGAATGTGTATAATCACCCTTGAATTGCTAGCTCCTCTAAAACTGCCAAAAACTCCAAACAAAAATAGTGCCCTGGTTTCATTCACAGAGTAATAAACCTGTCAATGATGGCACCATGCTTGTTTATGACAATTTAGGTTAGGCTGAGCCACACTCTGTTTGCGCAGGATAACCAAAATGCACCTCCCCAACAAATGGTGTTATTTGCTTTCTACAGTCTTTTTTTCTCATTTTCATGAAGGGTAATTATGGACTTGGCTGTATACAGTCTTGTTTGTGTTGTTTAGTTCTACTACAGGTAAGTTATTCCAGGATACAGGTTCCACAACGTGCATGAAGATTCTGGAGGTGTGGGTGTGTGAATTCCTGAAGTGTTTGGCACAACCCAGCTGATGGTATGAACGATGTTTACTCCCTGGTGACAATCTCCATTCTCTAAGGAAACGCCCTCACATATGTGTTCTAAAAGGAATTATCTTTCTACTTCTATATACTCTATGTATGTAGTAAATGTAGCTCAATTAAACAAACAGCAAAGAACAAAGCTACATCAGACAATGAAGCAAAGTCTTAAAAAAGCACAAAAACTTGAGCCTGATATGTGCTGTAATTATAAGATTATGAGTCATAATTATGAGAAACGTTCAACGTTAAAAACATAGCTAGTAGTGTTCCGTATACATGCATGCCAGTAGCATAGTCCCATTTGTGACTTATATTTGTATTATTTGGTGGCTATTAATGTTTAGCCACCAAATAACATTACTCAGAGTGACAACGTTACTTTTTGAAGTACTGCATACATATAGCCTGTATACATGACAGTTGCTGCCTTGAAGCATTTAGCTGCTTGTTAGCGGCTGGTGAAGGTATGTCAATGTTTTGACTCAAGAAAGCCTCCTATTAATCTGCCTTACTAGCAAACTAAAGTCAAGTATTTTGTTACACAAGGAGTTTTGACTATCATCATGAACATTTTCTGTGAATTATTTTGGGTAATAATAGCGCTATACTGCATCACTATGAGCTTCCTACTAGCTAGTTAACCTGCACATAGTCCAGCTAAACTAGCAGCAAAACAGCAGAAGCTATCTTAAGTCTGGTTTGTGCATAATGAACTTTCGGTCACATTGAGCCAGACTCGGCCAGTATTGAGAAGGTGCAACTCTGCTGTGTTCAATTTAGTTTTATTTGTGTGCACCTAATTTTTACATTAGTGTGCAATATGTTTCAGTGTTCTTATTTATTGTCTTGGACAGCACCTCCTTATTTCTGTTCCTTTTATCTATTTATTGTTCAATTTAAATTTGTTATTTGTATATATCTTGGATTTTTACAATTTAATATTTGTGTGCAATATTTTTCAGTATTTCTTTGTCTATTAGTATATTTTCTTCAAATGAAAGGGGTGCCTATTGCACCTTGTTACAACATAGGTACTTGTTCTGCATGGCCTCCCTGGGGCTTGGGGGTGGGGGGTATGACTGATCTCGCCTAGGACACCAAGTGAGCCAGGACCGCAACTGTCCCACCCTTAACTGGAAGTGGCGTAGAAGACTAACCAAAGAAAACCTTAGAGCTTCTACAGGTCACAAGTACTTTGAGGTTTTATAGAGGTGAAGGGTGCAGTAGTGTTTAAGTCTGTGATCGCTGGTAGAGAAGTAGAAGTGGTGCTGTTGTAGGTAATGGAACAGCAGTAGTGTTTGGAGCTGCAGTGATTATCCTTGCTAGAGTTTTAACCTGAGCTTTGACCGTATTTATATCTGCTGTAGCTGTTGGGGCAGCAGTAGTGTATTTGAGCTTATCAGACCTGGTTCTAATTTCAGCAATATTAATATACTGTATACATATACATATACGTATATACAATGCCCTCCAGAATTATTGGCACCCTTGGCAAAAAAGAAGACGAATGACAATATCAACGAGACTGAAGGGAAAGGCTTGCACAACCCAAAAGTAAATATTCATTTTTTATTTATGAATGCATGACTTCAATTCTCACCTCATATTCAGATGGACAAAACAAACATGATTGGGGTTTTGGTCTTGGCCATTGTCAGTGCTGTGTGTGCGTGTGGGTGTGTGTGCAGGTAGGACTATAAGATTGTGATGAGAACAGCCCATTCAGCCCATGTGGGCTAGTCCTGTTACCCACTGTCTAGAGATGATCCTGCATCCTGCACGGTGTTAAGCCTCGTCTAAACCAAAACAAAACCGTGTCAAAATCGTGCTGGCCATCCCTGATGATGTCTGTTCCAGAAAAACACCAAAAATGTTCCTGATGACTGAACCCAAAATCTTCACATGAGATGCAAGTTAAATTAACGAGCCTGAAGTTTCCTGGATTAGTGCAGTGCCTCCTGCTTAATATTGGTATTACAGTACCTAGTTTCTACTCTGCTCTCAAAGTGCACAACTTGCAGGCCTGTAACTGTAATTTGTGTGCACCTTCTCAAGAGCAATTAAATCCATATTCATGCACAGTGCAATGAGCCCCCAAAGTGAACAGCTAGTGAGTAAATTCTATACGGTAGTTTCTGTTTTGTATTATGTTTCAGACTCCAAAATCTTTTCACACATCTTTGCCACTGAGCTGATATGGATTTGACCCCCTTCCATTAATCAGCCAGTATTTAGGCATCTTCAGTCCTTTTTAATCTGTGGTGATACAATTCACAAAAGTTTCTTAATTTCTGTAAAGGACAGAGAGATTTCACAAAAGTATAATCAAAAAGGTATTCTATGGAGTATATTAGCTTTGAGTTTACACATAGTAACCTAATGCTAATAATACAACACATTTTGCTTGTTTTAATCAAATTTAAAACATCTAACCAATTGTGTTTTTAAATATATAAATCAAATGCATATACTGTAACTATTGATTTATTATTTAAAATATGGCAATCTCAATATACTCATACTATTTTTACCTTGGAAAAAGTGATACCAGAACATCAGGAGTCTTGGAGTGACCCTGGACAACCAGCTGTGCTTCTCGAGCCACATTGCACAAACCTGCCGATTCTCCCTCCACAATATCCGTAGGATCCGACCATTTCTCATCCAAGAGGCCACTCAACTCCTGGTCCAGGCCCTGGTGGTCTCAAGTCTGGACTACTACCTTCCGGCCTGTGCCATCAAGCCACTGCAACTAGTCCAGAATGCTGCCGCTCGTCTGGTGTTCAACCAGCCGAAGTTCACCCACGTCACCCCTCTACTCTCCTCTCTGCACTGGCTCCCCATCGCAGCACGCATCAGATTCAAATCACTGGTGCTTGCTTTTCAAGCAGCCAGAGGAACTGCTCCCCCTTACCTCCAGTCACTCATCACTCCCTACACCCCAGCCAGACCCCTCCGCTCTGCCTCCTCTGGTAAACTGACTGTCCCATCCCTCCGGGCGCCTGGCAGCCACTCCTTGCTGTCTCGGCTCTTCTATGTCCTGACCCCTCGCTGGTGGAACGACCTTCCGCACTCGGTCAGGACCGCGAATCACTTGCGATCTTCCGCAAGAGACTCAAAACCCACCTCTTCAGACTCCACTACCACTGAACTCTGTCCATCTAGCTAAATTGTCTTCACCACTCTTTACTTGTTCAACACTATACTCCAAAAAAGAAATTACACTAACCTTTTCCTTCCCAGTGTTACAGGTATGGTACGCAGATGCCTGCAACGATGTCTATCGCTGCATTACTGCACTGATCTCTTGCGCAAACTATGATTGTTCTTACCATGTATTAATGCACATATTGTAAGTCGCTCTAGATAAGAGTTTCTGCTAAATGCTTAAAATGTAACGTGTAACAAAGGCTCTATAAGTGGAGATTTGTTGCCACCCAGTGGCCAATTAGTGTAATTTCATGTTTCCTGTATTCCAGTACACATAAGTGAATATAATGTAGTGTACTGTTTGGTATATTATATCCATTTGTTTATTAAAAATTCACCATGTAAAATTTTAATTATACATACAAAATATTATTCTTGGATTGACTATCAAAATTAAAACTGAGAGGGCTGGCAGATAGCGTAGCGGTCTAACGCACCACACTTTGCCTGGTCCGGTGTGGTGTGCGCTACCTGTCAGGGACGCGGTTCGAAACCTGGTCGTCAGCCCCGATCGGGGGCGGTGTTTGGCTGTCCCCTCTGGGGGGGTGAGCCGGCACGAGTTCGTCGAGGAGCAGGTAAAAGGCGTCCGTGGTAGAATTCCGTCTCGGAAGAGGCGGATTAAATCTGCCCGGAAATAGTGTCTGGGAATTGAGATAAATAGAGGGTATAATTGGCAACCAAATTGGGAGAAAAACGGGAAAAATTTGAAATAAATGTAAAAAAATGTAAACTGAGGAGTGGCTAATATTTTTCGATTTCATAGGTGTAAAAATAATATATATAAAAAAAAAAAAAAATCCACAATTGAGGATGACCCAGTGGTCATTAAGTATAGTTAATTTTATTCAATCTCCCTCTTGTGGTGAAGAGGTGTCAGAACACCCCACTAGGCTGATAATGCAGGCAGTTCCCACTCAGCAGGTTACATCACTGAAACAGGCGTCTAAACCCATGTAAACCCAATCTGACTTCCCCAAACAATATTATAATAAGGGCTTACATTCCTGTCCTAGGGCCTTTACATGAAGCCTTTCATAATAATGATAAGAAACCACAGTATATTTAATCAACTAGAAACATTATATAATAAACTGTACACAATAAAGCGTAAACTCAAAAACACCCAGAGCTTAATCCTGAATCCGTAAAATCATTTTTTCCATCGTCATAAATAATGTATTCGTAAAGTTTCATAATTTGACACATATTAGATTGTGTAAATGAACAGTCTCATGAATGCAGTCAGCCCTTTAAACCTGTTTTCACAGAAATAAAAAAATTCAACAAACCCCCAGCAATGGCCCTCATCTACAAAACTATATTTAATCATAATTTAATCATTTACAGAATAAAAGCATGCTGTGAATAAGATATGCTTTGAATAATATGCCTCCTCTTAAGCAGATATGTTTTACAAGTACCATTCTTGGTGCTTTCTCTTAAATTCAGTTTCGTTTTTCTTTGTACCTGCAGCTATGCTCATATTTTACCCATGGCTTATTTTCAGGGTGTGTTGGAAGGGGGTGAATTTCATAATCCAATAGAATGGGATTCAAAACGGACAGATTACAGAACTGCAATTGTCTCAAACAGCCTAATTCACACTCTTAGAGTAGGTTGTCTTTCTTCATGTTCACCTGGTCATGTAAAGGTGATTACAGGGTTCTTTAACCCACCTAGGACATTATTCCATTCCCTGACTACAGCCTCGACAACCTTTGATGTTAATTTTAAGGAAGCTGCACATCCATTCTTACCAGACGGCAAACTTCAGTGACTGAGCTTTTTGTCTTGCTGTAATTTGTGTGGCAGGCCTATCTTCGGTTATTTCCTGTTAGAATTCATTCATCACCACTTCTTTTGCAAACATGATCCCGTTATTTATCAAAGTACCAGGTCAATATTGTACAGATCAACAGACAGGTCACCTCTGTGTCAAATAATCATGATATAGCCAACATATCTAATATATATGTAATCCAGTCATTGGCAGAATTCAATACATACCTATACATTGTTCTAATAGAAATCCTTTATGACCCCTCTGAAGAGGGTGAATTATGCTGCTGGAGAGAACAGGTTGGTAAACCAAGCCACCAGTCCAGTGGCCATTACAATTACAATTAAAGCGGAAATGCACGGCCTATTTCAATTTAAATGGCCAATCACTTCAATATTCAATAATCTTCAACTTCAATAATGCCAATGCTCTTCAGCTGTCCACTGTTAGGTTCATTATCCCTCTGAAGAGTATGAATTATGCTGTTTGAGAGAAGGTTTGAATCCGAAGCAACCTGCCCATTCCCAGTTGGAGTAGTTATACATGAAATTAAAGGTTTCATTTGAATTTGGGGGGGTTTTGATCAAAACTTTTAACCTAAAACATCGTTTTGGGGATTTAATTGAATACACACTGATCTGTTATGAGCGATCTAGAGGACACTGTGAAACTATGTAAACTATGGTGTTGTAAATAGGATTTACTCTTGACACAGAAAACCACAATAGACTGTGTTAGTGTTTTTGAGTACATATCCAATAAAAATGCAATCCAATTAAAAACTTTTTATAAAAATCAATCAAACATTAACAAACAATGTAGACAAATTTAATCCAATAGAGAACTGCTAATGCTAATGCAGTTACACAAAATCAAATGCATTCTTTCAAATGTGTCTTACTGTACACAGTGTTATGGTTGCATATATTTATAATGATCTAAAGGTATGTTTGGCTTGTTCTAAATCTATATAAAGTAGAACAAATATTGTCAATATTTACAAACATAATGTGGACATACAGTATATAATGCAGGGAGGAATCATAGTTTGAAACCCAAAAATACATATACAAGCAATAGAAAAATGTATCAACATTCACATAAGTATTTGTCGCCTCCTAGTGGTCTTCAGCATTATCACATCCCCCATTTCTTATGTATTATTTATCTTCCTCTAGTGGCGAAGAGGAGTGAGTGCACCTCACTGCCTATGAGAGTGCATACTTCCCATACGTGAGTATTCAACATTAAACATGTACAAATACATTTAATTCTTATTCTTGCATTGGCAGTATCGGAAGTAAAAAATATAAACATGTAGAACACCATACATCTTCCACTGATTGTATGCAAAGTCAAATATCAGATCAAATACAAGCTAATAATTTTGATATTGTTATATTGCTCCATTGTGGAGTGTATTTTTCAACAATATTTGAATCTGGATTTCAAAAGCTATACATAGTAATATATATTTACCTGTTTGACTGTATCTGTAATGCATATTTACCTGTCTGACTGTATCTGTAATGCATGTTTACCTGTCTGACTGTATCTGTAATACATGTTTACCTGTCTGACTGTATCTGTAATACATGTTTACCTGTCTGACTGTATCTGTAATACATGTTTACCTGTCTGACTGTATCTGTAATACATGTTTACCTGTCTGACTGTATTTGTAATGCATGTTCACCTGTTTGACTGTATCTGTAATGCATATTTACCTGTCTGACTGTATCTGTAATGCATGTTTACCTGTCTGACTGTATCTGTAATGCATGTTCACCTGTCTGACTGTATCTGTAATGCATATTTACCTGTCTGACTGTATCTGTAATGCATGTTTACCTGTCTGACTGTATTTATCACACAGATGTATTTGTCCCAATCTCAGCGGTTGGGAGTATTCTCAGAACAGGAATGTGACCGACTCAGGAAGTCCAGTCTGAACAGTGCTCCGGCTCAGCTGGGTCTCAGCTGTTCTGACTTCCACAGGAAGGTCATTCCACCATCGTGGAGCCAGAACCGACAGGAGACGTGACCGGGAAGCGCAGGTGCGGAGGGGGGGAGGTGCTAGGCGTCCTGAGGTAGCAGAACGGAGTGGTCTGGCAGGTGTGTAGGGTTTGAAGATCTTGAGGAGGTATGTTGGGGCTGATCCCTTGACTGCCTGGTATGCTAGGACCAATGTCTTGAATTTGATGCGAGCTATAACAGGCAGGCAGTGGAGGGTAGTGAGCAGGGGGTGACATGGGAGTGTCTAGGAAGGTTGTAGACCAGACGGGAGTTGCAGGGGTCTGATGGCAGATGCGGGAAGGCCAGCCAGGAGCGAGTTGCAGTAGTCCAAGCGGGACAGTACCATTGCTTGGACCAGGAGCTGGGTAGAGTACGTGGTAAGGAAGGGACGGATCCTCCTGATGTGATACAGGAAGAATCTGCACGCCCGGCTTACCGCTGCAATGTTCATTGATAGGGACAGCCTGTTGTCCATCACCACACCGAGATTCTTCGTGCAGGGTGATGATGTCACCAGGGTGTCACCTAGAGAAATGGAGAAATCAAGGTGGGGAGAGTTTAGGGCAGGAATGAAGATTAGTTATGTTTTACCTGGGTTGAGCTTTAGGTGGTGACTGTCCATCCAGCTCTGAATGTCCCCCAGGCAAGCAGAGATGTGGGTAGAGACCTGAGTGTCTGATGGGGAGAAGGAGAGAAAGAGTTGAGTGTCATCAGCATAACAATGGTAAGATAAGCCGTGGGCAGAGATTACAGAGCCAAGGGAGCGGGTGTACAGGGAGAAGAGAAGGGGACCGAGGACTGAGCCCTGTGGAACCCCAGTGGGGAGGGAGCGAGGCGGTGATACTTTACCAGCCCAGGCAACCTGGAAGGAGCGACCGGAGAGGTAGGACTCGATCCAGGCGAGGGCTGTACCGCAGATCCCTGTTGAAGATTTTTCTTCAGGGTCCCCCATCGCAGCCATGCTCTTCTATTCCCTCAGGGATGCCCTGAAGTGAAACACAGAATGCCCACATTTTGGATGGAGACATGCATATCAGCACCATCAGCACTGTATTAATCAGTTAAACCGCAATGCAATGGAAAAAAAATCATGACCACATCAAAGTAGTTTCTGACATTGTGATGTTTCGTGCGTGGCCATAGGGAAAGGGAAGGCAATTTTGGAACTGTTTAGTTCATTTCTAAATACAACCCAGACATTAAAAATCACCTCCAACAAACACAAAATGTTGTTGTTTGTGTATAAGCTACCCGCTGTATGTTCTAAAATGAACAAGGCTGTATGAGGTTTAATACACAGATTATTGTGTGATGTGCTGAAAGTCACGTAATCAACGCATTCATGTTGCAAAATGTATTTCCCAACCTCTTTTATGAGTGGTTGTACTGTGAGTCGCCCTTGTGGCTCTAGCCTTGGTTCCCAGCTCACAGGTCGCCCCAACTGCCCTGGCTTCACTCACAGAGCCATAAACCCACCAATGATGGCCCCACTCAGTCTGCCTGCACAGCATTACCTAAAGCACCTCCCCTTTCAGGATTCAGGATTAGATCCTGAGTGTCTACCTCCAGGTCTTCATCGCACTTGTTTTCCTTGTAAGGAGGAGTGTTATGAACGCCTGTAGATCTGAGGAATGTAGCTCTACCTGTTCTTTTGGGGAATGTAGCTCTACCTGTTTAGCTACACCTTAGACAATTACACCTTACATATCCACTAATTTCACTCTATGGTTTATAAAAAATAAGGACTTGTGTTTTCACTTGATCTTGTCCTCATCTGTACAGTTGTCTCAGAAATGTCTGTGACTTTCTCAAATGTTCTGCTTGTCTAACCTTGACAAACTTACTTGAGTGTCGCTCTGGATAAGAAGGTTGGTGAAATGGCCAAATTAAATTTTCACATTTAAAAATCTCAGGGAATAAATCGACCTGCTTCTTGTGAGCACGTTTTCGAAAAGTAATCAATATCATAAAATTACTTGAACACTATAAGTAGTACCATAAACATTAGTCCTGTCAAATCAAATTAAAAGTACGTAATTCTTGAATTAATACCTACGAATGAATTAAGCAGTACCTGAAGGTATTTTGGTTTGTTGTACAGATTTGGGTGGCTTCAATCAAACGTGGTATAAATATTAATTAATTTGTTTGAAAGACGGGTGGAACATATGTAGGAAGCAGGTTTAACAGAAGCGATCTCTCGACAATGGCGTATCGTGCGACACACTGGGTGTGAGGAGCGAGTGAGAACATGCAGAGGAAGAGCGCGCAGGACGAAGAGGTGGACGATTTCAAATGGAGGGAGATAACAGCACGTAATTAAAAGTTAGCTGTGATTAGGATAGAATGAGTGATTAGAGAAAGAGTTAGAAAACGAGTTTTGTCCTCGTATAAGAGGAAGTAGTCCTGTGCACCTCTGACCCGACAAGGCTACGAGGTGGTTATCAAGTGGAATGGTCACGCGTTCACCACCAGTAACAGAAGACCCATTCAAATGTACACGGCGTCTAGAATAGGCTACACAATAACAGAGCTTATCAACATATACACGTGGATATAAATATATACAATATCTATCTGTGCCCAGATGCCACAACCTTACTTGGTTTCTGTCAGTGGTAGAAAAAAGGGGTTTTCTTTGCGGGAATATCGCGTTGTCCAGGTCCTTTTTGGTCCGACGCGTCTCTTGATTTTCTCCCAGGAAAGATGTCGACAAAATAATGTGGCGAAGAGAAACACGGTCTTCTTCGTCCGCTGACTGAGCTACGGTGTCCTCGGTAGCCTGCAACAACTCTTTACTGGGAAACTTGCAAGTAGG
>JAINUG010000362.1:565000-572500 GCA_029706075.1 Aldrovandia affinis | reverse complement strand
CACACACTCACTCACACACAGACACCCTCTGTCCACTCAAGACTTCCACGACTTCCGCACGATCATGACATTTTCCCTCTCTCCCTCCCTCCCTCCCTCCCTCTTTCCATTCATCTGCTCCACTGACTCATCGGCCCTGCTCCCAAAGACGCTGTCCATTGAGATATGATCCACAACAGCCTCCAAACGGCCCAATCAGGAGAGCGGGACGCACAGCCAATCACAGAGGCAGCAAGTGACATCATATAAATGTTCCATTAGTCCCTCCCCCTGCCTGCTCAGGCCTGGTGAGTCACAAAGTGCACTGCAGGCACACAGACTCAGCAGGCTGGAGATGGGAATCCCGCTAAAGTCAGGACACAAAGTCACCACCAATCTGCACAAGCCAGGCTCTGAGAGGAACTGTGTGTGTCGCTCTGGCCCCGCCTCCTCTCTGCTCTGGCCCCGCCCCCTCTCTGCTCTGGCCCCGCCTCCTCTCTGGTTTAGCCCCTGCCTCCTCTCTGCTCTGCCCCCGCCTCCTCTGCTGCTCTCTGCTCTGGCCCCCTCTATGCTCTGGCCCCGCCTCCTCTCTGCTCTGGCCCCGCCTCCTCTCTGCTCTGGCCCCGCCTCCTATCTGCTCTAGCCCCGCCTCCTCTCTGCTCTGGCCCCGCCTCCTCTCTGCTCTGGCCCCGCCTCCTCTCTGCTCTAGCCCCGCCTCCTCTCTGCTCTAGCCCCGCCCTCCAGAGAGTGTGAATTTAGATAAATACATTTATACGGGTTTGAGAGTTATAAAACAAGCACAAGCTGTCTGGAGGGGTTGACCGGGAGGTTAGCAGAGCGGCTCTACTCCAGAGGCATGCTTTCATTAGCAGGCTATTTCAAGTCCGACTGTCTACAAAGGTTTCACAAAAGGTCAGCTATATAGTGAGCAAGAGTAGCTGGGCAGCTTGCTCGTGAGTTTTAGGCCTAGGGGATTTCTCAAAGTTCTTATAAATACAGTGGGTATAATAAGTATTCACCCCCTTTGGCATTTTTCACATTTATTTTATTACTTCATGGAATCAAAATGGATTCTATAAACCCTTGACTTAATACTTGGTAGAAGCTCCTTTAGCTTCAATTACAGCTGTGAGCCTATTTGAGTGAGTCTCTACCATCTTTGCACATCTGGACACTGCCATTTCCATCCATTCTTCTTTACATAATTGCTCAAGCTCCATCAGGTTGGATGGGGACCGTTGGTGAACAGCACTTTTTCAAGTCTTTCCACAGATTCTCAATGGGATTGAGGTCTGGGCTTTGACTGGGCCACTCCAGGATATTGGTGTTTTTGTTTTTAAACCACTCCAATGTGGCTTTTGCTGTATGCTTTGGGTCATGTCCTGTGGGAATATAGATCTCCCAAGTCCCAGGTCTCCTGCAAATACTACAAATATATATATATGACAAACAACATCATAAAATTTAGCTATATGCATATGGGAAGTCCCCGCACATTAATTGGAAGTTAATAGGATTACTGTGCACAAGCAATTTAGCAAGGTGGCTACCTAGCGCTAGCCCTACTTCAGAGCTCATATCTAGGAACAGTTACAGTATTAAGATAGATAGCACATTGGTTAGCTAGCTAGCTAATCACTTGACGATTCATATGACCTTAAATGCTAGATTGTCAGGTGGCAATCTAGATGTACCGACACTGGCTAATGCTAGCCAGCGTAGGCTACCATACTGTACCAGTGTACCATAATTCTCGTTAACTGGCCTTTAAGAGTAGGCTTAAAGTAGGCTACAACCGATGCTACCGTTCGTAAACTGCTCTTATTTGATTGGTTCAGAAATGTTTCTTAGCTCGTTTTGACCATTCGCAGTATGAAGTGGTGCATTTTGTAGCAAATAACTTCCTCATCTGTAGCTAGTTTTGAAATGTATTAGTAACGCAGGCTATTTGCAAATTCAGCAAGCTCAATACTAACTAACTAACTCAATAATAATACATTTTATTTGTGTAGTGCCTTTCCAAAGCCCACAGGGTTTTTGATTTGTGTAATGCTCATCGTTGTGCATTTGTAATTGGGTGTCACAATATTGTGTGGAAGATTTTCACGTGATATCACGCTGGAGCAGAATGTCCACACTTTTTAACTACATTTGCTACATTCCACACGGTCTCTCGCACTCTTTTTTCGGACTTTTCCATGTTAATTTCCACACCTCCTGTTTCTCAGACACACACACACACCTTCTGTCTCTCAGACACACACACTCCTTCTGTCTCTCAAGGCCTCTACATGCTTCTGCGTAAGCAACGTGACTGCAACGCGACTACGACGCGACATCCTCTGCAACATGTCGCAGAGCACTCGGCAATTTATACTTCTGCGCAACCTATGTGACATGGTGTCCTTACACTTCTGTACACTAGTAGGCGTCAATGTATTGAACAAGGTTGGTAAAGTTTTCATGAAAGCAGGAAACTCCTGTACCTTCGAACTTCTTCAGCCAATCTTTCCTGAAGCTGGTTCATTTTATACCGTGTTGAATAAATTATGATAGCTATCTATATCGTTAGCTACTGTTAGTGAGCTTTATTTGGCCGTGATATCAGATTGCTAGCTAGATAGATATCGATAGTTTTGCTTAGCTAACGTTGACATAGATATATGTATGGTATGTAGCTGCCAACAACGATGTCTATCGCTGTATTACTTCACTGATCTCTTGTGTGAACTATTATTGTTCTTACCATGTATTAATGCACATCTAGTAAATCGCTCTGGATAAGAGCATCTGCTATATGCTTAAAAAAATGTATATGCACCCTGCTCTTTCTTTGTTTTGTTAGTTGAATATTCTGAGCATTAAGGTGTTGTAGTGACATGTTACATTTATATGTAATCTAAAGAACAACACAAAACATCTGGATATTTGCAACCTTAAATATATAATTTAGAATGACGTGAAGACCACAGTCGATCCTTCATTGTTTGTAGAATCTCAGAGTTTAATGTACTGTCAGTACAATAGACTTTAAAACCTTTAAAAAAAGGAAGTAGCTTACGCCTGTCATGAAAGCAGCTTGTGTGCAAGCGACTCACCTTTATAGCTCAAAATAACAGAGTCAACTCACCTTTGTAGCTCAAAATAACAGAGTCAACTCACCTTTATAGCTCAAAATAATAGAGGCAACTCACCTTTATAGCTCAAAATAATAGAGTAAATTCACGTGGAACAAAGGAACCAGCAGACGACCTTAATGTATTGAGGGAAATGAAGGATGGTCTTTTTCTGTCTTTTCACAGAATTTTAAAAATCGCTGCTTTTATCTTTCTCCCCTAATCTGGATGTTGCTCTGGATAAAAGCGTCTGCTAAATGCTTAAAATGTAAAATGTAAAAAAATGATGTACTAGCTCAATGAAATATGACCATGACAGCTCCGCCTCCATTCGCTAACCAACCAATCAATGCTGTGCAACATGTACGCCACGTTGCGATTTTGAATTTTGGATTTTTGTGCTAGGTACGCGACATCCTCTGCAACACCCTCTGTAACATCAACGCAACCTCTGCGACGTGTTGCAGAGGATGTTGCGTCGCAGTCGTGTGAGCATGTAGAGGCCTTCACACAAACACTCCTTCTGTCTCTCATACACACACACACACACACACACACACTCCTTCTGTCTCTCAGACACACACACACACACACACACTCTCTTCTGTCTCTCTCTCTCACACACACACACACACACACACACACACACATCTCTTGTCTCTCACACAGTGGTATATGCTGTGCGTGTGTGTGTGTGTGTGTGTGTGTGTGTGTGTGTGTGTGTGTGTGTGTGTTCACTGTGGACAGTGGTACAGTGTGCGCTGTGCGTGTGTGTGTGTGTGTGTGTGTGTTCGCTGTGTACAGTGGCTTGTGTGTGTATAAATGTGTGTGTGTGTGTGTGTGTGTGTGTGTGTTCGTGTTACAGTGGTCGCTGTGTACAGTGGCTTGTGTGTGTATAAATGTGTGTGTGTGTGTGTGAGTGGTGGCTGTGTGTGTATAAATGTGTGTGTGTGTGTGTGTGTATGTTCACTGTGGACAGTGGTATGCGCTGTGCGTGTGTGTGTGTGTGTGTGTGCGTGTGAGTGTTCGCTGTGTACAGTGGCTTGTGTGTGTATAAGTGTGTGTGTGTGTGTGTGTGTGTGTTCACTGTGGACAGTGGTATATGCTGTGCGTGTGTGTGTGTGTGTGTGTTTTGCTGTGTACAGTGGCTTGTGTGTGTATGAGTGTGTGTGTGTGTGTGAGTGTGTGTGTTCGCTGTGTACATTGGCTTGTGTGTGTATAAGTGTGTGTGTGTGTGAGTGTGTGTGTGTGTGTGAGTGTGTGTGTCCACTGTGGACAGTGGCATACGCTCTGTGTGTTTGTGTGTGTGAGTGTGGGCGGCAGTGTTAGCATAAAGGTTAGGGAGCTGGGCTTGTAACGCAAAGGTTGCAGGTTCGATCCCAGGTGGGGGCACTGCCGTTGTGCCCTTGAGCTAAAGGTGCTTGGATTGCTTCAGTAAATATCCAGCTGAATAAATGGATTGTATGTAAAGAATTGTGAAACTGTGTAAGTCGCTCTGGATAAGAGCATCTGCTAAATGCCTAAAATGTAATGAGTGTTCACTGTGTACAGTGGCATACGCTGTGTGTGTGTGCGCGTGTGTGTGTGCAGGTGTGTGTGTTCGCTGTGTACAGTGGCATGCTGTGTGTGTGTGTGTGTGTGTGTGTGTGACAGTGGCATATGTGTGTGTGTGTGTGTGTGTGCATGTGTGTGTTCGCAGTGTACAGCGGTATACGCTGTGTGTGTGTGTGTGTGTGTGTGTGTGTGTGTGTGTGTGTGTGTGTGTGTGTTCGCTGTGTACAGTGGCATACGCTGTGTGTGTGTGTGTGTGTGTGTGTGTGTTCGCTGTGTACAGTGGCATACGCTGTGTGTGTGTGTGTGTGTGTGTGTGTGTGTGTGTTCGCTGTGTACAGTGGTATACGCTGTGTGTGTGTGTGTGAGTGTGTGTGTGTGTGTGTGTGTGTGTGTGTGTGTGTGTGAGTGTGTAGTGTGTGTGTGTGTGTGTGAGTGTGTGAGTGTGTGTGTGTTTGTAGGCTTCTCGGCTGAAAGGTTGAATCTGAGAGGTAGTGAGTATTTTTAACAGTCAGGTCAATTGAATTTTTAATTGAATTTTAAATTTAAAATGGAAAAGCGTTTGGAAGCTGCTTGTCCTAGGCAGGGTCAGAAACGGGGCAAGGTGGTTTTTAATGAGAGGTATTTAATGGCAGAATTGGCCCCCATCACGGATGTAAACAGCTGAGTGAGTGAGTGACCCTAAATCTACTGCACAAAACATTGCTCTCCAGGGTCAGGGAATATCGCCATGTACAGTGGAGAACATATCGTCCTGTGCTCAAATACTCTTTACCTGCTCACCTGCGCATTACCTGGTAATCACTGATATTAAATTAATGATTCAATCATATTTGGGCGGAAGAGAGTGCAGGAGAAGTGTAAACTGCTTTTGGAGGAAAGTCAAAGATAAAAAGATACACCCACGCAAAATGCTTTTGTAAAACAAAGACTACATTTATTGTCTCTTTTACTGTCGATTTTCAAAAAGATGACAGCATCTTTTCATGTTCTGTCTAAAAACCTCACAATAAAATCATCACAGCATTGAAAATAGTCAAAGAAACAAGAAAAAATCGTAAGAAACTAAACTCTTATTACACAGATACAAACACACACACACAGTCGTACATGCACGCAGGTGCGCACACACACACACACACACACCTCATAATATCATAAACACATATGCGTCATAATGATATCTTTGTGCATATCTTGACTTCAAATGAGACCAAAGAGAAAAGGGGTGTGGCCTGATGCGTGTTGCCGTGGTGATCCCCCCAGACAGACACAGAGGTCCTGCTCTTTAAGGCGAGGGAGCTTTAAGAGCCTAAACAATGAGAGACAAAACTCCTGATCTCTGCCACATTATTCTCTCTATGCACTCACACACATACTCTCTCTCCTCCTTCTACCTCCCCCTCTCCTCCTCCCTCCCTTTCTCTCATTCTATCCCTCTCTCTCTCCCTCTGCCCCTCTCTCTATCTCCCCCTCTCCTCCTCCCTCTCTCTCCCTCCCTCCCTCCCTCCCTCCCTCTCCCTCTCTCCTCCCTCCCTCTCTCTCTCTCCGCTGAAGACACTGTGCAGCTCAGCGTTTTGCACACAGTGAGCCCATCACATCAGCAGTGACCTCTGACCCCTGAGAGAGGACAGACAGGTGACTGGCTGAGGACCAGCGTTCGCACGCTCACCAACCCCAGAGTGGTGGAGAGAGAGGAGAACCACGCTGAGAGAGAGAGAGGTGGAGAGAGAGAGAGAGAGAGAGAGAGAGAGAGGTGGAGAGAGAAGAGAGAGGTGGAGAGAGAGAGAGAGAGAGAGGTGGAGAGAGAGAAAGAGAGAGAGGTGGAGAGAGAGAGAGAGAGAGGGAGGTGGAGAGAGATAGAGAGAGAGAGAGGTGGAGAGAAAGAGAGAGGTGGAGAGAGAGAGAGAGAGAGAGAGAGAGGGAGGTCTGCTTTCCCTCTTTACAGGTGGAAGCGTCACGCCTGCACTCTCGCCTGGTCGTCCCGGGCAACCGTCCATCTGTGGCTCACAGTGTCAGTCACCCCCCGCCCGCCCCTCTGTCTGTCTGTCTGTCTGTCTGTCTGTCTGTCTGTCTGTCTGCCTGTCTGATGGTTAGTGGACTCAGTAAGGGGGGCCGTCTCCTAATTGGGGTTAGGGAGTCATTCAGTCAGTAAATCACCCACGGCAACAATGGGCACCCAGGAAGAAGGGTGTTTGAAACACAGCATCCACACGTCACAGCTCTCTGCATACAGACGGCGGTCTCTGCGTACAGACGGCGGTCGTGGGACGTTTACAGGATGGCCAATGTGATTGTGTTCTCAAATGAATGGGGTGAGAATTCTGAATGACGATTTACAAAAACAACAATAATAATTTTCTCCTTTCTTCTGTTCCTCTGGGCCAGCTCACTCTGTTTGCATTTGTGTTTGTGTATTAACCCTCTCTGTGTATTGCTGCCATACTCACCCTCTCTCCCTCCCTCCCTCCCTCCCTCCCTCTCTCTCTCATTCTTTATTTCTCACCTTCCTCCTCCTGTCTCTTTTTATCTGCCTTTCTTTACCGTCTCAAATCCTGCATCTCTCACTCACCTTCAACCTCACTCCTACTCTCTCTCTCGTTCCCTCTGTTTTCCCTCCTACTCTCTCCCTCTCTCTCTGCTGTTCTGTGTGTTTGCATATTGTGAGTAGTCTTTATCAGAACAGTACTAGACTGCCCAAGCACTGAACTGCAGCCACCCATCTCTCACTGAAACCAGTTACTGATACCTGAGGACTGGGACATGCTTTCTTATACTGTGTGTGTGTATAGATATATATATATATATATATAATTGTATTAAAAATATAAATGTATGTAGCGTGACTGTGATG
>JAINUG010000362.1:557500-560000 GCA_029706075.1 Aldrovandia affinis | reverse complement strand
CATAACATAAAAAACACATTTAATGAAGAGAGTTTGAGACGCTTAATTCTACCTGCGCCCGAGAAGCCGAAACAAGCGCGTGTACAAACAGTCACCCTCTGTTATCAACCACAAACTCTTAAACTCGAGAAAGTCGTTTTATATCATCCTAGTCCAGAAATGGCGGTGCGTAAAACTTATCCACACAAAGCAGCTACAGAGAGGAAGCCCTTGTGAGCAAATAAGCCCTTGGCCCTTGGAAGAAATGGTCACAACCTAAAATAATGAATTTGCAAGCACTGAGCAATCATTTTCCATAAGGAGTTAACATAAGTTTTGTAAGCAGGGGCAGAATATTCCAGATATGAAATGGGAAACAGAAGGAACCACAACATTTTACAACATAACTGTTACTAAATTACATTAAAACTGTTCGGACTTCCGTCTTAAGATTTTTTAAAGCAATAATAACATACATTCAAGACTTTTGTCACTTTTAAAACATTGTATCTAAAGAGAGAAGGCGTTCAGGTATCGCTTTTGTATTTAGCCCGTTCACAAGTACACCAGATAAACCCAGATTGTCTCGTTACACTGTAACATTTGAGTGAATTTCCAACCCAAACAATTCCGATTCTGTTAACAAGGGAAGCGACGCGCAATAGTACATCGAAAACAATATTAGAATTCACTCGCACAAGAGAGTAAACGACAGAAAGTATTAAGCGTTTAAAAACTCACTTTTGAAGTTGAGAGTGCCGGAGCGCTGGCAGCTCCGTGCGGTCGATCGAGCGTCCATGCCGAAGCAAAGCCGAGAGCGAGTTAGCCTGAGGCGGGGAGAGAGTGCCTGCTATCTGCGCTGAAGCTCTTGCTGTTCCGAGTCGCTGAGAGGAGTGGACTGAGCGAGTGAAGGTTCCGGATTCCCGGCGCCCTGTTTATACTCGGCGCGGTTTGTGCCTACGGTATAGTGGGCAGCGACGGAATCTCTCACACGTAAGCAGCCGGGGGGCGGGGGCAGGCTGGCGCGAGGGCGGTGGAGAGAGAGATTCCGTATAGACGCGTGATGTTGATTATGAAGGGAGGGGAGGGAGGGGCCGTGCCCGGTAGTGACTGAGCGGAGAGGAGGAGAGAGAGGGGGTGTGAGGGCTGGAGGAGATTGCGAGGCGGGGAAGCATCCATATGGCTGTTTTGTTGGCTTAAAAACAAACAATAACTTTAGGTCTGCCTCGTGCACGCCCTTGCTGTGCGGCAGACAACAAAAAGAGAACAAATGTTTGAGTTATGAAAGCAATAAAGACAACTAGAGACACCGGCGGCCACCGTACGGAGAGATATGTATATGTTCAGAAAGAAATAGATAGCTTGAAATGTTGGGTTTACTTTTTTGCATGCAAAAAAAAAGAATGTGGAAAGCAAAATAGTATATTGTGGTCGATTTATTTCATAACCAAACAAATGTTTGGACAGAAGTGTCGACGTTTCGGCCTAAAGGGGCCTTTTTCGAGACAGAGTTTACTCTTTACAGAGTCAAAAGTCTCTAAATTTACCGGTGCAAATATATGCACGCACATAAATTACAATTACATTTCAATGTTTTAACATTGTTTCAATGTATTCTGGTGTTTATGTCTAGTGTCCATGTACCTTATTTTGTAATGATTCATACCATTCGAGTTATGTACCCAGATAACGTGAATTATGAGAACGTAACCGGTCACTGACGTCTTAATTAACAGCAAGCACAATTTTCTGCTCCGCTCTCAAAAAACGAATAGTATTGAAATAGGGGGAAAGATGACCTCTAGTGGCGCACGGCGGTATATGAATTAGTACACACTTCTCAAGGCACCAGCAACTGTGCAGCAGGGATGCCCAAAGTTTTAGGTGTTTTGGGCGACCTTAGAAAGTGGACCTAAACCATGGCAGGAAAATACATCACACACCACTATCCGGTATTTACTCAAGTGTTTTCTTTATTTTGGCAATTATCTACATGAATATGTATCAACTAATAAGGGGTCGGGCTGCCCTTTGCCTTCAGAACAGCTTCAATCCTTCTTGGAATGCTTTTATACAAGTTTTTAACTGATTCTAGTGGGATATTGGACCATTCTTCAACAAGGAAAGCCTCCAGTTCTTTGAGAGATGAGGGGGATGGAAATCTCGGCACTCTATGTTCCAGAACTTCCCATAAAGGTTCAATGCTGTTTAGATCTGGTGATTGGGGAAGTCATGGAAGGTGTTTGACTGCTGTTCATGAAACCACTTTTTAGCAGTGTGTATGGGGGGGTTATCATCTTGGATTATGGGAACATCTTGAGGAAACAACGCTTGCACCAGAGAGTGATCTCTCCTCTCTCTCTCTCTCTCTCCCTCTCTCGTTCTCTCTCTCTCTCTCTCTCACTTTCTCTGTTCTGTGCTCAGATGAGTCAGTTGCTGGAGGTCTGAGTTCCACGTGCTGCTGGTGAGGGAGTCTCCACACCTGCTCCTCTCCACACGTCATGTGTGTGTGTGTGTGTGT
>JAINUG010000362.1:537500-552500 GCA_029706075.1 Aldrovandia affinis | reverse complement strand
CATTTAGAAGTAATGTTGAAGACGGGAACACTGTTCTGCTGCTCTTCCTGTTGACTAATGATGAGGGTTTCCTCTCTCCGCCTGTAGGATGACTCAGGGGGGACGATGATGATGATGAGGGCACGGTAATTACTCTTGGAATATGCTCAGCTCTGCCAAGAGTGACTAAGCTGACCTGACCGAGACAAGGGGACCAACACAATGATTATTGCTGATCTGTGTCATGGTTGATCCTCTGCTAAATGTCACACGAAAGCAAATATTATATAATATTATAGATATTACAGTGTGTAATATTTACCTGTAGCCATACCAGCCCATTGCCTTCTCATGTCAAACTGCTGAAGCTAAGCAGGGCTGGGCCTGGTCAGTACTGGGATGGGCCTGGTCATTCTCTGGGAAAACCTAAGCTGCTGCTGGAAGAAGCTAAGTTGGCTGGGCCAGAAGGGGGGCTGGGCTTCCCTCTGGGCCTGCACTGGGATGGGATTCTCCTGGGAAATAAGCTGCTGCTGGAAGAGGCCCAGAGCAGTGATGGGGACACTGTGCTGTAGTGTTACACCCAGGTCCTAATTCACTGTGCTCATTAAAGAGCAGGCGTGTTAACTCTCCCTGTCTAAATCTGGCCCCTAAAATCACCCCCTGCATCCGATTGGCTACTCAATCCCTGGCATTCCCCGCCCACTCTGACTCCCCAGGTCAGAGGGCACATCATAAATAAATGAGTATGAACAGAAACAGTTTAGGGTGAAATCAAAGGTTTCCTTTTATTGAAAAGGGGACAGGATTCTGATTACAGCTTTTTGACAGGTTGGTTTTCGCCCCCCGCCCCACCCTCAGAGCCCAACCTGTGAGCCATCAGAGAAACATCTAGGTCTTTGTACCGTTCATTTGGCCAGGTCCTGGGCCAAACTGCAGAGAAAAGAACGGCCAATAGAGAAGAAAGTAAGGTGGGCGAAGGAGGGAAGTAGAGCAGGGCGAGAGGTGAGGGAAAGAGGCGGCAGGGAAAGAGGAAGAGAGAGACCAGATCACCTCTTTTCATATCTATTTTTATAGTCTATTATCGCCCATATTTGTCACGTGTATCTTTATATTTAGTAGTCTATATATATATATTTTATATATTTGTCACTCTGTATAATTTCCTTAAATAATATGTCAGTCCCTGATACCATTAATCTGAGATATAATTAGTTTTATACGAGCATTGTTGACCATCGCTACGGTTGTTGTTCTTCCATCGCAGTGAGCCTCAGTGTCATGTCATCCGTTTGCAGGCAGGGGGCGATCTTCAGTCTCCCACACCGAATTGCTCACTGGAATGAATCAGGGATTTTGGGGGCTGCTTAGGTGAGTGGGCGGTGTCCGGGTGAACTGGGTGAACAAGCTCCACCCCCCTGCGTTACAGAGTTCTCTTCCTCCGCCTCTTAGCTCCGCCCCCTGGCCCTCCATCTCTCCCTCTCTCTCTCTCTCTCCTCCTCCCTCACTTGCTGGCCATGGTGTAGCAGCCGTGCTGGTGCCACTGCATGTCGCGGATGCGGCGGATGGACTGGAACTGGGGGTGGCGGGCGCCGTACTCGTTAAAGTGCCTGTAGTCACCCTTCTCCAGCAGGTACTGGCTGCCGCGGTAACCGGGGAACTGGTACCCCACCCACCTGGAGAGGGCACAGAGGGGGACATCGGCTATGAATGTCCCATCTCCCCCTCAGGAAGTCTGTCTCACACAGAGTCTGTCTCACACACACACACACCTGGTGTGTTCAAGTCCAGGCTTGATGCAGTGCTGGATGTTCTCTAAGCTGTGGGTGTTTATCAGACTTTATGGGTGTTTATGGGTGTGGGTGTTTATCAGACTTTATGGGTGATTATGGGTGTGGGTGTTTATCAGACTTTATGGGTGTTTATTATCAGACTTTATGGGTGATTATCAGACTTTATGGGTGATTATGGGTGTGGGTGTTTATCAGACTTTATGGGTGTTTATCAGACTTGGGTGGGTGTTTATGGCTGTGGCTGTTTAAGCGGTAATGCTACTCACGTTCCGCAGCTCACGTTGATGCTGCCCACTCTGTCGGTGAAGCCGTAGGAGAACAGGCTGGGGACGTCATCGTCCACAATCTCCATCTTACGCCCCTTAAACTCGCCCACCTCATACAGGCAGACCTTGTGCTTCTCAGGGTCCTGAGAGAGGAGACACAAATGAGCGGGTGAGTGAGTGAGTGGGTGAATGAGTGAGTGAGTGAGAGAGTGGGTGGGTGGGTGAGTGAGTGGGTGAGTGAGTGGGTGAGTGAGTGGTGAGTGGGTGAGTGAGTGAGTGAGTGAGTGAGTGAGTGAGTGGTGGTGAGTGGGTGGGTGGGTGAGTGGGTGGGTGGTGGGTGAGTGAGTGAGTGGTGGTGGGTGAGTGGTGGTGAGTGGTGGTGAGTGAGTGGTGAGTGGTGAGTGGGTGGGTGGGTGAGTGGGTGAGTGGTGGTGGGGTGAGTGGGTGAGTGAGTGGGTGGGTGAGTGAGTGGGTGAGTGAGTGGGTGAGTGAGTGAGTGGGTGAGTGAGTGGGTGGAGTGGTGAGTGGTGAGTGGGTGGGTGGGTGGGTGAGTGAGTGAGTGAGTGAGTGAGTGAGTGGGTGAGTGAGTGGTGAGTGAGTGGGTGAGTGGTGGGTGAGTGAGTGGGTGAGTGGTGAGTGGGTGAGTGAGTGGGTGAGTGAGTGAGTGAGTGAGTGGGTGGGTGGGTGGGTGAGTGAGTGAGTGAGTGGGTGGTGAGTGAGTGAGTGGGTGAGTGAGTGGGTGAGTGGTGGGTGAGTGAGTGAGTGAGTGGGTGAGTGAGTAAGAGCAGTACCATTCTGACGGGCCTGAAGGACAGCAGGAAGTCGTTCCTGTTGCAGTTGCTCCAGGAGTCCCAGCGGGGGTACTCTCCCTTCTCCAGGATGTACATCTCACCACAGAAGTTCATCTGCTCATATCCCACGAAGCTAGCGCAGAGAGAGAGAGAGAGAGGGAGAGAGAGAGGGGTCATTATCCACACTTACACAGCAGTTCATCTGCTCATAACCCATGAAGCTAGCGCAGAGAGAGAGAGAGAGAGAGAGAGGGAGAGAGGGAGGGAGAGAGAGAGAGAGAGAGAGAGAGAGAGAGGTCATTATCCACACTTACACAGCAATAATCTGCTCATAACCCACAAAGCTAGCCCAGGGACAGAAGTGAGGAAGAGGAGGTGAAGGTTAGGAAGAGGAGAGACTCACGGCCCACAGTCGACACGCAGCGAGCGCACCCGGTCCATGCCCATGTCACACACGTTCATGCACTCCCCTCCGATCTCCATACACCTGCCCTGGAAGTTCTCCTGGTCGAACACACACATCTGAGAGAGAAAGACAGCAGGGTATGCGTATCACTAACTTTGTACATGGCTCATGTATTAGGTAGCAGGATAAAAAAAGTAAAACATAAGAAAATGGAATGAATAGTGAAATGGTAAGTGAAGAAATGTAGGAAGGATAATTGTAACTGCGTCAGCGTGTGAGGGGTTTCAGCCTGCCCCTGGAGACACTGTGGGAGACCCTGTGCAGAGGAGCTGTGGGGATATAGGCCACATCTTGTGGTAAGGGGTGTGTGGTAGCAGGTTGGGGTGTGTGGTAGCAGGTTGGGGTGTGTGGCAAGGGGTGTGCGGTACCTTGTAGGACATCATGCCCATGTCAGACTTCTTGCCTTGACCGGTCTTCCCATCAGGCTGAGACGCCTTAGAGGACTTATCTCCACTGGCAGACATGATGACTGAGAGAGGGAGGGAGGGAGAGAGAGAGGGAGAGAGAGGGAAGGAGAGAAGGAAGAGGGGGAGAAAGAGGGAGAGAGGGTAGTTATGTAAATTAGAACTGAAGAGACTGCTCTCCCACTGTCTCTCTCCCATGTCTGGGGGGAGAGACAGAAAAATGTTTTAAATCCTGTCCGTAGACCGGCAAACTCCACTCCGTCTCCAGACTGCTCTGTTCCCATCCAGGGAGTATCACGTGGTGTGTGACACCCAGGTTTACGCCTCAAGTACTGTGAAACTCTTAAAGAACATAAACACACGCTAAAACAGAAAACACAAAAACACATTTATGAAACTCTACATGCTAATGAAGAATCAATTAATCAAAACCAGTTCTGGGAAAAGTGGAACAATTTAAGCACAACAAAACCACAAGAATTAGCTATAAATTATGGAGCTATTTGGAAAGAATATTTTCAAAACCTATATTGTGAAATCCCTCAAATACATCACAATATGATTACAAAAAAAATAAAAATACTGGAATCAACCATTAAAAATAACCAAAACCCACTTAATCACCCAATTTCACACAAAGAATTGAGAGTAAAGCTCCAATCTCTAAAACCTAAGAAGGCTTGTGGTCCTGATGGAATCAGGTATGAAATGCTCAAAAATGGCACCACTGAGATGCATTAGGTTCAACCTAATACTGAGTTTGGGATGCTTTCCTGATGTCAAGGGCTTATATCATAAATATATAAAAGTGGAAACAAATGAGACCCCAATAATTACAGAGGTATTTGTGTAAGCAGTAACCTGGGGAAGGTATTTTGTAGTATCCTAAATTCAAGAATTGTAACCTTCCTTAACGAGCACAATGTCCTGAATAAAAGTCAAATTGGATTTCTTCCAAATCATCATACTACCAATCACATTTACACCCTACACACCCAAATAAATAAACATGTCCACCAAACTAATGTCCACCACACTAAGAAAGAGAGTAATCTTGCATGCTTCATTGATTTAAAAAAGGCATTTGACTCTATTTACCACAAAATTCTCCATAGTTGTGTAGGGGTAAGGTTTATGATATAATCACATAAATGTGGAGTAAGAATTGGCAACCAAAGAACAGAGTTCCTAAACCTGGGGTGAGGCCGGGCTGTAACTCCTGTAACTAAGGAGTCCAGCTCTGTTTAATATTTACATTAATGAGTTAGCGGTGAGGTTGGAACAGTCTTATTCGCAATATTGGGATGATGCAATCAAAACACAAAACAAACTTGATTGCTACCAGGCCCTAAAAAGAGATTATACACTAGCTGAGTGTCTCTACTCTGTCAGAGATACAAAGCAAAGATGGATCCTGACCAAGTACAGGCTCAGTGACCACACCCTTGAAATGTAAAAAGTATGACACAAAAACTCCTGGCTACAAAAGGAAGACCGAATATGTGGTCACTGTCAGACAGTAGAGGTAGAGACAGAGATGCACTTCCTCCTCTTTTGCATAAAATGTGCAAAAATAACGAATTAATATTTCAATACATTTTCACTAATTATAAAGAACTTATGTTCCCTAACAAAGGAAGTAAAATTACAAATCCTGTTAGGAGAAGGACCAATAGCTCCAATTGCAGCAAAATATGTTTCTACCTCCCATAGGGACACTGAGTGAGCCCCAAAATCCCCCAAAATTCTAGAATTATTGTTTATTATTTATATGTATATTTAAAATATATATATATATTTATTTAATTAATTAATTAATTATTTTATTTTTAAAAACTTTTATATTTTTTTAATGTAATTTATTATTATTATTATTATGTATGTGTGAGAGAGAGAGAGAGAGAGAGAGAGAGAGAGACAGTGTATGTGTGGAGAGAGAGAGAGAGAGAGAGAGAGAGAGAGAGAGAGAAGAGAGACATAAGAAATATATAAATAAAAACATTTGAAGCTGAATAAAAACATGACTACCAAGAAAACTGGAAAAACGAAATTAACTCACAAAATAAACAAATTTGCTACCAGACTCTAAACAGAAATATTCAATTGGCAGAATATCTGTTTCATTAAAATCACAAAGAGAAAGCAACCCTCACAAAATATATAAATCCACAAAATATACAACGAATGACCATCACCTTGAAATTGAAAGAAGAAGATATTTCAGAACAACTCTGCAATCTAAAGGCAGCAGAACCAGAGACGCACATGCCCCAACTACAAACGTGTGAAAAAATGATTCACTTGTATCACCCTTCCTGACGCACAAACACTCAATAACTCACACAATAACTCCATGGCTGGCAGCAAAATATGTCTCCCACAGCCTAGGGGACCATGGGCAGTCAAACTGACACTGTAATATTAGTAATATTATAATACAATACAGTAATGTTGCCTTTACTGTTGGCTAAAAACTGAAATTGCTGTTGAAATTCATTCAATCATTCATTCACCCATTTACCCATTCATTATCCCTCTCCCTCTCCCCCCTCTCTCAATCTCTCTTTCTCTCAGTACAGGGTTAATGTCTCTCTCTCTCTCTCTCAGTACAGGGTTAATCTCTCTCTCTCAGTACAGGGTTAATGTCTCTCTCTCTCTCTCTCAGTACAGGGTTAATGTCTCTCTCTCTCAGTGCAGGGTTAATGTCTTTCTCTCTCAGTGCAGGGTTAATGTCTCTCTCTCTCTTACTCTCAGTGCAGGGTTAATGTCTCTCTCTCTCACTCTCTCTGCAGGGTTAATGTCTCTCTCTCTCTCTCTCTCTCTCTCTCTCTCTCTCTTACTCTCAGTGCAGGGTTAATGTCTCTCTCTCTCACTCTCTCTCTCTCTCAGTGCAGGGTTAATGTCTCTCTCTCTTACCTCTGTGTGTGTGGGAGTAGATGCGGTCTCTCTGGGGGAGTGTGGGCCCGGCTGGCCTCCCTGCCCTTTTATACGCTGGCACTCCCCAACGAGGGATTAGAGACACAGAAACAAACCTGCTGAGCTCACTGCAGACAGAGAATGGAAACACCACCATCATCAAAGAGAGGGAGAGAGAGGGAGGAGGGAGGGAGGGAGGGAGAGAGGGAGAGAGAGGGAGAGAGAGAGAGAGAGGAGAGAGAGAGAGAGAGAGAGACATTAACCCTGAGAGAGGAGAGAGAGAGAGAGAGAGAGAGAGAGAGAAAGAGAGAGAGAGGAACGAGAGGGAGAGAGAGAGAGAGACAGAGAGAGAGAGAGAGAGGGAGAGAGGGGAGAGAGGAGGGAGAGAGAGAGGGGAGAAAAAGGAAGGGAGAGAGAGAGGGGGGGGAAGAGAGGGAGGGAGGAGAGAGAGGGGGGGAGAGAGAGGGAGAGAGAGACAGAGAGGGAGGGACAGAGAGAGAGGAGGGGAGACAGGGAGAGAGAGGGGGGAGTGAGGAGGGAGAGAGAGGGGGAGAAAAAGGAAGGGAGAGAGAGAGGGGAGGGGAGAGAGAGAGGGGGAGGGAGTGAGAGAGAGGGGGGCAGAGAGAGAGAGAGAGGGAGGGAGGAGAGAGAGAGGGGGGAGAGAGAGATGGTGGGCGAGAGAGAGGAGGGGGAGAGAGAGGAGGGGAGAGAGAGAGGGGGAGGAGAGAGAGAGAGAGAGAGAGAGAGAGAGAAAAGAGGGAAAGAGAAGGAAGGAATTAGAGAAAGAGAAAAAAAGAGGGTGGAGGACCAGAAAGAGGGAGAGAGGGAAAAAACACAGACTAACTTTTCTTTCCCTGTGTTACAGGTTTAAATGCACTTTTTTGTCACAAGATGCTAAATGCTGTAAATGTAAATGTAGGAAGAGAGGGCATGAGAGTCCTGCTGAAAACATATAAGCAGAGTTAACAAACTGAGCAGTCAGCTGCAACATGTAGCACCACACATAAAACACACACACACACACACAAAGTAGAGACACACACACACACATAGGTATGTAAAGTAGAGACACACACACAGACGTGTAAAGTAGAGATACACACACACACACACAGTTGTGTACAGTAGAGACACACACTTGCTTGCGGCTGTCCATCGTTGCCGAAGATAACGTCACTAACTTGGGGTGGTTGGTGGAGTGTTGTGGCTACCGCTGCTGACGGCGGTGCCATTGGAGGTGGCTGTGAAGCCCGATCCTTGACCCACATGTCCTGCCACAGCTGGGGCACGTGAGGGCTGAGTCTGGTGATGCTTGGGGTTGTTGCGCGTGGTGATGCCTGCGCTGTCGTTGCGCTTCTCTCTGGGACGTGCGTTTTGATTCTAGGAGGTCGACGCCAGAGTTCAAGGATGCAGTCCAGGCTTGGCGGTCCATAGCGGTTGGTTCAAGATCCCCTGGCTTTATTCCACACTTCTTAGGTGACTCTTTAAGATGGTCCTTGTACCTCCATTTTTGGCCTCCAGGTTTCCTGCTGGCTCCCAGGAGCTGACCATACAGGGTCTGTCTTGGGAGGCGGTGTTCAGGCATCCTAATGACGTGCCCGACCCAGCGGAGTTGGCGCTGCAGCAAAGTTGCTTCCACACTGGTTGTCTGGGTACGTTGAAGGATGGTTATGTGGGGTATGCGGTCCTGCCAGGTGACTTTTAGTATGCGCTGGAGGCACTTGATGTTAAACGCTTCCAGCTGGCATATGTGGCGTCGGTAGGGGGTCCATGTATCGGCACTGTACAATAAGGTGGAGACGCAGACTGCTTGGTAGACTGCTACCTTTGTAGACAGCTTTAGGTTGCTGTTCTCAAAGACACGAGAGTGCAGTTTGCCATAGGAAGAGGAAGCATGATTGATTCGTGCTTGGATGCCGTCATCAATTTGGCAGTTTGATGCAAGGATGCTGCCAAGGTAGCAGAACTGGTGGACCACCTTTAGTGGCGTGCCATGGATACTGACCACTGGGGGAGTGGATACAGGAGCTGAAGTCTGGACAATAATTTGCAGCAGGGATGTGGGCAAGGAGAGCGCAGTCATCTGCATACTGAAGCTCATGTATGGTGGTGGTTGTGGTCTTGGTGAAGGCTTGTAGACGTTTTGAAAAGGTTGCCGTCAAGGCGAAACTGAAGCTGGACCCCGTCATCATCGGCTTGGAGGGACTTGTGTGCAAGGAGAGTTACTGCTGCCAGAAAAAGATTTGATTGGGGCAAGTACGCAACCCTGCTTTACCCCTACCTGTACGGGGAAGGGTGGGGATCTTTGTCCGCCAATGAACACACAGGCTTGCATGCCAGTGTGCAGCTGTTGTAGGACGCTCAAGAATTTGGGTGGAACCCCAAACTTTGCAAGGATGCTCCAGAGTGCCTGACGGTTAACCGTGTTGAAGGCTTTGGCGAGATCCAAGAAAGCAATGAACAGGTCTTGGTTTTGTTCTCTGGCCTTCTCTTGGACCTGTCTAGCAACGAAAATCATATCGCTGGTGCTACAACCTTTTCTGAAGCCACATTGTGACACACACACACATAGGTGTGTAAAGTAGAGACACACACACACACACACACACAGGCCTGTAAAGTAGATACACACACACACACACAGGTGTGTAAAGTAAAGACACACACACACACACACACACAGGCCTGGAAAGTAGATACACACACACACACACACACACACACACACACACAGGTGTGTAAAGTAGAGACACACACACACACACACACACAGATGTGTAGAGACACACACACACAGAGATGTGTAAAGTAGACACACACAGACACACACAGGTGTGTACAGTAGAGACACACACACAGATGTGTGGCTCCACGATGGTGGAATGACCTTCCTGTGGAAGTCAGAACAGCTGAGACCCTGGCCACCTTCAAGCGACGACTGAAGACTCACCTCTTCAGGGTGCACCTCTCCCCGTAGTCCGGTTTTTTGTTGACATAATTGCTTAGTTTACACGTCTACTTGTCTATGTATTGTATTAGGCTTAGGCATTCTTTTCTGTATTGATTGCTTTATTGCTACCTCTGAATTGTGGCTACAGATTTACCTACAGGGTCCTAGTTTAACTATGTGGTTGCTCCTAGCACCCAGGAATTGTACTTCCCACTAGGGTGGCTTTCAGCTAAACTGTTCTCGACTACGGTTAACACTTTGTTGTACGTCGCTCTGGATAAGAGCGTCTGCCAAATGCCTGTAATGTAATGTAATGTAATGTTATGTAATGTGTAAAGTAGACATACACACAGGTGTGTAAAGTAGAGACACACACACACACACACTGCTCACACACACACGCCCGTGCACTCTTCTCTTGGCATAAGTGGGTTGAGAGTTCATCAATGTGTCAACTGCTGATTAGCACTACAGTTATAATTATGAGTGCATGGAGTGTCTCTCTGCAGCGGCCTTCTAACTCTCTCAACTGGAGGACTTCCTGTGTGGGCAGCATCACAGATCCTGCACACGCAACAGATAACTCCACTCCTGGGTTCTGGTTGGTAACGGGGGTTTCCACTGTTATGTTACAGTACAGAACGTCTGTTGCCACAGCATTGTACTTGGCCCTTAATGATTTTTAAAATCAAATCTTAATGTTTAATCTGCAGCGTTAGGGAGACATAACTCTCACTGTTAACAACCCGGAGCTGAACACCCTGTTGGTCTATAGAGTCTGTTGGTCTATTTTCTCCAATTTACTTTCTGTCCTTAGAGGCAAAAGTTCACTCGTTAAACGTTTGGCACATAATGATCCACTAGGCAACCGTTATCCACCAACCCATTAGCCCTATGACTTCATTCACGATAAAGTACAGACGCGAGTGCTTATTACTATATTGATGATATTTTACTAGCCTATATAGTAAATATATAAAACAATTACTAGGACACTAATTAATTTGCTTATTAAAATAACGTTTATAATTCATTAGATTCCATCCTTCCGACAGAATAGTAGCCTACCAGGAGGGCAAACAAGAAATTGTTGCTATGCAACAGAAAGAAAGCACCATATTGGCAGTTGAATCTGGAGCTGGCTAACGTTAGCTCAAATCTGCCAGTGCTTGGCGAGTAATGGGCTGGCTATCTAGCTAGCTACATTACTTACTACAACACACTGTAACACTTCTAGAGTAGCAGCTAGCTAATACCTAGATTATAGCTAGTGATATTTATTTGGAAATTTCCGAAATAGCTCATTCCTATGTCGCTTGACTCCGAGGCAACGTTATTAATTAGACGTTAGCGTCTTTTAGCTGAAGGAATGTCCTGTTTCTCCAGTGGCGAGAACTAACTAATGTTAATATCCATAACTTGCATTTAATGCGTCTAGATCACAACGAAGTTGTTTGGCTATCTATATGATATTTACTGCAGGGATGGCTAAAAGGCTGGCAGGCTTACTATCTAACGTCATGTGGCTTCACTTTCGTACACATTCATTTGTCTGTTCAATTCCCTTCAACTGTACCGTTAACGCACCCGGCAAGCAAGCACCTATCACACCGCCGACGTTGTGTCAGGCACGTCGGCACTAAACGGTCCGCTAGCGACAGGGTACATCACCAACTTTAATGTGCTAAATGTGCTTTGTGTTTAAAAGTAACGTTAAAACTGGCCATACTGTCAGAGACGATAATATAATATAGCTAATATATGCCATTTAGCAGACGCTTTTATTCAAAGTGACTTACAGTAGTGAATGCATACCTTTGTCAGTAGGCTATATGTGGTCCCAGTGGGAATTGAACCCCCAACCTAAGCGTTGCTAACGCCAACTGAACCACACAGAACCACAGACAATTACATTACTGTAGGCCTACTGCTGATATTGCTGCCTGCATTGTGTTGCTGTTGTAATAATATTGTAGTGGAGTGATGTTATCATGTATCATGTAGGCTACAACTACAGTATAAACAAAGTCCCGCATATTTACTAGAAATGTATAAGTTAAAATAAACCTAATATTAAAATACATCAATATCAGGACAGGAAACACTGGATAATATTCACACTGAAAGTATAGTACAGTATCATATGTCACAGTTTTGGATAGGGACTGGATTACCGTAATACCTCGGTTTAAAACACGCACTTAATTGGCACCTAAACGTTTTCTCTCTGTGTGCAGCTTCTCGGTTTCCATTGGCCAGTTTTTATTGACGGTTATCAATGTCCTCGCCTGTGGAACTGTTATAATTCCCATGCATACAGGATTCATGTTTTTCACGGGCACATTTAGGCCTCGTGGATTTATATGGTGGTTGAAAAATAACTGAAGACTGCAGGAAAAGGGAGGGGGGGCAAATGCCCTTTCACTCAGGCGAAGAAGAGACAGCCATCAATGAGCACAATGAGAGATACGCCCCTCCATGACTCAGCAGTCTTAAAATACCTCACCAGAAAGCAAATTGAAAAAAATATATTACAAAACCCATGGATGTTTATTTTTAGAAACATCCATGGGCTTTTTAATATATTTTTTTCAATTTCATTTTCCACCAGAAAACAGGCAACCCAGAAATATGATTGGTCCTCATAGGCCAGTGTTATGTCATAGGTCAGTGGCTTGATTCGGCGCTTCTAATTGGAGCCCCAACTTCATGAAATCCTGATTCGTCAGAATAAGTAAGTGACCATTGGTTTGTTGGCAAAGAGCTCCCTGGAAGTTTCACGGCCCTATCTCACATCAGAGTGACAGCCTGGTCAGGCTCATAGTAGGCTACTGTAAGGTTATGAGCACGCACGCACGCACACAAACACACACACACACACACACACACACACACAAATTCCCCACTCGCCAGTTATGGCCGTGCCTTTGTGCTCCGCACGAGGCACAGTGCTGACCTGTACGAATATGCGGGACTGCCCTATTGTGCGGCTCCCATTCACCGCAAACGTGTGCGCGCCCTGCCTCGCGCTGCGGCGTGTTGAAAGGGCTTATAAACGCGGCGAGGCCCACACTATATCATCTGCTGACTCGGCGGACCCGACTATCACACAGGGGGTAAATATAATAGAAGACCAAAAAGAAAGAGAGTCGTCCCTCGTGTTTTACACACAGAGACGCACAAACACACACACACACACACACACACACACGTACACACACGCGCGCACCGCCACACCGCCACACAATACGGCCGGTATAAAACCGAAGCTCCAGATTCTCACAAAGCTCTACGCTAAACTAGTGAAGGCGCGTGCCACTCGCCAGCTCCGGGACAAAACTAGGTAAGGTGCACATTCACTGGTGGCAATTAGCGAAAGCGATCAGTTCGGCTCGAACTATGGTTTTATTGTTGACCGTAACAAATTCAATGATGATTAGTGTTGCATAATTTCAACACTAGAAACCTAGCAATAATAATAGCAATAATAATAGCAATCTTAGCATTAACCGATTTCGCTTTATATAAAGGCGGGTGTAGAACGCAAAAGTTATACGTTTCAGAAATCATTTGACATTTTGTTCACTTCCAAATTGATCCATTTAAAAATAATAATAAAAAGATTTTGAAATACAGAATTACAAATATTATGCATATTATTTTATACAACACTCATGACCAGCGGTGGCCTCGGCTGTAATCGGCTGTGACGTGCAACCTGCGTCTCCTCTCATTCAGCGCGCGCGCTTTATAAACGCGCACGCGCACGACACCAGCTCACGTGCTCGATTGAAAGACGAAGGCGTGCCTGTCTCTCTCTGTCTCTCTCAGGTAAAAAGATGCAGAGGGTGACCAAAAGCCACATGAACCAGCCCATGTTCATGACAGGAATGGGCATGGCCCCTTTCTTCAAGGTAGGCTGACCCGACCCCTGATCCCATTCCTGCTTCCTCAGTCTCTGACAGAGGGAGAGGTCTGTGGTTCATGGTGTCAGGACACACACACGCACACACACACACACACACACACACACACAATTTATTCTCGACAATTTGCGGTGCGCATTAATGTGATGTCATGTATCAAGGGTATGTGTGTTCACATTGTGTGTATCTATTTTTTTATTGTCAAATAAAACTAACTAACTAAAAAAGGTAGAAGCACCTTTAGCTGCAATTACAACTGTGGGTCTATTTGAGTAAGTCTACCAGCTTTGCACATTTGGACACTGCCATTTTCGCCCATTCTTCTTTGCAAAATTGCTTGAGCTCCATCAGGTTGGATGGTGACTGTTGGTGAACAGCAATTTTCTAATCTTTCCAACAGATTCTCAATGGGATTGAGGCCTGGGATTTTACTGGGCCACTCCAGGACATTGATTGTTTTGTCTTTAAACCACTCCAATGTGGCTTTTGATTTATGCTTTGGGTCATTGTCCTGCTGGAATATAAATCCTCTCCCAAGTCCAAGGTCTCTTGCAGACTGCAGCAGGTTTTCCTCCAAGATTTGTCTATATCTTGCTCCATCCATGTTGCCCTCTATTTTGACAAGTTTTCCAGTCCCTGAAACAGAGAAGGATCCCAATAGCATTAGACTCCTGCCACCATGTTTCACAGAAGGGATAGTGTTCTTGGGATGATGCATATTATTAGGCTTACACAAAACATAGCACCTAACATTGAGGCCAAAAAATGTAATCTTGGTCTCATTAGACCATAGAAAAGTTTTCCTCCACTTGTTTTTTTAATTTTTATGTACACTACCAGTCAAAAGTTTTAGAACACCCCCATTTTCCAGTTTTTACAGAAATTTAAGCAGTTCAAGTCCAGTGAATAACCTGAAATGGTTCAAAAGTAAGCAGTAAATTGCCAGAGGTTTAAAAAAAAAAGTTTAGGTTACCAAAAACTACAAAATAATGTAAATTTCAGAGTTATTAAAAAAAGGCCCTTTTCAGGGAACAAGTAATGGGTTAATGTGGGTTAACAGTCACCCTGTGCAAGTCGCCGACTCTGGATCCAGCAAAAGAGCCCCAGACCATCATGCTTCCTCCTCCATGTTTGACAGTTGGTGTCACACACTGAGGAACCATCCTTTCACCTACTCGATGGTGTACAAAAACCTTTCAAGATTTCAAATTTGGATTAATCGGTCCATAAGACCTTCTTCCAGTCTTCAGTAGTCCACTGGTGGTGCTTCATGGCCCAGGCAAGCCTCTTTTTCTTATTTTGCCATCTTGCCACTCGACCTGTCAAACCTGCAGCTCGAAGTCTTCTCTTCACAGTTGAAACTGAGACTTCCGTACTTCGACCAGTGTTAAGCTGTGCTTGAAGCTGTTGTCCTGTGAGCCGCCTATCACGCAAACTCTCAGAAACTTGTCTTCTGATTTTGTTGTGGCTTTGGGTCTGCCAGACCTCTTCCTGTCAGAGTTTCCTCCAGTT